>CM065689.1:92500-95000 GCA_017654935.2 Phymorhynchus buccinoides | reverse complement strand
CCTGCGAGAGGCAACAAAAAGAAGATCATGGAAAATGTCCAAAATCAAAAGTACATTGTAGCTTTAGTTGTAAGGGGATTTGTTGCTGGTCAGTAGGCAGGGGAAAGCATTCCGTAAGCCGGTTGGAGGTCCCCGTTCCGTCTGATTTCCTGTTCGCTTGTCTGTCTCTGTCTGTCTGTTCTAGATTCTCTCTCTCTCTCTCTCTCTCTCTCTCTCTCTCTCTCTCTCTCTCTCTCTCTCTCTCTCTCTCTCTCTCTCCATCTCTCTCTCTCCCTATCTCTCTCTCTCTCTCTCTCTCTCTCCATCTCTCTCTCTCCCTATCTCTCTCTCTCTCCCTATCTCTCTCTCTCTCTCTTTTCTCTCTCTCTCTCTCTCTCTCTCTCTCTCTCTCTCTCTCTCACCTGACACTGGCGCTAACAGGCCTGGTAGACATTCCAGATGAACTATTATGGGATGCCACATTGAGGGGCCTCGTGGCGCTGAGGGGGCGGGAGGATGACGGGGAGACAGAGGTGTGTGGAGGGGGATGATGGGCCTCCTTGGCCTGTGTGAACCAGGACTCGGTGGTGGATGAGGGGGTTTGGCCCATGGAGACGAACATCTGTTTGAGGTAGACCTCCTTGGTGTCCACCTTCTTCTGTTCATTGAGCATAGAGACAACAGATGAAGTCAGAGGTGGATGAGGGGGGTGATGAACATCTGTTTGAGGTAGACCTCCTTGGTGTCCACCTTCTTCCATTCATTGAGCATAGAGACAACAGATGAAGTCAGAGGTGGATGTGTGTCCCTTTCATTGAAATGACCCTATGTAACAGAGTTCTGTCTGTGTGTCCCTTCCATTCAAATGATTGTATAACACCAATCCTACCCTTTATATAATATATTAGTTCTTTCTGTGATTCCCTTTCATTCGAATGGTTGCATAACACCAATGCTATCCTTTATATTATAGACTAGTTATTTCTGTGATTCCCGTTCATTCAAGTGATTGCATAACACCAATGCTATCCTTTATATAATATAGTAGTTATTTCTGTGATTCCCTTTCATTCAAGTGATGCATAACACTAATGCTATCCTTTATATAATATATTAGTTCTTTCTGTGATTCCCTTTCATTCGAATGGTTGCATAACACCAATGCTATCCTTTATATTATAGACTAGTTCTTTCTGTGATTCCCTTTCATTCAAATGGTTGCATAACACCAATGCTATCCTTTATATTATAGACTAGTTCTTTCTGTGATTCCCTTTCATTCAAATGGTTGCATAACACCAATGCTATCCTTTATATTATAGACTAGTTCTTTCTGTGATTCCCTTTCATTCAAATGGTTGCATAACACCAATGCTATCCTTTATATTATAGACTAGTTCTTTCTGTGATTCCCTTTCATTCAAATGGTTGCATAACACCAATGCTATCCTTTATATTATAGACTAGTTCTTTCTGTGATTCCCTTTCATTCAAATGGTTGCATAACACCAATGCTATCCTTTATATTATAGACTAGTTCTTTCTGTGATTCCCGTTCATTCAAATGGTTGCATAACACCAATGCTATCCTTTATATTATAGACTAGTTCTTTCTGTGATTCCATTTCATTCAAATGGTTGCATAACACCAATGCTATCCTTTATATTATAGACTAGTTATTTCTGTGATTCCCGTTCATTCAAATGGTTGCATAACACCAATGCTATCCTTTATATTATAGACTAGTTATTTCTGTGATTCCCGTTCATTCAAATGGTTGCATAACACCAATGCTATCCTTTATATTATAGACTAGTTCTTTCTGTGATTCCATTTCATTCAAATGGTTGCATAACACCAATGCTATCCTTTATATTATAGACTAGTTCTTTCTGTGATTCCATTTCATTCAAATGGTTGCATAACACCAATGCTATCCTTTATATTATAGACTAGTTATTTATGTGATTCCCGTTCATTCAAATGGTTGCATAACACCAATGCTATCCTTTATATTATAGACTAGTTATTTATGTGATTCCCGTTCATTCAAATGGTTGCATAACACCAATGCTATCCTTTATATTATAGACTAGTTATTTCTGTGATTCCCGTTCATTCAAATGGTTGCATAACACCAATGCTATCCTTTATATTATAGACTAGTTATTTATGTGATTCCCGTTCATTCAAATGGTTGCATAACACCAATGCTATCCTTTATATTATAGACTAGTTCTTTCTGTGATTCCATTTCATTCAAATGGTTGCATAACACCAATGCTATCCTTTATATTATAGACTAGTTCTTTCTGTGATTCCATTTCATTCAAATGGTTGCATAACACCAATGCTATCCTTTATATTATAGACTAGTTCTTTCTGTGATTCCCGTTCATTCAAATGGTTGCATAACACCAATGCTATCCTTTATATTATAGACTAGTTCTTTCTGTGATTCCCGTTCATTCGAATGGTTGCATAACACCAATGCTATCCTTTATATTATAGACTAGTTCT
>CM065689.1:72500-85000 GCA_017654935.2 Phymorhynchus buccinoides | reverse complement strand
GAGGAACGGGGGGGGGGGGGGGGGGTCAGGGGGGGCAGCTGCCCCCCCCCCCCCACTGGCTTCGAGAAGGAGGGGGGTGGGGCAGACGTATCTCTTTGCCCTCCAAAAAATTATAACGGCAAAAAAACCACCCCAGAAATGACACAAGGAAACGAAATAGTTAATAGTCTCAGCCCATTCACTACACATTGCTGTCATGGACTTGGTACTGCATCAAAGATGGATTTTAGGGGGGTTACAGGGGTTCCACCCCCTCAGACAAAAAATGGAAAGAAAAAGAGCAAAACAAATTGTAGTTCCATGCTACAGTTATTATCTCACAAGCAGCCTTGATTGCATCTTTTACATTCAAATTATCATCAGCTTCTGGGAGGCAATCCCCCTAGACCCATCACCCCACCCCAACTGACCACTTGGAGCTACCCCTCCCCTCTTCCATGACTGGCTGATCTGCCCCAAACATCGTTGTATTTTTATGCTTTTTTGTTGTCTCCTTTCAATTCACATCATGTTTCATTTCATTCATAGATTTTTTCATATCATTGATTATGATTATGTTTAGAAATAACAATAATAAAATATTTTTGTAGGATTTACTAAGTCATGTAATTTAACCTATCCATCCATTCGTCTTGTCCGTGCACTTACCACACAATAATATATTGCACAGTAATGTTTACCACACAATAATATATTGCACAGTAATGTTTACCACACAATACTATAGTGCACAGCAATGTTTACCACACAATAATATAGTGCACAGTAATGTTTACCACACAATAATATAGTGCACAGCAATGTTTACCACACAATACTATAGTGCACAGTAATGTTTACCACACAATACTATAGTGCACAGTAATGTTTACCACACAATACTATAGTGCACAGTAATGTTTACCACACAATAATATAGTTCACAGCAATGTTTGCCACACACAATTTGTATTATAGTTCACAGTAAATTTACCACACACAATTTGTATTATAGTTCACAGTAATGTTTACCACAAACAATTTGTATTGTAGTTCACAGTAATGTTTACCACTCACAATTTGTATTATAGTTCACAGTAATGTTGATGACGCACAATGTGTATTGTAGTTCACAGTAATGTTGATGACGCACAGTGTGTATTATAGTTCACAGTAATGTTGATGACGCACAATGTGTATTATAGTTCACAGTAATGTTGATGACGCACAGTGTGTATTATAGTTCACAGTAATGTTTACCACTCACAATTTGTATTATAGTTCACAGTAATGTTGATGACACAGTGTGTATTATAGTTCACAGTAATGTTGATGACGCACAGTGTGTATTATAGTTCACAGTAATGTTGATGACGCACAATGTGTATTGTAGTTCACAGTAATGTTGATGATGCACAATGTGTATTATAGTTCACAGTAATGTTGATGACGCACAATGTGTATTATAGTTCACAGTAATGTTGATGACGCACAATGTGTATTGTAGTTCACAGTAATGTTGATGACGCACAATGTGTATTATAGTACACAGTAATGTTGATGACACACAGTGTGTATTATAGTACACAGTAATGTTGATGACGCACAATGTGTATTATAGTTCACAGTAATGTTGATGACGCACAATTTGTATTATAGTACACAGTAATGTTGATGACACACAGTGTGTATTATAGTACACAGTAATGTTGATGACGCACAATGTGTATTATAGTTCACAGTAATGTTGATGACGCACAGTGTGTATTATAGTACACAGTAATGTTGATGACGCACAATGTGTATTATAGTACACAGTAATGTTGATGACGCACAGTGTGTATTATAGTTCACAGTAATGTTGATGACGCACAGTGTGTATTATAGTACACAGTAATGTTGATGACGCACAATGTGTATTATAGTACACAGTAATGTTGATGACGCACAGTGTGTATTATAGTACACAGTAATGTTGATGACGCACAATGTGTATTATAGTACACAGTAATGTTGATGACACACAGTGTGTATTATAGTTCACAGTAATGTTGATGACGCACAATGTGTATTATAGTTCACAGTAATGTTGATGACGCACAATTTGTATTATAGTACACAGTAATGTTGATGACGCACAATGTGTATTATAGTTCACAGTAATGTTGATGACGCACAATGTGTATTATAGTACACAGTAATGTTGATGACACACAGTGTGTATTATAGTACACAGTAATGTTGATGACACACAGTGTGTATTATAGTTCACAGTAATGTTGATGACGCACAATGTGTATTATAGTTCACAGTAATGTTGATGACGCACAATGTGTATTATAGTACACAGTAATGTTGATGACGCACAATGTGTATTATAGTACACAGTAATGTTGATGACGCACAGTGTGTATTATAGTACACAGTAATGTTGATGACGCACAATGTGTATTATAGTACACAGTAATGTTGATGACACACAGTGTGTATTATAGTTCACAGTAATGTTGATGACGCACAATGTGTATTATAGTTCACAGTAATGTTGATGACGCACAATGTGTATTATAGTTCACAGTAATGTTGATGACGCACAATTTGTATTATAGTACACAGTAATGTTGATGACGCACAATGTGTGCCCACATGGAGTCCCTCTGTGTCTGGTTTAAACACACAATGTGTGCCCACATGGAGTCCCTCTGTGTCTGGTTTAAACACACAATGTGTGCCCACATGGAGTCCCTCTGTGTCTGGTTTAAACACACAATGTGTGCCCACATGGAGTCCCTCTGTGTCTGGTTTAAACACAGGGGTTTGGAAAAAGTCCGGACATAATGGGAAACACTGATAATGTTGTTCCTCTTGTTGTTGTTGTTGTTGATGATGTTGTTAATGATGTTGTTGTTGATGGTGTTGTTACTGTTATTATTGTTGTTTACTGTAGTGGAAACTGGAAAGTCATTGCACACCTTTTATAGAGGCTCTGGAAAACTCAGCGTCAAACAGAAAAAAAAAGAAATAGAACGATACTCTCACACGTGCACGCACGCGCGCAGCATACACACGTATGCGCGCATTGCGCACACGCACACACACACACACACACACACATATACACACACACACACACACACACACACACACACACACACACACACACACACACACACACACACACACACACACCAACATATACACACACACACACACACACACACACACACACACACACACACACACACACACACACACACACACACACACACACACACACACAATCGCATACACACAAATTCGCATACACACATGATGCAAATAGCATGTTATGTTTATTCAATAGCCATCTGCAGATGAAATTTTGACCTGATTTTGACTTGCCCTCCCCCCCGCCAACACACACACACACGCGCGCGCGCGCGCGCGCGCGCGCGCTCTCTCTCTCTCACACACACACACACACACACACACACACACACACACACACACACACACACACACACACACACACACACACGCGCGCGCGCGCGCGCGCACGCGCGTACACACATGCACGCTGTGCCTTTTATCTGCTTTCAAGCTGTGGACGTGAGCCCAGTGCCGTAGTGTAGATCAAAGCAGGGCTAATCTGCCCTGTTAGGGAATAACTCTCCACAAAGGATTAACCGCCTTCTGTCGGATTTCTGGCCACTCAGAATAATCTTGGAAACACAAGGCAATAATGGGCCATTAACACAAGGCAATAATGGGCCATTAACGCAATGCAACAATGGGCCATTAACACAAGGCAATAGTGGGCCATTAACGCAATGCAACAATGGGCCATTAACACAAGGCAATAGTGGGCCATTAACACAAGGCAATAATGGGCCATTAACGCAATGCAACAATGGGCCATTAACACAAGGCAATAGTGGGCCATTAACACAAGGCAATAATGGGCCATTAACACAAGGCAATAATGGGCCATTAACACAATGCAATAATGGGCCATTAACACAAGGCAATAGTGGGCCATTAACACAAGGCAATAATGGGCCATTAACGCAAGGCAATAATGGGCCATTAACACAAGGCAATAATGGGCCATTAACACAAGGCAATAATGGGCCATTAACACAAGGCAATAATGGGCCATTAACGCAATGCAACAATGGGCCATTAACACAAGGCAATAGTGGGCCATTAACGCAATGCAACAATGGGCCATTAACACAAGGCAATAGTGGGCCATTAACGCAATGCAACAATGGGCCATTAACACAAGGCAATAGTGGGCCATTAACACAAGGCAATAGTGGGCCATTAACGCAATGCAACAATGGGCCATTAACACAAGGCAATAGTGGGCCATTAACACAAGGCAATAATGGGCCATTAACGCAATGCAACAATGGGCCATTAACACAAGTCAATAGTGGGCCATTAACACAAGGCAATAGTGGGCCATTAACACAAGGCAATAGTGGGCCATTAACGCAATGCAACAATGGGCCATTAACACAAGGCAATAGTGGGCCATTAACACAACGCAATAATGGGCCATTAACACAAGTCAATAGTGGGCCATTAACACAAGTCAATAGTGGGCCATTAACACAACGCAATAATGGGCTATTAACACAAGGCAATAATGGGCTATTAACACAAGGCAATAATGGGCCATTAACACAAGGCAATAGTGGGCCATTAACACAAGGCAATAGTGGGCCATTAACACAAGGCAATAATGGGCCATTAACGCAAGGCAATAATGGGCCATTAACACAACGCAATAATGGGCCATTAACACAAGGCAATAATGGTTCATTAGCACAAGATAATGGGCTATTAACACAAGGCAATAATGGGCCATTAACACAACGCAATAATGGGCCATTAACGCAAGGCAATAATGGGTCATTAACGCAAGGCAATAATGGGCCATTAACACAAGGCAATAATGGGCCATTAACACAAGGCAATAATGGGCCATTAACACAACGCAATAGTGGGCCATTAACACAAGGCAATAATGGGTCATTAACACAAGGCAATAATGGGCCATTAACACAAGGCAATAATGGGCCATTAACGCAAGGCAATAATGGGCCATTAACGCAAGGCAATAATGGGTCATTAACGCAAGGCAATAATGGGCCATTAACACAAGGCAATAATGGGCCATTAACACAAGGCAATAATGGGTCATTAACGCAAGGCAATAATGGGTCATTAACGCAAGGCAATAATGGGCCATTAACGCAATTGTTAGCCCTCAACAATTTGTTCTGCACATCTTCGCTATGAAGGACTCTGAGAAAATCATTTACCTTATCTTTGTCCCATCTGCATTTTTCAATGAAATATTTCTTCTGTTGACTCTCTTCATGTTCATCTTTTAAATAAACATTTGCACAATTCATTTTAATAGCAACGGGCAAATGATCTGATTCTACTAAGCTCTCCACAACTAAAGAAGAAATATCAACATTTGATAACAAGTCTGTAGATGTGATGAAATAATCTATTGTGCTAGAACCTGAAGATGAAATATAAGTAAAACCATCATCAAAACCAGGATTACACAGACCATTTAAAATTACACAATCAAACATATTGCAAATCTCTATCAACTGTTTACCAAACAAATTAGTACATAATTATGTCCTGTGGTTTTCTCGGCCACATAGTGTCTGACGTAATGTGCAGCCTTTCAAAATCATCGTTATTATCAATACAGTAATTATCACTCGCTGTGCGTGCATTGAAATCCCCAGTTAACGTGAGGGAGAAATCATCATATACACTTTGCAAATCAAGTATACATTGTTGGAGAACCTCCATGCCAAATGCATCATGATTAGTTTTCCCAAAGTCTGAATCATAAGGATGTACGTAGGAACAAACTAACATCATATCTTTGTTTGTGTTCAACTTATCTTTGTTTGTGTCAAACATATCTTTGTGTCATTTTAACACAACAATACTGCCATACCCTATTTCAACATTTTCCACAAAAGAAGCATACTTTTTCCTTATTAGCACGATTACACCCCCAGAATACCTCCCGTGTGATGTGAGCTTTTTTTTGCTTTGGATGTAAATGAAACATAATCATGAAAAAGAGATGAGTCCAAATCATTAGTTAAAAAGGTTTCAGTTAGGCAGATAACGTTATACTAACCCAAAGGGTGAATAAAGATAATAATGTATGTGTTTCAAAAGTTACAGAGACAGACAGAGATAGTGAGGCAGAGAGAGACAGAGAGAGAGAGAGACAAAGAGAGAGACACGGAGAGGCAGACAGACAGAAACAGAGAGAGGCAGAGAGAGACACAGAGAGAGACACGGAGAGGCAGACAGACAGAAACAGAGAGAGGCACACAGACAGAGAAGGACCAGAGCTGTTCTGACCGGCTGGGAATGCGTTAAACTAGTCCACGAAATGACAGACAGACAAGTGAACAGACAGGTAGACAGATATAGACAGACAGACAGACAAGTGAACAGACAGGCAGACAGATAAACAGACAGACAGACAGACAGACAGGCAAGTGAACAGACAAACAGACAGATAGACAGACAGACAAACAAGTGAACAGACAGGCAGACAGATAAACAGACAGACAAGTGAACAGACAGACAGACAGACAAGTGAACAGACAGGCAGACAGATAAACAGACAGGCAGACAAGTGAACAGACAGGCAGACAGATAAACAGACAGGCAGACAGATAAACAGACAGGCAGACAGATAAACAGACAGACAGACAAGTGAACAGGCATGCAGGCAGACAGACAGACAGACAGACAGACACAGAGACAAAGAACAGGTGTTACTGACCGACAGGCCCAGGTAGGCATTGAAATAGTCCACGGACAGACAAATGGACAGACAGACAGACAAACGGACAGACAGACAAATGGACAGACAGATAAACAGACAGACAGACGGACGGACAGACAGACAGACAAGCGGACAGACAGACACAGAGACAAAGAACAGGTGCTACTGACCGGCAGGCCCAGGTACGCATTGAAATAGTCCACGAACAGAGCATCTGTAGCCAGAAAGTCCTCCTGAAAATATCATCAGCATCATCATCATCATCAGCATCATTATCATCTTCATCATCATCATCATCATTATCATCATCATCATCATGACCATCATCATCACCATCATCATCATCGTCGTCGTCATCATTATCCTATTTCTTTATAATTTGTATTAACAAAATAGTAGTATAAATATTGACACTGAAATTTACAGCGTTGAAAAGAAAGTACCCCCCCCCCCCCCCCTCTCTCTCAAATCGAGCAACAGATAGTAAGAGGGAACAACGCGACACAAATCAACCAAGAACAGCAGCAACAGCATCAAAGTGACAATCAGCAAAAAGATAATGAGCAGGTGGGTGATACGCAGGATCAAGAAAAGCGTGACGCTCAACAGGAAAATGGTCTGCAACATCAAGAAGATCGGAATGTTCAAACAAAGCAGTGTCAGTCTGAACAACAAAACGTTCTTGACCAACAACCTGAACACTGCAACAAAAAACCGAACCAAGGCCAGCCCGCAGAGCAGCAAAGTGTGGAACTTCATGAGGAAGAACGGGACGACTCAAACGATTCTCAGCAAGAACTGTACGGCCCAGAGGATGAGGATGAGGACAGAGTAGATCCTACCTCCCAGTCCACCTCACGTCAATCACGCCCCAGAGCCAGACAAGCAACAAAAGAAAAACGGTTCGGGGAACACGAGGATGATGGCCGTGCTCTACGCTCCTGGACAGCGCAGCAGCGCACCCTGAGCCAGACCAGCATCATGGACGCCTTCAGAAGTGGGCGGACAGACAGCGCCCACAGCAGAGATGAAGGCACTCAAAGAGAACTTTCTCCCACAGGAGAAGCATCAGCAAGCAGTACTAATGAATAGGGAATAGGCCGAGCACATGAAAAAAGAGACACTCAAAACCGAACTACAGACATTCCCCAGTTTCGGCAAAATCAAAAGCAAACACCCCAGTCACGCATCACCTTTCTTAATTATAATGTGTGTGGTTTACAGTCAAAATTAACCGATAATGCATTTGTTAACTTCATTCAAAAACACGATTTTGTGTGTCTAACTGAAACTTTTATTGATGGTGAAATTGATGAGTGCATTTGTTGCTTTTTATACGTTTCCATCTAAAGCTAGAAAACTGTTGCGAAAAGGTTAATTGCTCTCTCTCTCTCTCTCTCTCTCTCTCTCTCTCTCTCTCTCTCTCTCTCTCTCTCTCTCTCTCTCTCTCTCTCTCTCTCTCTCTCTCTCTCTCTCTTTAAGCTTTAACCCCATATCCCAGGGCGTCAATCCAAATGCCCGTAGCTGGCCACCACCTGCTTCTGCAGGGGACTGTACGGAAAAGACGATGATTATAAAAAAACAACGAAACTTGGTAACCTCTATGAAAAGAGACGCGCAGAAGAAATATTTTAGTAAGCTAATCTCTTCAAAATCAGATACAAAATCTTTATGGAAAGCGATAAATCAGCTGTCTGGCAGGAATGCAAGTTCCACTGCTTCTTCGTCTGAATTGTCAGTTGAGGACCTAAATAATCATGTTGCTACAGTAGCAGAGAAGCTAGTAGATATTGACCGTACCAGTAATAATGATTTGTCAATGATTAAATCATTTTGTGATTCAAAAAACATTAAATCTGAACTTAAGTTTGAATATATTGCTGTACATGATGTATATATGGAGCTGTGTTTATTGAACACGTCTAAATCTCGAGGTTTGGATAATATAGATAATAACATTTTGAAAGCGTCTGCACCAATTATTACTGAACACTTAACATACATTTACAATCTTTGTATTGAAAAAAGTCATTTCCCACAAGCTTTTAAAGATGCAAAAGTACTGCCACAATTTAAATCAGGTGATCCAAACGATTGTTCAAGCTACAGACCTATATCAATTTTATCTATTTTGTCCAAACCTCTCGAAAAACATCTTAAAAAACTGCTCCAGTCTCATTTTGACACACACAATCTGTTTCACCCTAATCAAAGTGGCTTCAGAAAGAATCATTCCTGCCACACAGCACTTACTAACCTCATTGAACAATGTCATATGAACATAAATAACGATCTTATCACAGGGGCTATATTTGCAGATTTTGCAAAAGCATTTGACACCATTGATCATAACCTTCTCCAAAGAAAGCTAACTCTATATGGTCTGTCAACAGAATCGGTTAGTCTCATATCATCTTTTCTATCCAACAGGCGGCAATTGGTCCATAGGGACTGTAAATCATCCTCAGTAAAGTATGGTGTGCCTCAGGGCTCAGTCTTGGGTCCCATTCTTTTTACTATTTATATAAATGATTTACCTTTACACATCTCCTGTCCCTGTGAACTTTTTGCCGATGATACTACTTTACACGACAAGAACAAGACTGCTGACTTAGTACTTACCAACTTACAAAATGACGTGAACAACTTAGTGACATGGACTGAATATAACCACATGGCCCTTCATCCTAAAAAATCAAAGCTTATGCTAATTACCACAAGACAAAAGCGACAGAACATAAAGTCTGATTTACCAAAAATTAAAGTACATGACAAGTTTATAGAAGAAGTGGACTCGCATACTATACTTGGTCTGGGGGTTGACAACAATCTTTCTTGGTCGTACCATGCCTCTATTCTCACTCGTAAGTTATCTATAAAAATATTTCAACTAAACAGAATCAAGCACTTTCTTGATATTCACACCAGAAAACTCTTCTTTCATGCATATATTCAGCCAGACATTGATTATGTTTCAACTTCTTGGGATCAAGCAAGCAAAAACTGTCTAACACATTTATAAAGTATTTATAAACGTGCAATTAAACTAATTCTTCTTAAATCATCAACACTACAAATTTCTGATTATAAAATTGTTAACATACTTCCCTTCCACTCCAAATGCCAATTTAATAAGGGTGTATTTATGTATAAAATTTTAAATGGACTCGCACCTCCTTATTTATGTAAAAGGTTTCCTGTAACTCAGGTGCGGAATAAAGAAACCATACTCCTCCCCCGACCTAGAACAGACTTATTTATGTCGTCGTTAACATACTCAGGTGGAAGGTTGTGGAATGAAATCCCTGAGTGCATAAAAACTAAAAGCACATTGCTGTCATTTAAAAGATGCTTTAATAAATATTTATTCGAAAGGTTATAACAGTTCATTCCCCTTTTCTAAACTTATCTATTGTGCATGTTATAATTTTAGTAAATGCGCATGTCTGTAGCTATGCTCCTACTACCTGATATTGTAAAATTGTCAATTGATTACTTGTCTAACTATGATTTATGTGTGTGAAAGGAATTGTGAGAATGTAGATTTATATGTCATGTTGCCCTTGTTCTTTGGATTTGTTACATTTGATTGTTACATTGTTTACTTTTGAACCATTTGAGTTTGTTTTGTAATTTATTTATTTATTTATTCACTTCATATGTCATTATTTTAGAGGACCTGATGAAAATAAGCTATTTCTGCTTACTCAGTTTATCCTCATTAAAAATTTCGAATTCGAGTTCTCTCTCTCTCTCTCTCTCTCTCTCTCTCTCTCTCTCTCTCTCTCTCTCTCTCTCTCTCTCTCTCTCTCTCTCTTGATTTCCCATTTCACCCCACCTTCTTATTGCATTGTGGCCCAAGGCCGATGTACATTAAAATATTTCTGAGTTTTGAGTTCTGAGTTCTGAGTTCTCTCTCTCTCTCTCTCTCTCTCTCTCTCTCTCTCTCTCTCTCTCTCTCTCTCTCTCTCTGTGCGCACGCACACGTGTTTGTGAGCTCACGAGCACGTATTTGCGCTCTTTTCCAACGGCGTGTAAGTGACAGAGTGAGGATTATTATCAATATATTAATTTATTATCTTTATTCTTTGTGTTGTCTGTCTGTCTGTCTTGTCATTTTCCAGTGGTGGGTTTTTTCAGATTACGAACAAATGATGATTAAAAAAGATTAAGTTCGCAATTATTCCCAGCGTATATCATTACATTATATTGGTCACAGAGAGAGGGGGAGAGAGAGAGAGAGAGAGAAGAGAGAGAGAGAGAGAGAGAGAGAGAGAGAGAGAGAGAGGGGGGGGAGAGAGGGGGGAGGGAGAGAGAGAGAGGGAGAGAGAGAGAGAGAGAGAGAGAGAGAGAGAGAGAGAGACAGACAGACAGACAGACAGAGAGAGAGACAGACAGACAGACAGTTACCTACCAGCGTCCGAGATTGTTCAGTGAACACAACTTGTCTGTGTATCTCCATAGTGTTCCGTGAGATGACCATGTACCATCAAAAGTACATTTCACCAAACACTGTAGTCCACTATAGTTTACTGTGCCTCTCCATAATGTTGTGAGATGACCATGTACCATCAAAAGTAAATTTCACCAAACACTGTAGTCCACTATAGTTTACTGTGCCTCTCCATAATGTTGTGAGATGACCATGTACCATCAAAAGTAAATTTCACCAAACACTGTAGTCCACTATTGTTCACTGTGCCTCTCCATAATGTTGTGAGATGACCATGTACCATCAAAAGTAAATTTCACCAAACACTGTAGTCCACTATTGTTCACTGTGCCTCTCCATAATGTTGTGAGATGACCATGTACCATCAAAAGTAAATTTCACCAAACACTGTAGTCCACTATTGTTCACTGTGCCTCTCCATAATGTTGTGAGATGACCATGTACTATAAAGAAGTAACTTTTACCAAACACTGTAGTCTACCATAGTCCACTATAATTCACTGTGTTTCTCCACAGTGTTCTGTGAGATGAACATGTACTATAAAAGTAAATTTCACCAAACACTATATTTCACTAAGGTCCACTATAGTCCATTGTGTCTCTCCATAATGTTCATTGAGGTGACCACGTACTATTACACAATAGTCCACTATTGTCCACTATAGTTCATTGTGTCTCTCCATAGTGTTGTGAGATCACCATGTACTATAAAAAAAAGTACATTTGATCAATCACTATAGTCCACTATAGTTCACTGTGCCTCTCCAGAGTGTTGTGAGATCACCATGTACTATAAAAAGTACATTTCACCAATCACTATAGTCCACTATCGTTCACTGTGCCTCTCCAGAGTGTTCCACTGGACACTATAGTTACTCGTCATTGTCATTGTCTCTGCATAGTTTTCTGTGGGTTGACTACACCACTGAATTCCACTGGACATTATAGTTCACTCGTCATTGTCATTGTCTCTGCATAGTGTTCTGTGGGTTGACTACACCACTGAATTCCACTGGACACTATAGTTCACTGAGCATTGTCATTGTCATTGTCATTGTCTCTACATTGTGTTCTGTGAGTTGACCACACCACTGAATTCCACTGGACTCTATAGTTCACTGGGCATTGTCATTGTCATTGTCTCTGCATGGTGTTCTGTGTGTTGACCACACCACTGAATGTATTGTCCTTTAACTGGACACTGCATTCTCAGATTATCCAAACAGAAGCCGCAACTGT
>CM065689.1:15000-67500 GCA_017654935.2 Phymorhynchus buccinoides | reverse complement strand
CAGCACTGATTGTATACCGAGTTACTGATTAGCACAGTACAGGCACTCAGCAGTGACTGTCAGGCTACACTATAAGGACTAAGAGTCAAGCAGGCAGTCACCGACAGTACGTAGAGGAAAGGCGCTGAGCCATGAAACTAATCCAATTCCCAATTCTCCAATGCCGCTCAGCACTCACACTTCACACACACACACACACACACACACACACACACACACACACACACACACACACACACACACACACACACATATATATATATATATACACACACGCATGCACGCGCGCACGTGCGCGCGAACACACACACACACACACACACACACACACACACACACACACAAACGTGCGCGCGCGCGCACGCACACACACACACACACAGTAGAGGAGAATAAAAGAGTAATGAACACAACAAGAGACAAGTGGATCGCCGAGCGCCAAATAAGTTCCCGAGCGGGCGAATTGGGCATATGGCAGCAGCATGACACATCTGCGCTCCAGTGACTACAAACCTACAAACTAAATAATTGCCCTCCCCCCCCCCCCCCCCCCCCCCCCAAAAACCCAAAACAAGATACATGTCATACAAGAAACGTCTAGCGCAAAGAAGGAAATTTCGCTTTTCAAGGTCAAACTTCAAGGTCAAGGCCTGCACGCCAATAATTTATGCTGGGATGTCTTCTACTCTACGTCATACACCACGACACACAATCTGAAGCGCTTCTGTCAAGTAAAAGTGTGGAAAATATGGCTTAAATCCCACTTTTATACCCCAACCACTTTCAAGGCCTACTGATCTACTTAACCTTTACTTTGATCGCTTTACCATCATCAGATTCGCCATACACCAATGCACCGACATGCCAACTTTGAAAACTCTAAGTCCAACAGTGTAGAAGTTATGGCTCTTTATATATTTTAGCTTTTCAAGATCATACGCCAAGGTCAAGGTCACGATTGAGTTAATTCATGCGCGGATGCCTTCCTATCCTGGTGACATACCGCCACAAAAAATTTGAAGCGATTGTGTCAAGCTGTTGGGAAGAAAACGCGCACGGACGGACAGACGGACGGACGGACGCACGGACGGATGAAACAAAAACAGTATTTCCCGAAGCTTCGCTCGGGAACTAATTTGTTTTTTAAAGGCGATATGATTGGGAAGAAGGAGTAAGAAAAAGAAGAGGTAGTAGTAGTAGTAGTAGTAGTAGTAGTAGTAGTAGTAGTAGTAGTAGTAGTAGTAGTAGTAGTAATAGCAGCAGTAGCAGTAGTAGTAGTAGTAGTAGTAGCAGTAGCAGTAGTAGTAGTAGTAGTAGTAGTAGTAGTAGTAGTAGTAGTAGTAGTAGTAGTAGTACCAGTAGTAGTAGTAGTAGTAGCAGTAGTAGTAGTAGTAGTAGTAGTAGTAGCAGCAGCAGCAGCAGCAGCAGTAGTAGTAGTAGTAGTAGTAGTAGTAGTAGTAGTAGTAGTAGTAGTAGTAGTAGTAGTAGTAAGGTGTAGAGTGGCACAGTGGTATCGCGTTCGCTTCGTGTCAAGTAAACCCGAGTTCGAACCTGGGTACAGGGGATTTTTTCCTCTCATTCTGCACTAGGCCTTAACGGTCTGAACGTTGAGTCTTTCGGATGAGACGATAAACCGAGGTCCCGTGTGCCCATGCACTTAGCATACGTTAAACCCAGTGGCAACGAAAAAGTTGTCATTTGGTCAAAATTTACACCCCCCCCCCCCCCCATCAGTGACAAAAATCGCATGAAAAATGTTTTTTTTAAAAGTAAAAAAATTGGGTGGCGCGCCTCTGGCTGCGACGCGCTCTCCAAGTGGGAGCAACCCGAATTTCACAGAGACGCCTCTGTGACTATAAAGTACCTAATACCTAACCTAATACCTAATAGTAGTAGTAGTAGTAGTAGTAGTAGTAGTAGTAGTAGTAGTAGTAGTGGTAGTAGTAGTAGTAGTAGTAGTAGTAGTAGTAGTAGTAGTAGCAGCAGCAGCAGTAGTAGTAGTAGTAGTAGTAGTAGTAGTAGTAGTAGTAGTAGTAGTAGTAGTAGTAGTAGTAGTAGTAGTAATGATAGCAGCAGCAGCAGTAGTAGTAGTAGTAGTAGTAATAGCAGCAGCAGCAGCAGCAGCAGTAGTAGTAGTAGTAGTAGTAGTAGTAGTAGTAGTAGTAGTAGTAGTAGTAGTAGTAGTAGTAGTAGTAGTAGTAGTAGTAGTAGTAGCAGCAGCAGCAGCAGCAGTGGTAGTAGTAGCAGTAGTAGTTCTTGATGGCTTCGATTCGTTCTTTTTAGATGATTTTTCATCTTTTTCAAGGTTTTCTGCTGCTTTCTTGGTTTGTGAAGCCACAGGAGAAGGGTTTCTTACTGCTTCGGCGTAGGTCATAGCTTGCAGGCTATCTGTCTGGATGCCAATGCTCTTAGATTGGTGACGTTCTTTATTTGGAGCTTTTCCGTTGGCTAAGTCTTCAATCAGCTTCGTTTGATGCTTTACGAGTTCTTCCAATGTCTCAACTCGTTCATTGGAGATTCAGTCATGTCAAAGGTTGACGGAAATCGTTTAGGGCTGTCATACGGCCTTCAAGTCGCCAAACAAAAAGCATACACGATTGAGGAATGCAGCACAGTTTTCCAAGAGGTTAAGGACCACTTGAAGCCAGAACCTGAATGTATCGTGTTACACGTGGGGCTCAACGATCTTAAAGCAAAGGATCCCACAGTGTGTAGTGCAGTAATGGCCAAGTGCGTGCAGGATGTGAAAAAGAAGTTTTCCAGATCAAGAGTGGTGATAAGCCAAGTGGCTCCAGTCCGAAACAAAAGCTTAGATGTAAAGCGCGAACTTTTTAACGCTATGACAAAGTCCAAACTAGTGGGGGAGAAGGACATTAGCTATGTTGACTTCAACCATCTACGAGCCTCTGATAGGTCGATCGTGGCTCCTGATTCCATACATCCCACAGCAAAAGGAGCCAGCGTCATAGCCAGAACACTGGGGCGTCATCTCAACGCCTTGTTCTGGGAAAAACCAAAGAGGAGACCAGGCCGCCTTCATCATCACCACTCAGGTTTCTATCTTCCACACTTCCCGTCTCTATGGTTTCACTAGACAGGCAACGACCACATCGAGGACCTCCGGCCTGCAGGGCAACCCAGAGCGCGCGCCTCCCCATGGGTCCATCTTCGTGTTGCCTGTTGGCTTTGCTTACAGTTCAAAGTCTTTACAAGTTATATTCAAATGTGTTGATTTCTAAATTATTTTGAATGAAACCAGTTAATAATTTTTTGAACATTTTACAATGGAACTGTCGGTCTATTGTGAAGAACTTACTTCACTTAGAAAATAACATCTATTCTAATAACTATTGCATTCTGGCCCTACAATCTTTAAATGCTGAACCATCTAAGCTACCTAAATTTCGTGGTTTCTATTACCCACCTTTATATGATTGTAGCATGTCAACAAAACGGGTTCAAACTGCAATTTACGTCAGATCAGATCTGAATTACAGACCTCTAAAACTATCGTTTAATTCTACAACTAAAGTCATTGAGAATTTTTTGCCACTGCAATATCGTTAAAAGTGAACAAAGATTCTAGCATTAATATAATTTCTGTTTACTATCCAAATGGGCCGAATGCAGACAACTCAGACTGGATAAAACATCTTCCTGATGCAGATAACAAATGGATAGTTTGGGGAGATTTTAATGCACATTCTCCATTTTGGGAACCAGATTGCTCAGTTATAACCTGCAATCGCTTAGTTGAAAACATTGTTGATTCTAAATTAGTTCTATTGAATGATGGCAGCATAACTAGAGTGCCTGATGTATCAACTCACAAGCCAACCTCTATCAATTTGACATTAATTTCTGCTGATTTGGCTGTCAATACTAGTTGGACAACAGAAGAAGACACGCTAGGGAGTGATCATTTTCCTATTGTTGCTAAATTATTTCTCATCTATTTCTCGTCCAGAGAAATTACGCGAGATGCGGGAGCAGATCACGTGACGGCAAGAGTCAGTCGACGCGAGCACGTCAGCGGCAGAGCCATGGTCTTTTAGCACAGGAAAATAATTTTCAATTTTAGTTATAATTTTCCCTTTCCCTTCACGCCCCAATATAGTGTGTTGTATATTAGTATTAGTGTGTGTGCTTTGTGGTATATTTCGACAGGTAAGGTCGTTTTTAACCAGAATATAACCTGTACGCCTAGGCCTAACCGACAGGCACTAGACTCGTGTGTGCGCGCGCGCTCGAATGTGTCTGGCACCGAGCAGGAAGGTGGCATTCTTTGTTCTCTCCCAACCCAAGTCTACACTGTGCCGTTTGTGCATTTTCTCAGCTTATGCTGTTTCAATTGTTTTGCCACTGAGTCTGGTCTTGTTCCACTGATCAGCTTACGCTGATCTATACATTTGCCACTTGTGTTTGGTTTTACCTTGACATCTTACGATGTCGGACTTGGACCACAGGCCTGACAGGTGCCAGTGAATGAGCACACTGCAACAGGATCGCGGGACACACCGGCTTTAGAGAGCCTGGATGCAAAATGGAATAGAAAATTCCACGACCTGGATGCCAAGCTAGACCGATTGATTGCAGGCTTGGCATCTCAGCCTCAAACGGAACGATCGAATTCTGACGCCGGACCCTCTCGATCGCAAACAGGGTCAAGCAGATTGCACACGGAAGACAAAAGAAAATCGAAAAAACGGAAACGGGAAACTTCGAGCGAGGAAAGTTCAGACTCCGAGTCTGAAACCGAAGGCG
Organism: Phymorhynchus buccinoides; assembly: GCA_017654935.2. Classification (NCBI taxonomy): domain Eukaryota; kingdom Metazoa; phylum Mollusca; class Gastropoda; order Neogastropoda; family Raphitomidae; genus Phymorhynchus; species Phymorhynchus buccinoides. The sequence goes on along the minus strand of CM065689.1, from coordinate 62,736 downwards.
ATACTGAAGCAAACGACGATGTAGTGTCGATCAATTGCAATGAGGAAGATGAACTGATAAAGGAACTTGACGACGAGCTTGAGGATGACGAAGAGACCGGCATTAGAGTTTCAACATCGATCGCGAAACTCGCCAATAAGCGGTTCTCCAAACAACTGTCCGATAAGAAAGTGCAAAAACTGACCGACAAATATGTCTGACCTACCAACTGCGAAAAGCTCTGCGTTCCCACGGTCAGCAAAGAAATTTGGAAAGCGATTCCATCAAGAGCGAGAAAGAATGACCTTCGCACAGTGCACACGCAGTGCCTCATAGTGCGTTCCGCGAGCGTGTCAGTGAGAGCCATGCAAGCAATCAGAGAGGCGCAGAGAACCGAAAAGGCCGATCTACTTGAAGCGGCAGTCAGCAACCTAACGGATTCCATTGCTCTGCTTGGGCATGCGTCACAAGAGCTCTCAATCAAACGACGCGTAGGAATAAAGCCTACCTAAACCAAAGCATCGCGGCTGGCATCTGTGCAGAGAGTGTGCCGGTTACTGATAAACTGTTTGGGGATAACTTGTCTGCCTCTGTGAAGGAGGCAAAGGATCTGGACAACATTGGGGCCAAACTCTCTGGACCCAGACCTGGGGGAGCCAGATACCATGACAAGCGCCCCAAACATTTTTCTGGCCAACCATCTTTTTTAGGTCAGAAAAATCAATTTCAGAGTCAGTGGCACAGGAACAAGAAGCACTTTCCTGCCTACCACAAGAGGCAGAACAACAAACAGCAGGCTTGAGTGGCCAGAGACCCTCCCACTGGGAGTCACAATCACACAATGAGGTGAGTGAATTTTATGCGACACTCCCAAGGCTGATTGAGGAACTAAAAGAAGAAGCTGATGTGTTTACTGCTGGGAGGTTGCAGCACTATGTTGTTCCATGGAAAGATTTGACCTCTGACCCCGAGATTCTTGAGTTGATCACTGGGGCCAAAATAGATCTGGTTTCGGATATTGAGGATTTACCACATTTCTCTCCCACTCAACCAAGCTTGACTAGCCCAGAAATTTGCGCAATTGATAAGGAGATAGAGAAACTATCCCAGAAAGGTGTTATTTCAGAGTGCGTGCCTGAGACAGGTCAATTTGTGTCACCTATTTTCACTCGTCCTAAAAAGGATGGCACACACAGAATGATTTTGAATTTGAAGCATTTGAATAGGGAAATCACATACCATCATTTTAAGATGGATACGTTGCAGTCAGCACTTAGATTGATTACAAAAGACTGTTTCATGGCCTCAATAGACTTAAAGGATGCTTATTATTCAGTACCTATATGGCAGGCCCACAGAAAGCTGTTGAGATTCAGTTGGAAGGGTCAGTTGTGGGAATTTAATTGTTTACCGAATGGAATAGCAATGGCACCTAGAAAGTTCACAAAGCTGTTGAAACCTGTTTTTGCTTGGTTGAGGGAGAGAGGTCATGTTTCATCCTCTTATCTTGATGACTCTTTGTTGGTTGCGAGAAGTGAAATTGATTGTCAATGTAACATCAATGAGACTGTAAAGCTGTTTAGAGCATTGGGATTTGTTATTCACACAGATAAATCTGCCCTATGTCCCTCTCAGACCATTCAGTACCTTGGGGTAATCATTGACTCAAAAAGCATGACAGTTGAGTTGACTAAAGAGCGTAAGGAGAACATTAAAGTGGGCTGCACACAGTTGCTGCAGAAAAATCAACCCAAAATCAGAGAGGTCGCTCAAGTAGTGGGCATGCTGGTAGCAAGTTTCCCAGCTGTTATGTATGGGGCATTACACTATCGCCACTTGGAAGAAGATAAGAAAATGGCACTCAAATGTTCCAGAGGCGATTTTGATGGTATTATGTGCCTCTCTCCCCTTGCAAGAAATGAAATTTTGTGGTGGCTTGATAACATTGACTGTGCAAAAAATTCTGTTTGTGACAGAGAGCCTGAAATCACCATTACTTCAGATGCAAGTAAAGCTGGTTGGGGTGTTCCCTTGCAGACTGGCGGTCTGGTGGTGCCTGGCTTCCAGCAGAAGCTGAGTTCCACATCAACTATTTGGAGCTGAAAGCTATCCTTTTTGCTTTGCAATGTTTTGAGAATGAAATTTCAGGGAAAGCAGTGCGTGTGTTGGCGGATAACACTACAGCTGTTGCATGTATCAATCATTTTGGCACTAGCCACTCAGATTCATGTAATGACATCACTTTCACTATTTGGCCCGTGACATATGGCTCTCAGCAGCGTACTTACCAGGCAAGGAGAACACTGCAGCAGACACGGAATCCAGGAAAATAAACCTGGATGCAGAATGGCAGCTCAACCCTGACATGCTGCAGAAAGCTTTGGCTTGCTTGAACATCAAGCCCTCAGTAGATTTGTTTGCTTCTCGCATTAACAAACAGTATCCATGCTATGTTTCCTACAGACCAGATCCTGAGGCGTATGCAGTGGACGCTTTTTCCATTTCTTGGAAACTCACTGAATTTTATGCTTTTCCCCCTTTCAGTGTAATTCTGCAAGTCTTGCAGAAGGTGCTGCAGGAGCAGAGTACGGGGGTGCTGGTGGTCCCCAGGTGGCCGACACAAACCTGGTGGCCGCTCCTCTCCAGGATGCTGACTACAGAGCCTGTCCCCATACCGGCGACCAAGGACTCCCTGATACTGCCCAGCCACCCGGACAAAACACACCGACTTGTGGAAAAGGGCAAGCTTCGCCTGCTGCTATGCAGGATATCAGGGAAAGATTCACTGTTAAAGGGTTGACAGCTACTGCAGCAGACCTGATGTTAGCATCTTGGAGACCAGCGACCAAGAAAGCGTATGACTGCTATATTAAAAAATGGCAACAGTATGCAGATGATAATTCTCTGGATAAATTGTCACCTACTCCTATACAAGTAGGCAATTTCCTAGCTTTGCTCTACTCTAAAGGTGCTAGCTATAGTGCGATTAACACTGCCAGGAGTGCTTTGAGTGCCTATTTAGCTCCAGAGAATGACAAAGGACCTTCTATAGGGAGTCACCCAGATATATGCAGACTTTTAAAGGGCGTGTTTGAAATGAGACCTGCTTTACCAAATTATCAGGAAGTGTGGAGTGTGGGTGTTGTTTTGGACCATTTATTGGAATGGCCACATGTGCAGGAACTGTCCTTAAAGCAATTAACTCTTAGAACAGTAATGTTGTTGACTCTGTTGACAGGGCAAAGAGGTCACGCTCTGTATGCACTAAATGTCAGTGATGTTAAATTACACCCGCATAAATGCACCATATTTTTCTCTGACAAGCAAAAGCACACTCGACCAGGAACGCATACAGAGCCAGCAACAATATTAGCTTTTCCAAAAAATTCTAAGTTGTGTTTGGTGAAGCATTTAGAGAGATATTTGGAAATGACACAGAAGCTTAGACAAGGGGAAAAACTCTTCATTAGTTTCATAAGGCCACACAGCCCTATCTCTAGGGAAACTTTTTCTCGCTGGGTGAAACATGTGTTGGAAGAGGCTGGCATTGACACGGACAAATATGGTAGCCATAGCACGCGGGCTGCGAGTACTAGTGCAGCTGCCAGCCAAGGGGCTTCCATTGTTTCCATCATGAAGGCTGCTGGATGGAGTAACCAAAAGACTTTCTCTAAGTTCTACAATAAAGCTAGTGCCCCAAATTTTGGGCAATCAGTCATGGACACTTTTGTGACAAAGCACTGACTTTTTTCTTGCATGTTGCTTGCTTTGATTTCATTTAATCATTTTGTACATATAATGATATATGCACTGTATCAGTGTATGTGTTGGTGTGCCTATGCACAGAACTTTGATTGGATGATGACTAAACTGTGCTGTGGGGGCTGCTTCATGGCAAATTCATATTTTTCAATTAATCTGTCATTAATGCTGGTACCCAAGCATTTTTTAATTACTTCTTGTTTTGAAGCTTTGGTTTTTGTGCAACTGCAGATATATACCTATATACATAGAATATAATTTGGATGCTGATGACCCATTACCCTGTTCGGTGTATATAATCTAGTATGTTTGGTGTTTATAATCTGGTATGTTTGGTGCTTTATGTTGAAGCCTACGCTCTGTTCGGTGTATATAATCTGGTATGTTTGGTGTTTTATGTTGAAGCCTACGCTCTGTTCGGTGTATATAATCTGGTATGTTTGGTGTTTTATGTTGAAGCCTACGCTCTGTTCGGTGTATATAATCTGGTATGTTTGGTGTTTTATGTTGAAGCCTACGCTCTGTTCGGTGTATATAATCTGGTATGTTTGGTGGTTTATGTTGAAGCCTACGCTCTGTTCGGTGTATATAATCTGGTATGTTTGGTGTTTTATGTTGAAGCCTACGCTCTGTTCGGTGTATATAATCTGGTATGTTTGGTGCTTTATGTTGAAGCCTACGCTCTGTTCGGTGTATATAATCTGGTATGTTTGGTGCTTTATGTTGAAGCCTACGCTCTGTTCGGTGTATATAATCTGGTATGTTTGGTGTTTTATGTTGAAGCCTACGCTCTGTTCGGTGTATATAATCTGGTATGTTTGGTGGTTTATGTTGAAGCCTACGCTCTGTTCGGTGTATATAATCTGGTATGTTTGGTGCTTTATGTTGAAGCCTACGCTCTGTTCGATGTATATAATCTGGTATGTTTGGTGTTTTATGTTGAAGCCTACGCTCTGTTCGGTGTATATAATCTGGTATGTTTGGTGTTTTATGTTGAAGCCTACGCTCTGTTCGGTGTATATAATCTGGTATGTTTGGTGCTTTATGTTGAAGCCTACGCTCTGTTCGGTGTATATAATCTGGTATGTTTGGTGCTTTATGTTGAAGCCTACGCTCTGTTCGGTGTATATAATCTGGTATGTTTGGTGCTTTATGTTGAAGCCTACGCTTCATTTGTTTTGGTTATGTTGTTTTTGTCCACTAGGTCCTCTAAAGTCTCGCGTAATTTCTCTGGACGAGAAATAGATGAGAAATAATTATAAAATTAAACTAGGCTTACGATAGGAAGCTGAAGTTTAATTTGAATTATTTTGAATCTATTGAAGGGAAGAGAAGTTACGCGCCCTCCCTTCTTTGGATTTGAAATGGTTCAGTTAGACATGCCTTCCCTATCGTAGGCCTAGTGGACACAACAACGCTAAAGCCTGACTCTTGCCGTCACGTGATCTGCTCCCGCATCTCGCGTAACTTCTCTTCCCTTCAATAGATTCAAAATAATTCAAATTAAACTTCAGCTTCCTATCGTAAGCCTAGTTTAATTTTATAATTAAATGAGCAAATCGTTGATGAAGAGGAAGAATTTGAAAAAATAGTGCAAATCGTTTACTCTATAAGTTGAAAAAATAGTGCAAATTGGAGTCTATATGAGTCAACACTTCTATCTATAGATCGTAGCACTATTGAACACGAAGATACTGACGTGTTTTATGAGAATTTTAGAAGAGCCGTTTTGTCTGCAGCTGAAAAATCAATGCCAAAATGCAAAAGCTTTATAGATCAGAAATAACGAGGAAATAGTTGGTGGAATGAAGATTGTGCAGAGGCAGTATCTAGTAAAAAGAAAACATATAAAACATGGCTGAAAGATAGAAATGAGGAAAACTTTATTGAAATGAAACGTGCTAAAAACCACAGTAACAGGGTTGTTGCAAAAGCGAAACGTCACTATTTTACTCATTTCTGTCATTCAGAAATATCTACGTCTAAGGACATGCACAGAGTCTGGAAAAAGGTAAAGGAATTAAAAAAACAAGTGTCACCTACCATCGTATTCTATTAAATTAGAAAACTGTGCTGTTCCCACATCATCAGAAAAAGCAGAAGCATTTGTACAAACATTTTCAAAAAATAATTCATCATCAAGACTTAATTCAGATATAAAGAACTACAGAAAACAACAAGAAGAAAAATCTAGTTATTGTGATCCAACACCGGATCCAAATCATTACTTAAATTCATCTATTATATTACATTTGAAGAATTTAATGAAACACTAGAGTCATTCTCTTCTAATAAAACTGCTGTTGGTTTAGATGGCATTTCATATCAGTTGCTATGCCACTTACCTTTGTGTTGGAAGCAATTACTCCACTCTTTTTACCAAAAATGTTGGTTAAATGGAACTCTCCCTACTTTCTGGAAGAGGACAGTTGTAATACCGATTCCAAAACAAGGTAAACCTAGGTCTGCAATTGACAGTTATCGACCAATAGCACTAACTTCTCAAGTTGGCAAGATATTAGAAAAAATAGTTGAAAAACGCATTCTACATAATTGTGAAAAGAATCATATCATCCCCCACAATCAAGCAGGGTTTAGAAAAGGTAGAAGTACGACCGATCACCTTGTTAAACTTACGAGTCATGTTAAAAAACAATTTACTCGTAGAAAAAGTACACTAGCCACTTTTTTCGACATTAGAAAAGCGTATGATAGTGTGTGGCATGCTCGTTTACTCTATAAGTTGAAAAAATATTGGGATAAGTGGGGTAACGTATCAGTTTATTAAATGTTTCTTATCCGGAAGATCAATGTGTACTAGAGTTGGTAAATGCTATTCTTCATTTCAAGATATTGATATTGGAATCCCTCAAGGTTCTATTATTGCCCCAGTTCTTTTTACAATTTTTATTCATGATCTTCCTAAAGTACCATCTAAAAATATACATTTAGTGCAATATGCAGACGATATTGCAATTTGGATGAATACAAATATTAAAAAACAAACAAATAAGAGAACAATAACATATGTGCAAAAACTATATCAAATTGAAATAGATAAACTAGATAAATATATGAAAGAAAATGGACTAGAACTTTCTGGAGAAAAGACACAATTGATGTTATTTAACAATGGTAAAAATCCAAAATGTTTGCCAGAACCTGTATTAGAAGATAAAACTCTTCAATATTCCAATAATGTAAAATTCTTAGGTGTCAATTTCACTCCTAAATTAAACTGGCGCTGCCATATCGAGCACCTTATAAACAAAGCAAGACAACGACTAACTTTATTGAAAATAATTAGTGCACAGTCATGGGGTCAAGATACTCAAACACTCATACATCTTGCTACCAGCCTGGTTCGAGCAAAACTGACTTATGGGCAGGAAGTTTATTTTTCGTCTTCTCAGACATTACTAAAACGGTTACAAAGTATAGATAGTAAAGCTATCAAAATAGCACTGGGGGTACCAGTACATACAAATACGTTTAATACATATGGAGAAGCTAATTTGTTGTCACTTGACGATCAACGTAAACTAGACACTGCCAAGTATGTGACTAGAAGTCTTTCGATCAGTATCTAATTCAGTGACAAATGAAATATTTCTTGATTCAAGAAAGGATTTTCCCAAAAGGGCACAGAATCTTTCTTACATTCAGCCCATTAAAAATTATACAGATGATTTATTTAGGAAATGTGAGATCGATATTTCATTGATTTCAAGTACACCAACCATGCCTATTGTTCCTCACTGGGAGCATAATTCTGCAAAAATTGATATAGATTATACTACTCTGAAAAAAGACGATAACATCAATTTAATATCAGTAGAAGCAAAAGAACACCTCGAAAATACATATCCACATAATCTTAAGATTTACACAGATGGCTCGGTTTTAGAATCCTATACAGGAGCTGGATTTGTGATCCCTGATTTAAAAGTCAGAAAATCATTTTGTTTAGGAAAAGACTTTTCTGTATCTACTGCAGAACTTTATGCAATTCTAATGGCATTATCCTGGATAGCTGATATAGATATTGCAATTTATAGTATTTTATTTTGTGTTGTTCTTTATAGTTTACAAAACTGGAATGCAAACACCAGAAGAGATTTAATTTTTGATGTAAAATATCTAATACATTCTATTATATTTAACGGAATTAACGTAGAATTTTGCTGGATTCCATCGCACTGTGGTATCATTGGGAATGAACTAACTGATAAAATAGCGAAAGAAGGTGCTAGTAGAAAATCGTCAGATTGTTCAATAAAACTAGAAAAACACGAAATAAATTCATTGTTAGAAAATAGTATATATAATGAAAAGCTTCCTTCAAAATCTAAGATATTATTATGTTCAAGATCTTTATCTAGCCTTATCTACAAAATTCGATTGAACTCGTGGAGGACCAAATTTTCTAAAGATGTAGAATGCGATTGTGGTCTCCCAATATCAGTTCAACACATTATTTTAGAATGTCCATTACTATCATTGTTATACAAACTATCTGGGATACAAGTTGCACAAATTGGAACTTTAAAAGATGTAGTTTACAGTCATGAAATGATCAAAATTGCTACAGTCATATCCAGCTCTAGAATTGCAAGATTACTTTAGTTCATGAGTTAATTAACTTTAATTTTGTTTTCTTTTTCACTTTTTCATTTATTTGTTGTTATTAATTTGTTAGGGATTTGTTGCACACGCACTCATATTCACATACACACGCGCGCGCGCGCGCGCGCACACGCACACACCTTTTTTCTTTCTTTTTTTTTCCCTCCCCCCCCCCCCCCCCCCCAGTCTAATATCACCATTGTGTGAACAGACTTTAAATTAAATCAATCAAATCAAATATCAGTAGTAGTAGTAGTAGTAGTAGTAGTAGTAGTAGTAGTAGTAGTAGTAGCAGTAGCAGTAGTAGTAGTAGTAGTAGCAGCAGCAGCAGCAGCAGCAGTAGTAGTAGTAGTAGTAGTAGTAGTAGTAGTAGTAGTAGTAGCAGCAGCAGTGATAGTAGCAGCAGCAGTGGTAGTAGTAGCAGTAGTAGTAGGTGTTACATACAGTACGACACCGTTACGTGTGATGTACCACTGACCATATGTGTTACGACAACATTATGTGTGATGTACCATTTATCTTGGGTGTTGCATACTGTATGACACCATTACGTGTGACGTACCACTGACCATAGGTGTTACATACTGTACGACACCGTTACGTGTGATGTACCATTTATCTTGGGTGTTACATACTGTATGACACCATTACGTGTGACGTACCACTGACCATAGGTGTTACATACTGTACGACACCGTTACGTGTGACGTACCACTGACCATAGGTGTTACATACTGTACGACACCGTTACGTGTGATGTACCATTTATCTTGGGTGTTACATACTGTATGACACCATTACGTGTGACGTACCACTGACCATAGGTGTTACATACTGTACGACACCGTTACGTGTGACGTACCACTGACCATAGGTGTTGCATACTGTACGACACCGTTACGTGTGATGTACCATTTATCTTGGGTGTTACATACTGTACGACACCGTTACGTGTGATGTACCACTGACCCTAAGTGTTACATACTGTACGACACCGTTACGTGTGACGTACCACTGACCATAGGTGTTACATACTGTACGACAACATTACGTGTGACGTATCACTGATCATAGGTGTTACATACTGTACGACACCGTTACGTGTGACGTACCACTGACCATAGGTGTTACATACTGTACGACAACATTACGTGTGACGTATCACTGATCATAGGTGTTACATACTGTACGACAACATTACGTGTGACGTATCACTGATCATAGGTGTTACATACTGTACGACACCGTTACGTGTGATGTACCACTGACCATAGGTGTTACATACTGTACGACACCGTTACGTGTGACGTATCACTGATCATAGGTGTTACATACTGTACGACACCGTTACGTGTGACGTACCACTGACCATAGGTGTTACATACTGTACGACAACATTACGTGTGACGAACCACTGACCTTGGGTGTCTACTGCACGATAGGTGTTAACATTATTAAAGAAAGTTCTCGCCTACAGAGAGTTCAAAGCAGTGCTGCTCGCATCATACTGTGTAAGCGCAAGCGTGATCACGTCACGCCACTTCTGAAGGAGCTCCATTGGCTCCCTGTGCAGTTCTGTGCAGTTCTGCCTTCAGTACAAGCTGGCTGTCCAATCCTTCCGTCACGGGCCGGTCAGAACTGTCGATCGGCGACGATCGGACAACGATCGGCGCTATCGGCGACGATCAGCGACGATCGGCGCAACGATTGGCCCGGTTGGTAAGAACTAAGCGCAATCGGCGACGATCGGCGACGATCGTCGCAACGCTCGGCCCGGGTCGGTAAGAACTAAGGATCGGCGCTATCGGTGACGATCGGCTCGGGTCGGTAAGAACTAAGGATCGGCGCTATCGGTGACGATCGGCTCGGGTCGGTAAGAACTAAGAATCGGCGCTATCGGCGACGATCGGCTCGGGTCGGTAAGAACAAAGGATCGGCGCTATCGGCGACGATCGGCTCGGGTCGGTAAGAACTAAGAATCGGCGCTATCGGCGACGATTGGCTCGGGTCGGTAAGAACTAAGAATCGGCGCTATCCGCGACGATCCGCGACGATCGGCCCTACATATTTTCACAATCAGCCCTCTCCAACACCCCTCTCTCTCTCTCTCTCTCTCCCCTTCCTCTCCTCCCCAGACTCTTGAAAGCACGCAATGTCTCTCTGTGCGTGTGTGTATGTACTTTAATTTGTGTCTGTTCATGCATAGGTGCGTTTTTCTCTGAGTGTGAGAATGCTGCACGCGCACGATTGCGCACGCGCGCGCACGCGTGTTTGTGTGTGTGTGTGTGTGTGTGCGTGCGTGCGTGCGAGTGTGTGTGTGTGTGTGTGTGTGTGTGTGTGTGTGTGTGTGTGTGTGTGTGTGTGTGTGTGTGTGTGTGTATGTGCGTGGTTGTGTTTTGATTTAATGGTATTGTCATTTATGTTTTAGAAACACATCTTGTTTTTAATGTATATTATAATGTGTCTTGTTTTAACTGTGTCAATCGCAGACATCACCACACTAAATTTATCTCTAAGAGATAATAAAGTTGTTTGAGTTTGAGTGTGTGTGTGGTTGTGTCTCTCACCAGACAAAAGGTAGGAAAGAACCGTTAATTTGAAGGCAAGTATCCTTTTGTACATAATCGGTCGCATAAAGTTTAACATTGACTCCAAAGTGTTTCCATAAATCGTGTCTTACATAATCGGTCGCATAAAGTTTCACATTGACTCCAAAGTGTTTCCATATATTGTTTTTTACATGACAGGTCGCTTAAAGTTTTACATTGACTCCAAAGTGTTTCCATATATTGTTTTTTACATGACAGGTCGCATAAAGTTTCACATTGACTCCAAAGTGTTTCCATACAACGTTTCTTACATGACTGGTCGTAAGAAAATAATAACTCCAAAGTGTTTTCACAAACCATTTGTTCCAAGGAATTGGCAGTTAACAAACGCTCTACAAAATGTCAGTGTGTGCATTGGGGGTGGAGGGAGGTGACAGGGGAGTTAACAAACGCTCTACAAAATGTCAGTGTGTGCATTGGGGGTGGGGGGAGGTGACAGGGGAGTTAACAAACGCTCTACAAAATGTGGTGGGCTACGTTTTGGAGCGGGGTGAAGAGGGGGGAGGAGATAGAGAAGTCAAGCAAACCGGACTGGGTGCGGGGTGTGTTTTGCTTTGGAGCGAACAGGACTGGTGACAATTGGAAACCTCTGGACTGTGTGGGTGTGTGTGTGTGGGGGGGGGGGGGTTGTTTTTGGAGCGAACAGGACTGGTGACAATTGGAAACCTCTGGACTGTGTGGGGTGTGTGTGTGGGGGGGGGGGGGGGGTTGCTTTGGAGCGAACAGGACTGGTGACAATTGGAAACCTCTGGACTGTGTGGGTGTGTGTGTGTGTGGGGGGGGGGGTGTTGTTTTGGAGCGAACAGGACTGGTGACAATTGGAAACCTCTGGACTGTGTGGGTGTGTGTGTGGGGGGGGGGGGGGTTGTTTTGGAGCGAACAGGACTGGTGACAATTGGAAACCTCTGGACTGTGTGGGGTGTGGGTGGGGGGGGTGGTTGTTTTGGAGCTAACGGGACTGGTGACAATTGGAAACCTCTGGACTGTGTGGGGTGTGTGTGTGGGGGGGGGGGGGTTGTTTTGGAGCGAACAGGACTGGTGACAATTGGAAACCTCTGGACTGTGTGGGTGTGTGTGTGTGTGGGGGGGGGGGGGGGTTGTTTTGGAGCGAACAGGACTGGTGACAATTGAAAACCTCTGGACTGTTGTGGGTGTGGGGGGGGGGGGGGGGGGTGTTTTGGAGCTAACGGGACTGGTGACAATTGGAAACCACTGAACTGTGTCCCTATATTGACGCCTTCACGTCACTGATTGACACAGGCCGGCTTGAGACACAGAGAGAGAGAGAGAGGGGGGGGGGGAGGGGGGAGGGAGAGAGAGAGTGTATGTGAGACGAGAGAGAGAGAGAGAGAGAGAGAGAGAGAGAGAGAGGGGAGGGAGAGAGAGAGAGAGGGGGGGGAGAGAGAGAGAGAGAGAGAGAGACAGACAGACAATAAGATCACACCAGCTAAACACCCGAACGGCCGATATAAAACCGTAACTATTTCGATTTTTATTAATTCTTTTTGCGGTATTTAAAGGTCATTAACGCAACATCGAGTCATTGTCTGACTTTTCACTCTTGTTTCAGGTGCATGGGGGGGGGGGGGGGGCAGCAGGGGGGGGGGGGCGGAAACTGTGGCACCCCACCCCCCTAATTCCGGCCCTGAGGCAGAAGGACAGACAGAGGGAGAGGGGACAGGCAGAGAGACTGAGAAACAGAGACACAGAGACACAAACAGAGAGAGAGAGAGAGAGGGGGGGGGGCAGGCAGACAGACGGGCAGACAGAGGGAGAGGGGACAGGCAGAGAGACTGAGAAACAGAGACACAGAGACACAAACAGAGAGAGAGAGGGAGAGGGAGAGAGGGGGGGGGCAGGCAGACAGACGGACAGACAGAGGGAGAGGGGACAGGCAGAGAGACTGAGAAACAGAGACACAGAGACACAAACAGAGAGAGAGAGAGAGAGAGGGGGGGGGCAGGCAGACAGACGGACAGACAGAGGGAGAGGGGACAGGCAGAGAGACCGAGAAACAGAGACACAGAGACACAAAACAGAGAGAGAGAGAGAGAGAGAGAGAGAGAGAGAGAGGGGGGGGGGGGGCAGACAGACAGACGGACAGACAGAGGGACAGGGGACAGGCAGAGAGACCGAGAAACAGAGACACAGAGACACAAACAGAGAAAGAGAGAGAGAGAGAGAGGGGGGGGGTGACACAAAACAGAGAGAGAGGGGGTGGGGGCAGGCAGACAGACGGACAGACAGAGGGAGAGGGGAAAGACAGAGAGACCGAGAAACAGAGACACAAACAGAGAGAGAGAGAGAGAGAGAGAGAGAGAGAGAGAGAGAGAGAGAGAGAGAGAGAGAGAGAGAGAGACGGGGGAGGGGGGGGGAGCAGACAGACGGACAGACAGAGGGAGAGGGGACAGGCAGAGAGACCGAGAAACAGAGACACAGAGACACAAACAGAGAGAGAGAGAGAGAGAGAGAGAGAGAGAGGAGAGAGAGAGAGAGAGAGAGAGAGAGAGAGAGAGAGAGAGAGAGAGAGAGAGGCAGACAGACGGACAGACAGAGGGAGAGGGGACAGGCAGAGAGACCGAGATACAGAGACACAAACAGAGAGAGAGAGAGAGAGAGAGAGAGGGGGGGGGGGGCAGACAGACGGACAGACAGAGGGAGAGGGGACAGGCAGAGAGACCGAGAAACAGAGACACAGAGACACAAAGAGAGAAAGAGAGAGAGAGAGAGAGAGAGGGGGGGATACAGGCAGACAGACGGACAGACAGAGGGAGAGGGGACAGGCAGAGAGACCGAGAAACAGAGACACAGACACAAACAGAGAAAGAGAGAGAGAGATGGGGAGGGAGACAGGCAGACAGACAGGGAAGAGAGGGACAGAGTTTGCAAGTACGTAGGCCTATGCTATGCGTGCGCACGTGTGTTCGTTTGTGTGCGTGTGTGTAAATGAAAGAGAGAAGAGGGTGGATGTAGGAGGGGGGGGGGGGGGGGGGGGGGGGGGGGGGGGGGGGGATATATAAAATGTTGATGGGAAATCAGTCGTTAAGTTGCCATTTGTCACTGCAGTGTCACATTTATGGTCATTTTCTTTGTCAAAGTCAACAAATAGGAAAGATAACGTCACTGACTTCAAGCACCAAGGGGGAATAACAAGTCCTTAACCCTCTAGAACCTGACCATATAAAAGACACAGAGAGAGAGAGAGAGAGAGAGAGAGAGAGAGAGAGAGAGAGAGAGAGAGAGAGACAGAGAGAGAGAGAGAGAGAGAGAGAGAGAGAGAGAGAGAGAGAGAGAGAGAGAGAGAGAGAGAGAGAGAGAGAGAGAGAGAGAGAGAGAGAGAGAGGGGAAAATTATTTCTTTGGACAAAATAACATCAGACCATTGCAAGAATTGCATATCCAGTGACATTTTATTAAAATCTTTACAAATGTCCAAATTAGTGTTTGTATCACAGGTGGTACATCAGGACTTAGTGACACAGAGTCCCGGTGTATCACAGGTGATACATAAAGTAATTACATGGTCAATCGGTGTACAGTTACTGTTGCAGTCTAGTTCTCCTTAAAACTGACACTTTACATCATTGTCATGGGGACTGGAACACAATTATGCCGGTTAGCATCACACCCTTGGTTCTTTTTTCCTTGCAAAACTGATATAACAAATTATACAGTCTGTGATTTGTAACAGTAAGCGTAGTAACACAGAAGTTATATCATGCATAGCCAGGCGTGGTAATTGTCAGTCTTTGGGCTGTTTGCAGCTGTTTTGATGGTCCTCTTCAGTCTTTGGTCTGATTTCAGCTTTTTTGATGGTCCTCTCCAGTCTTTGGGCTGATTTCAGCTTTTTTGATGGTCCTCTTCAGTCTTTGGGCTGATTTCAGCTTTTTTGATGGTCCTCTCCAGTCTTTGGGCTGATTGCAGCTTTGTGGATGGTCCTCTCCAGTCTTTGGGCTGATTGCAGCTTTTTGGATGGTCCTCTCCAGTCTTTGGGCTGATTGCAGCTTTTTGGATGGTCCTCTCCAGTCTTTGGGCTGATTGCAGCTTTTTGGATGGTCCTCTCCAGTCTTTGGGCTGATTGCAGCTTTTTGGATGGTCCTCTTCAGTGTTTGGGCTGATTGCAGCTTTTTGGATGGTCCTCTTCAGTGTTTGGGCTGATTGCAGCTTTTTGGATGGTCCTCTCCAGTCTTTTTTTGCAAGTTTCAGCTTTTTTGATGGTCCTCTCCAGTCTTTGGGCTGATTTCAGCTGTTTGGATGGTCCTCTTCAGTCTTTTTTTGCAAGTTTCAGCTTTTTTGATGGTCCAAGAGGACATTTATGAGATAAAAAAGAAGCCCAATGAGTAAAACTTAAGTTATTGGTTATAAATGAATGCAAAATGAACTAAATATATCAGTCTTATCTCTAATACTGTTTTTAAGGCTTAGATAACAGAAGAAGCTTCATTTTCTGGGGGTTGTATCCCAACACACACGGTTTTCAGTTGTTTTTTATTCCTTGTTCCTATGCCTGCTTCCAGACCCCAATATTCAGTCTTTTTTGTCTTCTCTAATTCCCCTGCCTGTTAGCATCATTGTATCAAGAAATAGCATATCATACTACCTGAACCTTTCTCATGAAGAAAAGTTATTTTATATCCGTAAAACAGAATAATTTAGTATGTTTCCAAGTTTCCTCAAAAGCCTATTGTATCACAGGCGACACAAACAACACAGAGTTACTTCCCTTGGAACTCCCCCCAAAGACCTACTGTATCACTAGTGAAACACTGTTTTGACCCCCCCCCCCCCACCCCCCACCCCCACCCCCCCGTATCAAATTTGCCTGGTGAGAAGCACCTTGGACCCGCGTGAGTGACAATAAACAATAAACCACCTGGTCTGGAAGTACTCATGTGCTGAAATAAGAAAGCTGTCTGCAATGCGCGTGTCAAAGGAGTGTGGTGGCATAGTGGTTAAAATAAGCACAATACCCCACTGTTTGGGTTGGTACAATTTAAGGTACTCCGACATTGAAGCAGTGTTTGTCAGGCGAAGATAAAATGCTTGTATCACAGGTGATACATACGGCGCTAGAGGGTTAAAGAAATCCAAGGGGCGAGTAACACTGTTGTTCATGACAATTTGGATGACGTGTTCCGGTTATTTCCCTTGGCTCAATAGGGTTGCCTTTTGATAATCACAAAATAATGTTTGTAGCACACACACACACACACACACACACACACACACACACACACACACACACACACACACACACACACACACACACACACACACACACACACACACACACACACACACACACACACACACACACACACACACACACACACACACATACATACACACACACACACACACACACACACACACACACACACACACACACACACACACACACACACACACACACACACACACACATTCAACACAACAAAGGCTAAATTAAATTTGTGGAGGGGGGGGGGGGGGGCATTTGGGTCCAGGTGTAGTAAAATATACCATTAGAAAAAACCCCTGCTCGATAGAAAGGGAAACTGCTCGATAGAAAGGGAAACTACTCGATAGAAAGGGAAACTGCTCGATAGAAAGGGAATCTACTCGATAGAAAAGGAAACTGCTCGATAGAAAGGGAAACTACTCGATAGAAAGGGAATCTACTCGATAGAAAGGGAATCTACTCGATAGAAAGGGAAACTACTCGATAGAAAGGGAATCTACTCGATCGAAAGGAAAACTACTCGATAGAAAGGGAAACTACTCGATAGAAAGGGAAACTACTCGATAGAAAGGGAAACTGCTCGATAGAAAGGGAAACTGCTCGATAGAAAGGGAAACTACTCGATAGAAAGGGAAACTACTCGATAGAAAAAGCAACTACTCGATAGAAAGGGAAACTACTCCATAGAAAGGGAAGCTACTCGATAGAAAGGAAAACTACTCAATAGAAAGGGAAACTGCTCGATAGAAAGGGAAACTACTCGATAGAAAGGGAAACTACTCGATAGAAAAAGCAACTACTCGATAGAAACGGAAACTACTCCATAGAAAGGGAAGCTACTCGATAGAAAAGGAAAACTACTCGATAGAAAGGGAAACTACTCGATAGAAAGGGAAACTGCTCGATAGAAAGGGAAACTACTCGATAGAAAGGGAAACTACTCGATAGAAAAAGCAACTACTCATAGAAAGGGAAACTACTCCATAGAAAGGGAAGCTACTCGATAGAAAAGAAAACTACTCGATAGAAAAGAAAACTACTCGATAGAAAAGGAAACTACTCGATAGAAAAGGAAACTACTCGATAGAAAGGGAAGCTACTCGATAGAAAGGGAAGCTACTCGATAGAAAGAAAATCTACTCGATAGAAAGGAAAACTACTCGATAGAAAGGGAAGCTACTCGATAGAAAGGGAAACTACTCAATAGAAAGAAAATCTACTCGATAGAAAGGGAAACTACTCGATAGAAAGGGAAGCTACTCAATAGAAAGGGAAGCTACTCGATAGAAAGGGAAACTACTCGATAGAAAGGGAAACTACTCGATAGAAAGGGAAACTACTCAATAGAAAGAAAATCTACTCGATAGAAAGGGAAACTACTCGATAGAAAGGGAAGCTACTCGATAGAAAGAAAATCTACTCGATAGAAAGGAAAACTACTCGATAGAAAGGGAAGCTACTCGATAGAAAGGGAAACTACTCAATAGAAAGAAAATCTACTCGATAGAAAGGGAAACTACTCGATAGAAAGGGAAGCTACTCAATAGAAAGGGAAACTACTCAATAGAAAGAAAATCTACTCGATAGAAAGGGAAACTACTCGATAGAAAGGGAAGCTACTCAATAGAAAGGGAAACTGACTATCTCGTTATTGCTTTAATTTGTGACATTCAAGAATAAAAACACTGTTTATTTAAAGCAAAGGGAAACTGAAATATCAAACTGTAAAATAAAATCTTCAATCCATTCACATCAAGCAAGATGCTTGTGCATAATGCGAAAATCTTCAATCCATTCACATCATACAGATGCTCGTGCATAATGCGAAAATCTTCAATCCATTCACATCAAGCAAGATGCTTGTGCATAATGCGAAAATCTTCAATCCATTCACATCAAGCAAGATGCTTGTGCATAATGCTTGTGCATTTGCTTGCACAATGTTCACAGTAGGCAATGTGCTTGCCCAATGTTCACAGTAGGCAATGTGCTTGCCCAATGTTCACAGTAGGCAATGTGCTTGCACAATGTTCACAGTAGGCAATCTGCTTGCACAATGTTCACAGTAGGCAATGTGCTTGCCCAATGTTCACAGTAGGTAATGTGCTTGCCCAATGTTCACAGTAGGTAATATGCTTGCCCAGTGTTCACAGTAGGTAATCTGCTTGCCCAATGTTCACAGTAGGTAATCTGCTTGCCCAATGTTCACAGTAGGCAATGTGCTTGCCCAATGTTCACAGTAGGTAATCTGCTTGCCCAATGTTCACAGTAGACAATGTGCTTGCCCAATGTTCACAGTAGGTAATCTGCTTGCACAATGTTCACAGTAGGTAATCTGCTTGCCCAGTGTTCACAGTAGGTAATCTGCTTGCCCAATGTTCACAGTAGGTAATCTGCTTGCCCAATGTTCACAGTAGGTAATCTGCTTGCCCAATGTTCACACTAGGTAATCTGCTTGCCCAGTGTTCACACTAGGTAATCTGCTTACCCAATGGTCACACTAGGTAATCTGCTTGCCCAGTGTTCACACTAGGTAATCTGCTTGCCCAATGGTCACACTAGGTAATCTGCTTGCCCAATGTTCACACTAGGTAATTTGCTTGCACAATGGTCACACTAGGTAATCTGCTTGCCCAATGTTCACACTAGGTAATTTGCTTGCCCAATGTTCACACTAGGTAATCTGCTTGCCCAATGTTCACACTAGGTAATTTGCTTGCACAATGTTCACACTAGGTAATCTGCTTGCCCAATGTTCACAGTAGGTAATCTGCTTGCCCAATGTTCACAGTAGGTAATCTGCTTGCCCAATGTTCACAGTAGGTAATCTGCTTGCCCAATGTTCACAGTAGGTAATCTGCTTGCCCAATGTTCACAGTAGGTAATCTGCTTGCCCAATGTTCACAGTAGGTAATCTGCTTGCACAATGTTCACAGTAGGTAATCTGCTTGCCCAATGTTCACAGTAGGTAAAGTGCTTGCCCAATGTTCACAGTAGGTAATCTGCTTGCACAATGTTCACAGTAGGTAATCTGCTTGCACAATGTTCACAGTAGGTAATCTGCTTGCACAATATTCACAGTAGGTAATGTGCTTGCCCAATGTTCACAGTAGGTAATCTGCTTGCACAATGTTCACAGTAGGCAATCTGCTTGCCCAATGTTCACACTAGGTAATAGGTATTTTGCTTGCCCAATGGTCACAGTAGGTAATCTGTTTGCCCAATATTCACAGTAGGTAATCTGCTTGCCCAATGTTCACACTAGGTAATCTGCTTGCCCAATGGTCACACTAGGTAATCTGCTTGCCCAATATTCACATTAGGTAATAGGTATTTTGCTTGCCCAATGGTCACACTAGGTAATCTGTTTGCCCAATATTCACACTAGGTAATCTGCTTGCCCAATGTTCACAGTAGGTAATCTGCTTGCCCAATGTTCACACTAGGTAATCTGCTTTCCCAATGTTCACATTAGGTAATAGGTATTTTGCTTGCCCAATGTTCACAGTAGGCAATCTGCTTGCCCAATATTCACACTAGGTAGGCCTAATTTGCTTTCCCAATGTTCACACTAGGCAATCTGCTTGCCCAATGTTCACACTAGGTAATCTGCTTGCCCAATGGTCACACTAGGTATTTTGCTTGCCCAATGTTCACAGTAGGCAATCTGCTTGCCCAATATTCACACTCGGAAATTTGCTTGCCCAATGTTCACACTAGGTAATCTGCTTGCCCAAAGTTCACACTAGGTAATAGGTAATTTGCTTGCCCAATGTTCACACTAGGTAATTTGCTTGCCCAATGTTCACATTAGGTAATGTGCTTGCCCAATGTTCACACTAGGTAATTTGCTTGCGCAATATTCACATTAGGTAATTTGCTTGCCCAATGTTCACACTAGGTAATTTGTTTGCCCAATGTTCACACTAGGTAATTTGCTTGCGCAATGTTCACACTAGGTAATTTGCTTGCCCAATGTTCACACTAGGTAATTTGCTTGCCCAATGTTCACATTAGGTAATTTGCTTGCCCAATGTTCACACTAGGTAATTTGCTTGCGCAATGTTCACATTAGGTAATTTGCTTGCCCAATGTTCACACTAGGTAATTTGCTTGCCCAATGTTCACAGTAGGTAATTTGCTTGCCCAATGTTCACAGTAGGTAATCTGCTTGCCCAATATTCACACTAGGTAATTTGCTTGCTCAATGGTCACATTAGGTAATCTGCTTGCCCAAAGTTCACACTAGGTAATTTGCTTGCCCAATGGTCACACTAGGTAATCTGCTTGCCCAATGTTCACATTAGGTAATCTGCTTGCCCAAAGTTCACACTAGGTAATTTGCTTGCCTAGTCTTCATATTAGGCAACTATTCACATTGAGCGTACACTAGTCAAAACCTACACAAGCAGACAGTAAGATAAAACAGACAGACAGACAGACAGACAGACAAACAAACAGCAATGGAAGACTGGAACGTGTTCTTTTATACTCACCACATCTTCCTGGTTGACAAAAGGGGGATCTGAAAACAAACACAAATACTGAGACATGTCAATGCTTCGTTTTGGTTAACGCTGTTTTATTACGCAACGGTTTTTTCCCTTTCATTTCAAATTAAAAACATTCATAGAAAACAAAACTAGTCAAAACATACACAGAGCTTGAGCACACTACATATATAATAACACACTACATACATAATAACACACTACATACATAATAACACACTACATACATAATAACACACTACATACATAATAACACACTATATACATAATAACACACTACATACATAACAGCACACTACATACATAACAACACACTACATACATAATAACACACTACATACATAATAACACACTACATAGCCTACATAATAACACACTACATACATAACAACACACTACATACATAATAACACACTACATACATAATAACACACTACATACATAATAGCACACTACATACATAATAACACACTACATACACAATAACACACTACATACATAATAACACACTACATACACAATAACACACTACATACATAATAACACACTACATACATAATAACACACTACATACATAATAACACACTACATACATAATAACACACACTACATAGCTTACATAATAACACACTACATACATAACAACACACTACATACATAATAACACACTACATACATAATAACACACTACATACATAATAGCACACTACATACATAATAACACACTACATACACAATAACACACTACATACATAATAACACACTACATACATAATAACACACTACATACATAATAACACACTACATACACAATAACACACTACATACACAATAACACACTACATACATAATAACACACTACATAGCTTACATAATAACACACTACATACATAACAACACACTACATACATAATAACACACTACATAGCTTACATAATAACACACTACATACATAACAACACACTACATACATAATAACACACTACATACATAATAATGTGTGTAAGCACACCCATGCGCGCGCGCACACACACATACACAAACGCACGCACACACGCACGCACGCGCACGCGCACACGCGCACGCACGCACACACACACACCACACACACACACACACACACACACACACACACACACACACACACACACACACACACACACACACACACACATACACACACGCACTCACACATACACACACACGCACGCAAATGAGTCAACACAATCGAGAGAAAAATAGAGATTTTACGCCTTCTGAGGATGTGTACAGAGAGACAGAGATGTGTACAGAGAGACAGAGACCAAGCCACTGACCAATCATTGAAGCTTTTTCTTCAAAGGAGTCAACCAATCATTGAAGCTTTTTCTTTTTGTGCCCCATTTCTGGCCAATCAGTGAGCTGTAACTATCTGTTCAAATTATCATCCAATCAGTGAAGCCGTTACTACCTGTCCATCATTATCATCCAATCAGTGAAGCCGTTACTGTTTGCTATCATCATCAGCCAATCAGTGAAGCCGTTACTGTATGTTCATCATTATCATCCATTCAGCGAAGCCGTTACTGAAAGTCCACCATCATCAGTCAATTACTGAAGTCTGTTGTGACATCACGATGCAGACGTCATCCACGTGCGATATATTCTGACGTCACTACTGTAACCATCGTTGGTAGTAAAGGTTCCAGTGCGGAGCATCACACTTGTTAATTATTGCAGACAGCAATGAACACAATGATGACATGAACACAACGATGACATGAACACAATGATGACATGAACACAACGATGACATGAACACAATTATGACATGAACACAACGATGACATGAACACAACGATGACATTAACACAACGATGACATGAACACAATTATGACATGAACACAATCATAACATGAACACAACGATGACATGAACACAATGATGACATGAACAAAGCGATGACATGAACACAATGATGAAATGAACACAATGATGACATGAACACAATGATGACATGAACACAATGATCACACATTCCATCAACTCTGATTCTGCCCTGATTCACTGTCGGTCCTTTGTGCTGCAGCCTAGGGTGTAAGGTGTTACCATGATTCACTGTCGGCCCTTTGTGCTGCAGCCTTGGGTGTAAGGTGTTGCCCTGATTCACTGTCGGCCCTTTGTGCTGCAGCCTAGGGTGTAAGGTGTTACCATGATTCACTGTCGGCCCTTTGTGCTGCAGCTTTGGGTGTAAGGTGTTGCCCTGATTCACTGTCGGCCCTTTGTGCTGCAGCCTTGGGTGTAAGATGTTGCCCTGATTCAATGTCGGCCCTTTGTGCTGCAGCCTAGGGTGTAAGGTGTTACCATGATTCACTGTCGGCCCTTTGTGCTGCAGCCTTGGGTGTAAGGTGTTGCCCTGATTCACTGTCGGCCCTTTGTGCTGCAGCCTAGGGTGTAAGGTGTTACCATGATTCACTGTCGGCCCTTTGTGCTGCAGCCTTGGGTGTAAGGTGTTGCCCTGATTCACTGTCGGCCCTTTGTGCTGCAGCCTTGGGTGTAAGGTGTTGCCCTGATTCACTGTCGGCCCTTTGTGCTGCAGCCTTGGGTGTAAGGTGTTGCCCTGATTCACTGTCGGCCCTTTGTGCTGCAGCCTTGGGTGTAAGGTGTTGCCCTGATTCACTGTCGGCCCTTTGTGCTGCAGCCTTGGGTGTAAGGTGTTGCCCTGATTCACTGTCGGCCCTTTGTGCTGCAGCCTAGGGTGTAAGGTGTTGCCCTGACTCACTGTCGGCCCTTTGTGCTGCAGCCTTGGGTGTAAGGTGTTGCCCTGATTCACTGTCGGCCCTTTGTGCTGCAGCCTTGGGTGTAAGGTGTTGCCCTGATTCACTGTCGGCCCTTTGTGCTGCAGCCTTGGGTGTAAGGTGTTGCCCTGATTCACTGTCGGCCCTTTGTGCTGCAGCCTTGGGTGTAAGGTGTTGCCCTGATTCACTGTCGGCCCTTTGTGCTGCAGCCTTGGGTGTAAGGTGTTGCCCTGATTCACTGTCGGCCCTTTGTGCTGCAGCCTTGGGTGTAAGGTGTTACCTGATTCACTGTCGGCCCTTTGTGCTGCAGCCTTGGGTGTAAGGTGTTGCCCTGATTCACTGTCGGCCCTTTGTGCTGCAGCCTTGGGTGTAAGGTGTTGCCCTGATTCACTGTCGGCCCTTTGTGCTGCAGCCTTGGGTGTAAGGTGTTGCCCTGATTCACTGTCGGCCCTTTGTGCTGCAGCCTTGGGTGTAAGGTGTTGCCCTGATTCACTGTCGGCCCTTTGTGCTGCAGCCTTGGGTGTAAGGTGTTGCCCTGATTCACTGTCGGCCCTTTGTGCTGCAGCCTTGGGTGTAAGGTGTTGCCCTGATTCACTGTCGGCCCTTTGTGCTGCAGCCTTGGGTGTAAGGTGTTGCCCTGATTCACTGTCGGCCCTTTGTGCTGCAGCCTTGGGTGTAAGGTGTTGCCCTGATTCACTGTCGGCCCTTTGTGCTGCAGCCTTGGGTGTAAGGTGTTGCCCTGATTCACTGTCGGCCCTTTGTGCTGCAGCCTTGGGTGTAAGGTGTTGCCCTGATTCACTGTCGGCCCTTTGTGCTGCAGCCTTGGGTGTAAGGTGTTGCCCTGATTCACTGTCGGCCCTTTGTGCTGCAGCCTTGGGTGTAAGGTGTTGCCCTGATTCACTGTCGGCCCTTTGTGCTGCAGCCTTGGGTGTAAGGTGTTGCCCTGATTCACTGTCGGCCCTTTGTGCTGCAGCCTTGGGTGTAAGGTGTTGCCCTGATTCACTGTCGGCCCTTTGTGCTGCAGCCTTGGGTGTAAGGTGTTGCCCTGATTCACTGTCGGCCCTTTGTGCTGCAGCCTTGGGTGTAAGGTGTTGCCCTGATTCACTGTCGGCCCTTTGTGCTGCAGCCTTGGGTGTAAGGTGTTGCCCTGATTCACTGTCGGCCCTTTGTGCTGCAGCCTTGGGTGTAAGGTGTTGCCCTGATTCACTGTCGGCCCTTTGTGCTGCAGCCTTGGGTGTAAGGTGTTGCCCTGATTCACTGTCGGCCCTTTGTGCTGCAGCCTTGGGTGTAAGGTGTTGCCCTGATTCACTGTCGGCCCTTTGTGCTGCAGCCTTGGGTGTAAGGTGTTGCCCTGATTCACTGTCGGCCCTTTGTGCTGCAGCCTTGGGTGTAAGGTGTTGCCCTGATTCACTGTCGGCCCTTTGTGCTGCAGCCTTGGGTGTAAGGTGTTGCCCTGATTCACTGTCGGCCCTTTGTGCTGCAGCCTTGGGTGTAAGGTGTTGCCCTGATTCACTGTCGGCCCTTTGTGCTGCAGCCTAGGGTGTAAGGTGTTGCCCTGATTCACTGTCGGCCCTTTGTGCTGCAGCCTTGGGTGTAAGGTGTTGCCCTGATTCACTGTCGGCCCTTTGTGCTGCAGCCTTGGGTGTAAGGTGTTGCCCTGATTCACTGTCGGCCCTTTGTGCTGCAGCCTTGGGTGTAAGGTGTTGCCCTGATTCACTGTCGGCCCTTTGTGCTGCAGCCTTGGGTGTAAGGTGTTGCCCTGATTCACTGTCGGCCCTTTGTGCTGCAGCCTAGGGTGTAAGGTGTTGCCCTGATTCACTGTCGGCCCTTTGTGCTGCAGCCTTGGGTGTAAGGTGTTGCCCTGATTCACTGTCGGCCCTTTGTGCTGCAGCCTTGGGTGTAAGGTGTTGCCCTGATTCACTGTCGGCCCTTTGTGCTGCAGCCTTGGGTGTAAGGTGTTGCCCTGATTCACTGTCGGCCCTTTGTGCTGCAGCCTTGGGTGTAAGGTGTTGCCCTGATTCACTGTCGGCCCTTTGTGCTGCAGCCTTGGGTGTAAGGTGTTGCCCTGATTCACTGTCGGCCCTTTGTGCTGCAGCCTTGGGTGTAAGGTGTTGCCCTGATTCACTGTCGGCCCTTTGTGCTGCAGCCTAGGGTGTAAGGTGTTGCCCTGATTCACTGTCGGCCCTTTGTGCTGCAGCCTTGGGTGTAAGGTGTTGCCCTGATTCACTGTCGGCCCTTTGTGCTGCAGCCTTGGGTGTAAGGTGTTGCCCTGATTCACTGTCGGCCCTTTGTGCTGCAGCCTTGGGTGTAAGGTGTTGCCCTGATTCACTGTCGGCCCTTTGTGCTGCAGCCTAGGGTGTAAGGTGTTGCCCTGATTCACTGTCGGCCCTTTGTGCTGCAGCCTTGGGTGTAAGGTGTTGCCCTGATTCACAGTCGGCCCTTTGTGCTGCAGCCTTGGGTGTAAGGTGTTGCCCTGATTCACTGTCGGCCCTTTGTGCTGCAGCCTTGGGTGTAAGGTGTTGCCCTGATTCACTGTCGGCCCTTTGTGCTGCAGCCTTGGGTGTAAGGTGTTGCCCTGATTCACTGTCGGCCCTTTGTGCTGCAGCCTTGGGTGTAAGGTGTTGCCCTGATTCACAGTCGGCCCTTTGTGCTGCAGCCTTGGGTGTAAGGTGTTGCCCTGATTCACTGTCGGCCCTTTGTGCTGCAGCCTTGGGTGTAAGGTGTTGCCCTGATTCACTGTCGGCCCTTTGTGCTGCAGCCTTGGGTGTAAGGTGTTGCCCTGATTCACAGTCGGCCCTTTGTGCTGCAGCCTTGGGTGTAAGGTGTTGCCCTGATTCACTGTCGGCCCTTTGTGCTGCAGCCTAGGGTGTAAGGTGTTGCCCTGATTCACTGTCGGCCATTTGTGCTGCAGCCTTGGGTGTAAGGTGTTGCCCTGATTCACTGTCGGCCCTTTGTGCTGCAGCCTAGGGTGTAAGGTGTTGCCCTGATTCACTGTCGGCCCTTTGTGCTGCAGCCTTGGGTGTAAGGTGTTGCCCTGATTCACTGTCGGCCCTTTGTGCTGCAGCCTTGGGTGTAAGGTGTTGCCCTGATTCACTGTCGGCCCTTTGTGCTGCAGCCTTGGGTGTAAGGTGTTGCCCTGATTCACTGTCGGCCCTTTGTGCTGCAGCCTTGGGTGTAAGGTGTTGCCCTGATTCACTGTCGGCCCTTTGTGCTGCAGCCTTGGGTGTAAGGTGTTGCCCTGATTCACTGTCGGCCCTTTGTGCTGCAGCCTTGGGTGTAAGGTGTTGCCCTGATTCACTGTCGGCCCTTTGTGCTGCAGCCTTGGGTGTAAGGTGTTGCCCTGATTCACTGTCGGCCCTTTGTGCTGCAGCCTTGGGTGTAAGGTGTTGCCCTGATTCAATGTAGGCCCTTTGTGCTGCAGCCTAGGGTGTTAGGTGTTGCCCTGATTCACTGTAGGCCCTTTGTGCTGCAGCCTAGGGTGTAAGGTGTTGCCCTGATTCACTGTAGGCCCTTTGTGCTGCAGCCTTGGGTGTAAGGTGTTGCCCTGATTCACTGTCGGCCCTTTGTGCTGCAGCCTTGGGTGTAAGGTGTTGCCCTGATTCACTGTCGGCCCTTTGTGCTGCAGCCTTGGGTGTAAGGTGTTGCCCTGACTCACTGTCGGCCCTTTGTGCTGCAGCCTTGGGTGTAAGGTGTTGCCCTGATTCACTGTCGGCCCTTTGTGCTGCAGCCTAGGGTGTAAGGTGTTGCCCTGACTCACTGTCGGCCCTTTGTGCTGCAGCCTTGGGTGTAAGGTGTTGCTCGAGGACCATCTCCAACGCCAACAGTTCCAAAGTCCTCTGGCCCATGATGAGGATATACCCTGGGCAAAGCACCTCCACCGTTAATAGAAGACCTCTAGGATCAGAGTGGGGATGTACCCTATACTGAACACCTCCACCGTTAATAAAAGTCCTCTATGATCAGAGTGGGGATGTACCCTGGAGATACGGGTTTGCATATAGCCAAGCCGTCCAATGTATTCCAAGTTTCCTGAAAACTTTCAAAACTAGAATTATTGATTGTAGATGGCAAAATTGGTCTGAACATGTGCAAAATAGCGACATATTTTTAGAGTATAAAATGCTTAAATCCAGTAATCATGTAGAACCGCATATTTTGATGTCTATGAATAGTTATGTAAGAAGTGCACTCACGAAATTCAGATTTGGAGATTTTGACATTGCCTGTCATCGTTTTAGATACATATCAAGATCGTCTAACAATGTCGTTGCTGATGAAAATTAAATCCATGCTATGTTCTGTTGCCCAGCTTTACATGATTTAAGGGCTGTACAACCTAAGTATTATAACAACCCTTGTCGATTTAGATGGAATGTACTTTGGGCGTCAAGAAAGGAAAAGATACTGCATAACGTCACTCTGTTCCTACACAGAGCTTTAACACCACTGTATCAGTATCAAGTAGGATTGCTTGACGTAGGTTATTTTGTGGTTGTTTATTATTACTATTATTATTATTATTATTATTATTATTATTATTATTATTATTGTCGTTGTTGTCTGCATTGTGTGCTGAGTAATTGTACATTTATTTCATTGTGTTTGTTGATGATTTGTTAAATGTTTTATTTTGATCCCCTTCAGAAAGGGGCTTTGGCCTATTATGATTAAATTTCGCATTCTCTCTCTCTCTCTCTCTCTCTCTCTCTCTCTCTCTCTCTCTCTCTCTCTCTCTCTCTCTCTCTCTCTCTCTCTCTCTCTCTCTCTCTATCTCTCTCTCTCTCTCTCTCTCTCTCTCTCTCTCTCTCTCTCTCTCTCTCTCTCTCTCTCTCTCTCTCTCTCTCTCTCTCTCACACACACACACACACACACACACACACACATAATTTATCATTCACTGATAACAGCTGTCATAAACTAATCCTACCTATTGTGCTCTACCATGTTGTGGGCCTTTATCAGGGCCAACACCACTTGACACACACACTAAGATGTCAATGTCAGTTTGACAAATAATAAGATGTTGACAAGGTCAGTGACAATGTTGCTGTCAGTCTATCAATGTTTGTTCATTTCATCATTATCGTCACAATGGTAAATTCATAATATTACAGTTCATTAATAATATTAATAAATTCGTAATATTATTCCGTAAACCGCGCATGCACGCACCTGCAGACCTGAAGTAATAATCCCCATGCATAAATAAGTACGCGCTAAGAAACTGAGCAAGACAATTCGACAAACATAGTGAAAATGGAATTCATAATCATTTTACCTACAGTCCAAATAGCATTATATTATACTGCTCCCCTGTAGTCTTCCACACAGAAGGGGCACATAACACCAATGACCTGATATCAGACCATGTAGTGATATACCATAGGCCATACCAGCATTGCACATAACACCAATGGCCTCATACCTGATAACAGACCATGTAGTGATATACCATAGGCCATACCAATATTGCACATAACACTCATATACCTGATATCAGACCATGTAGTGATATGCCATAGGCCATACCAACATTGCACATAACACCAATGGCCTCATACCTGATATCAGACCATGTAGTGATACACCATAGGCCATACCAACATTGCACATAACACCAATGGCCTCATACCTGATAACAGACCATGTAGTGATATACCCTAGGCCATACCAACATTGCAGATAGCACCAATGGCCTCATACCTGATATCAGACCATGTAGTGATATACCATAGGCCATACCAACATTGCACATATCACTCATATACCTGATAACAGACCATGTAGTGATATACCATAGACCATACCAACATTGCACATATCACTCATATACCTGATATCAGACCATGTAGTGATACACCATAGGCCATACCAACATTGCACATAACACCAATGGCCTCATACCTGATAACAGACCATGTAGTGATATACCATAGGCCATACCAACATTGCACATAACACCAATGGCCTCATACCTGATATCAGACCATGTAGTGATACACCATAGGCCATACCAACATTGCACATAACACCAATGGCCTCATGCCTGATATCAGACCATGTAGTGGTACACCATAGACCATACCAACATTGCACATAACACCTATGGCCTCATACCTGATATCAGACCATGTAGTGATATACCATAGGCCATACCAACATTGCACATAACACCAATGGCCTCATACCTGATATCAGACCATGTAGTGATACACCATAGGCCATACCAACATTGCACATAACACCAATGGCCTCATGCCTGATATCAGACCATGTAGTGATATACCATAGGCCATACCAACATTGCACATAACACCAATGGCCTCATGCCTGATATCAGACCATGTAGTGATACACCATAGGCCATACCAACATTGCACATAACACCAATGGCCTCATGCCTGATATCAGACCATGTAGTGATATACCATAGGCCATACCAACATTGCACATAACACTCATATACCTGATATTAGACCATATAGTGATAGGAGTTTAGACCATGGGGTGAAAATGTCATACTGCTCCCCGAAACTCACACACAGAAGGAAACTAACGGTGCAAATAGACTATGGATTGAACATGTCATACTGCTCCCCGAAACTCACACACCGAAGGAAACTAACGGTGCAAATAGACCATGGATTGAACATGTCATACTGCTCCCCGAAACTCACACACAGAAGGAAACTAACGGTGCAAATAGACCATGGATTGAACAACATGTCATACTGCTCCCCGACAGCGGCCCACACAGCAGGAAGGTGAAAGGAACAAAGCACTTGGCCCAGCCATGTTCCCTCTAAATCAGCCGGCTTGCTTTGATCCATTGACCTGCACTCCAGCACACACAGCTTTCAACACAAGGCGCCAAGCACCTCCCCCCCCCCCCCCCCCCCCCCCCCCCCCCCCCCCCCCCCCCCCCCCCCCCCCCCCCCCCAGCTGACAGCAGATAGGGAATAACCGCAACGATAGTACTGCTGGGGTCCAGTACTAGTCTACTAACACTAAAGATCGAAATGCACAAATACACGTTCTAAGTTTTCACTCTTTCCGCATGGCAACACAGTGATAGACAAGTAAGCTTAACCAGTAGTAGAGTATCGCTGTGATGTCCTGGGGAAAGAGTGAAAACTAACAACGTGTATTTCTACCTTAACACCATTACTAGTAGTAGAGTATCACTGTGATGTCCTGGGGAAAGAGTGAAAATTAACAACGTGTATTTCTACCTTAACACCATTACTAGTATCACTGTGATGCCCTGGGGAAAGAGTGAAAATTAACAACGTGTATTTCTACCTTAACACCATTACTAGTTGTAGAGTATCACTGTGATGTCCTGGGGAAAGAGTGAAAACTAACAACGTGTATTTCTACCTTAACACCATTACTAGTAGTAGAGTATCACTGTGATGTCCTGGGGAAAGAGTGAAAACTAACAACGTGTATTTCTACCTTAACACCATTACTAGTAGTAGAGTATCACTGTGATGTCCTGGGGAAAGAGTGAAAACTAACAACGTGTATTTCTACCTTAACACCATTACTAGTAGTAGAGTATCACTGTGATGTCCTGGGGAAAGAGTGAAAACTAACAACGTGTATTTCTACCTTAACACTATTACTAGTAGTAGAGTATCACTGTGAAGTCCTGGGGAAAGAGTGAAAACTAACAACGTGTATTTCTACCTTAACATCATTACTAGTAGTAGAGTATCACTGTGATGTCCTGGGGAAAGAGTGAAAATTAACAACGTGTATTTCTACCTTAACACCATTACTAGTAGTAGAGTATCACTGTGATGTCCTGGGGAAAGAGTGAAAACTAACAACGTGTATTTCTACCTTAACACCATTACTAGTATCACTGTGATGTCCTGGGGAAAGAGTGAAAATTAACAACGTGTATTTCTACCTTAGCACCATTACTAGTAGTAGAGTATCACTGTGATGTCCTGGGGAAAGAGTGAAAACTAACAACGTGTATTTCTACCTTAACACCATTACTAGTAGTAGAGTATCACTGTGATGTCCTGGGGAAAGAGTGAAAATTAACAACGTGTATTTCTACCTTAACACCATTACTAGTAGTAGAGTATCACTGTGATGTCCTGGGGAAAGAGTGAAAACTAACAACGTGTATTTCTACCTTAACACCATTACTAGTATCACTGTGATGTCCTGGGGAAAGAGTGAAAACTAACAACGTGTATTTCTACCTTAACACCATTACTAGTATCACTGTGATGTCCTAGAAAGACATAGAAAGGATCATCTACATGAGATAATACAGAACTAACATCATGAATGCTATTAGTAACAGATGACGTGCATTGAGGTATTCCACCTTAAATCCACTTGTATTTAACTACTTTAGATTGTTAATTTTATTACTAACCCTAACCCTAACCCTAACCCTAACCCTAACATCATGAATGTTATTAGTACATGCATTGAGGTATTCCACCTTAAATCCACTTGTATTTAACTACTTTAGATTGTTAATTTTATTAGCCATGCTAATTAAATGAGAGAAAACAAGAGCATATATAACAACAAAGATAAATCCCAACGGTTACGACTAACTGTATCACTAGAAACACAGAACAGCTCCAATAACAAACAAGCAACACAAAGCAACATTATCAAATAGAATGATGACAAATATATCCACAAAACAAAAAGGCAAGTAAATGATTCCACCTGTCAGGCAAACAATATGCCGAAGGTATTGCAAGTCAAGTTATTAACAATAAATACAAATCAAAAGTGAAGCCAGTAGTAACTACAAACAATGCACAATCCACTACGAGAGAGAGAGAGAGAGAGAGAGAGAGAGAGAGAGAGAGAGAGAGAGAGAGAGAGAGAGAGAGAGAGAGAGAGAGAGAGAGAGAGAGAGAGAGAGAGAGAGAGAGAGACAGAGAGAGAGAGAGAGAGAGAGAGAGAGAGAGAGAGAGAGAGAGAGAGAGAGAGAGAGAGAGAGAGAGAGAGAGAGAGAGAGAGAGAGAGAGATGGGGTACCAACAGACAGACAGATATAGAGAGAGAAAGAAAGATAGGCAGACAGAAAAAAAAAGAGAATCAAATGATAGGCCAGAGAGATGGACAGAAGGCCTCCGAGTGGATAAAAGAACATAGGCATTGGAGACAGACACACAAACACACGACAAAGTAAGCAGGCGGTGATGGATAGAAGGCCTCCGAGTGGATAAAAGAACATAGGCATTGGAGACAGACACACAAACACACGACAAAGTAAGCAGGCGGTGATGGATAGAAGGCCTCCGAGTGGATAAAAGAACATAGGCATTGGAGACAGACACACAAACACACGACAAAGTAAGCAGGCGGTGATGGATAGAAGGCCTCCGAGTGGATAAAAGAACATAGGCATTGGAGACAGACACACAAACACACGACAAAGTAAGCAGGCGGTGATGGATAGAAGGCCTCCGAGTGGATAAAAGAACATAGGCATTGGAGACAGACACACAAACACACGACAAAGAAAACAGGCGGTGATGGATAGAAGGCCTCCGAGTGGATAAAAGAACATAGGCATTGGAGACAGACACACAAACACACGACAAAGTAAGCAGGCGGTGATGGATAGAAGGCCTCCGAGTGGATAAAAGAACATAGGCATTGGAGACAGACACACAAACACACGACAAAGAAAACAGGCGGTGGCCTAAGCAGCTTTCGCATACCGCGTGGGGCCAATACAACAGACAGACAGACAGACAAAAAACACAAACAGCTTACAGCTTTCCCATACTGCGTGGGTCCAAGACAACAGGCAACAGACAGACAGACAGACAGACAAAACACACAGACAGCTTACAGCTTTCCCATACTGCGTAGGGCCAATAAATCCGATCAGAATTCAGAAATCAATGCCACGATTTGCCCCCCTTTCTAGCTCGGCTCTCGATCCGTAAGAGGGCAGCACAGTCCACCAACCAGTGTGTGTGTGTGTGTGTGTGTGTGTGTGTGTGTGCGTGTGCGTGCGCGTGCGTGCGCGCGCGCGTGTGTGCGTGCGTGCGTGCGTGCGTGCGTGCGTGCGTGCGTGCGTGTGTGGATAAAATGGGGTAAAGGCAGAGAGAGAGAGAGAGAGAGAGAATGAATGAATGAATGAATAAATAACTTTTATTTTCTGAGGATAAATACGTTTTTTCATCCAGTCCTCACAAAACAAAAAAGGAAAACAAAATCAAAGCAAAGAATTCAATAAATAAGAAAGGCATGCAAAGCAAAGAAAACGAACACACATTATCATCAAAGCAGGCACATTATCAATATAAACAGACACATAATAAATTCAGCATTATTCATAAATACTTAAGAAATGGGATGTGGAGGGACCGAAAATAAGTGAGTATCTAGGAACAAAACAAGACATGAAGTAAGAAAAATAAGAAGAATAGGAGGGGGAGGGGGAGTAAAGAAGAAAGGAATGAGAGGGGGGGGGGGGGTGTAGAGAAAGAAATGGTAGAGCGAGACAGCAAAGACATAAACGGAAAGCTGAGGGAGAAGGAATAAAGGAAGGAGAGAGAGATGGAAGGAGGACAAACAGAGAGAGAGAGAGAGAGAGAGAGAGAGAGAGAGAGAGCCCGATGAGGCTGAGAGGAGAGAGAGAGAGAGAGAGAGAGAGAGAGAGAGAGAGAGAGAGAAGATAGAGAGACAGACAGGTAGGCAGACAGACGAACAGACAAAAGAGTATGGATAAAGAGAATGAGAGAGAAACAGGAAGGGTACATGTAAGATAAAAAAAAATATATACATACTGAATTGTTTTGATAACACAATAATGGTATCAAAGTTATTATATTCACAATGAACAACGTAGCCCCTCTCTCTACCCCCCCCCCTCTCTCTCTCTCTAACCCCCACCCCCACCCCACCCCCCTCTCTCTCGTTGCACACAAACATACACACAACACAGCACAACACACACACACACACACACACAGAGATGCGCGCACACGCACGCAAACACACACACACACACACACACGCACACGTGCATTCATACAATTCATAAACATCAATATTAAGGTTATTCAAAAGTGTCTCAAGGACATCCTTTGTACATGTGAAATATATTAAGCCACATTTTGTAAGCAGGGACTCCTCTGCTTATTAATAACTTCAAATATTCATCAAATTAGATAGAAGTGACACTATTATTGGAACATGTTAATCATAATATTTTAATACATTTCAATACATTTCAGGGGTTAATGACAAGTTTTGATTGCTCATAAGATAATTAAAAAATGATGTTTTAAATCTTCCAAAATTTGGTTCAGCTTTTAAATAAATAGGAAGCGTATTCCATAACCAGCTACCAGAATATGAAAGGCTCGATTTAAACAGTGTTATGGAGGGCAGTGGTAGATCAATTCTATGACTGTGCCTAAACTCGTTGATTGTGAACATACCACTTATTGAAGATGGACAGTTTCCGTGTAAAATCCTATGCATTAAGATTCCTTTATTGAACAGTAGTTTGTATTTGAGCAGAAGAATATTTGAAGATGCATAGTCAGAAATAGTTAAAGTTGATTTATTTAATGTTACTCTAATGGCACGTTTATGAGCACTGACTAATGGTTTCAGTGAGTTGTCACTTGTCAAGTCCCAGAGGGTAGATGAATAGTCTATGGCAGACTGAATAAATGAATAGAAAAACATTTTCCGAGCATGAAAGTTTAGAAAGTGTTTTATTTTATTAAGCTGATAAACTTTAGAAGCAATGCTTTTTGATAGGTTATGCACATGACATGACCAATTTACATTATGATCAATAGTTACTCCTAATAGTTTATGATTTGAAACCTCTTCTAACACTTTATTATTTATGTACAAAGGTGGTAAGATTGATTTAATATTTTGACGTTTTTGTCTAGTAGCAATCAGCATAAAGGATTTAGATGTGTCCATTTAACAAGTATGTTTATGTTATCTTGTAAAATGTGGCAAACTTGAAAGGGATCTTTATGACATGTATCCATGGTTGTGTCGTGTACAAACAGTTATGATGATGTATTTAAGTAAATAGGCAAATCATTTATATATAAAGTGAAAAATAGTGGTCCAAGTACAGACCCTTGTGGAACACCATATTTATTAGGGAGACAGTTTGACATTTCGTTATTTAGATACACTGTTTGCTGTCTGTTTTCTAAAAATGAGGAAATAAGATTTTGTGCACATGAAGATATGTTATACAAGTTTAGTTTTCTGAGGAGGAGCTTATGGTTGACAGTATCAAAAGCTTTAGCGAAGTCCACGAATAGTACGCCAGAAAACAAAGATTTATTCATGTTGGAAAGCCATCTTTCTGTGAGTTTCAATAAAGCTGTGTGGCAGGAGTGTTTTGCCCTGAAACCAGATTGACTAGGATGAATTAGATTGTATTTGTTTAAATGTACAAGGAAACATTTATTAATATGTTTTTCTAAGGGCTTTGAAAGCACTGAGAGAATGGAAATTGGTCGGTAGTTAGAAGGGTCATCGGGATTTCCTGATTTATACAATGGTATATTTTAGCATTTTTTTTAAAAAGCAGGGAAAGTGTTCTTTGTGATGCATAGATTGTAAATATAGGTTAAGGTTTCTGAAATTACAGGTGCAGACAGTTTAAGAATTTTACTGTCTAATCCGTCAATTCCACGGGTTGAAGACTGTTTTAGATGCCTTAATTCAGCATAAACTTCATGAACACTAAGAGGTGTAATACTCAATTCGGTATTAATATTCTTTTCTCTGCAAAAACATTTTAAATGTTCTAGTTCATTGTCTTTTGATTCATCATTAGTTATTATTTTATTAACTACAGTGGCAAAGTGATTATTTAGTGCGTCCGCAGATATATTATTTATGGGATTGACTTGAGTGTGTGCACTTCGGTTAGTAAGTTGATTGATGGCTTTCCATATAGACTTGCTATCCTTTTTCTGATCAACTAATGTAGCAAAATACACCTTTTTCTCTTTTCGAATGAAGGAAGTTACATAATTCCTTTGCTTCTTATAGTTCTCACGTAGCCCTTTTAATAACAAAAAATCTCTAAGGTAAATGTTCATTTGTATTTCTTTACTTAGCCAAGGGGGCTTTATACAGTATCTCACTCTTTTCGTTTGAAGAGGGGCATGCTTGTTGTAGATAGTGTAGAAAATATTGTACCAGAATTCTATAGCCTGGTCTGGATCTGTATATTGATAAACATTAGATAGAAAAGAGTTTGAAAGTTCTAAAAGAAAATTAGCACTGTCAAATTTAGAGAAATTCCTATATGTGATAATTTTATGGTTTAGTTTCGGGATTCTGATACCTTTCTTTGACCAAGTTATACAGATGGGGAAATGGTCACTACAGCCAAAAATAGGAACATTCGTTTCGATAACAGTGCTGTGGTTTGTGACATAGACATGGTCAATTAATGTACTAGAAGAGTTCGTGACACGAGTTGGAGTTCTGATTATCTGTTTTAGGTTAAATGATTCGTATGCCTGTACCCAATTATTATTTGATTTGAATAAATCTAAATTAAAGTCTCCTAAAAGTATAACATCTTTCGATTCTTCATCAACCATCTCCATCATAGAAATGAATCTATTTGTCCAATTAGCATTTTCAGCAGGATTTCTGAATATAAAAGAAATGAGAATTGGTTTAGAATTTTTCATTTTAATTTCAATCCAAACTGATTCAATGTGTTGTTGTTTTAAAATTTCAATTCTTCTAAACTGTACTGATCGATGGATATATACCAATAGTCCAGTTTCTAGAGGACTTTGGGGATCTTTGCGGACAATATTGTAGCCTGTCATCGAAATATCTCTGTCAGAAATGTGCATGGAAACATGTGTTTCAGAAAATCCAAAAATGTGAAATTTTTTGTTCCAGTTAGATAATATTGAAGACATTTCGGTTAATTTGTTCATTCCATGATTAATATTTAAATGGCCAATGCGAAAGCCATCTTTCGTTAGCCATGGAGTAGTAACATCTGACATATTGATGAATAATATAGCTGATTACAAATGTACATACAATTTTAAGTATAAAAACTATTATAGAACACACAAGCTACAATACACTCATCTAGCACCCCGCTCACAACCTTGTCAAGGTAAGACCAATATACAAAAGCAAGCACAAGAAAGAAAAAAGAAAGAAAGAAAAAACCTAACAAGCTATCAAATTTGCAATAACAATGTGGCAAATTTGCAATCTCAAGGGAAAGTAATAATTACTATCATGCAAGGAAATATTCAATCAAAATCCAACAGTATCCCTTCGTTGTGATACAAATAGCAATGAGCTTGTCAGAACGAATATGCAAATAATATTTTGTCAATATTACATAGAAGAAAGGAAAGCGGAATCATAGCATTCATACATACTCGCACACCACACATTTCACTCACACATCCTTTGTATGATGTTTAGTAATACACAGATTAAGCTATGGGTTTGTAGAAACTTACTGATCAGGTCAATTTGGGATATTTCTTGGGAAACGTTGGTCTATTAATTGCGAAGCCATGGACAAGAGGTCAAACGCATAGGGGTGTAAGGAGTCTCTAGAAAATGGGGCATCTATGGGGGGTTGATTTTGGGGCATCTGGTTTACTGGTTCCTGACGGAAATAAAAATCGTCACCGTTTTCACCCATAGTTGGAGACCTATGATGAGAATACTGGGGAAGGTATTTATCTTGTCCTTGATTTGAATTGCTATTTTGGTAAAGGAAAAACGGGGGAGTGTCCGTTGAATTATGTTCATTTCTTCTCTTAAGGGATGGGAAATGGGACATTGAGGTGGGAGGGGGGCAGTGCGCTCGTTTATTGGTCATCCCATAAGCGACTGCATCTTGTTGCACTGATCCTTGGAAACGAGGGCGTGGTTGTTGATCGTGGTCACCTCGACTCATCATCCTGCGGTCATGGTCTCTGTTCCCATGGGGATAGAAGTTGGAGGCGTACGTGTCTCGGGATGTCCATCCAGACTGCTGACCATTACCGCGATCATCACGGGAAAAGGGACGCCAGGCAGCTTCAGTATTACCGCGATCATCACGGGAAGAGGGACGCCAGGCAGCTTCAGGGTTACCGCGATCATCACGGGAAGAGGGACGCCAGGCAGCTTCAGGATTACCGCGATCATCACGGGAAGAGGGACGCCAGGCAGCTTCAGGGTTACCGCGATCATCACGGGAAGAGGGACGCCAGGCAGCTTCAGGATTACCGCGATCATCACGGGAAGAGGGACGCCAGGCAGCTTCAGGGTTGCCGCGATCATCACGGGAAGAGGGACGCCAGGCAGCTTCAGGGTTGCCGCGATCATCACGGGAAGAGGGACGCCAGGCAGCTTCAGGGTTGCCCCGATCACGGGAAGAAGGACGCCAGGCAGCTTCAGGGTTACCGCGATCATCACGGGAAGAGGGACGCCAGGCAGCTTCAGGGTTGCCGCGATCATCACGGGAAGAGGGACGCCAGGTTTTTTCCATCAAGCAAGCCGCACTGTTGAGGGGGGATCATGCGGCCATTTCTTTCTTCATACATCGCAAAGTCACCTCGTTCATTGTTGTACCACAGTGACCGCAAGTTGTTGACAAGTCTTGCTGTGCCTTTGTTGTTTGGATGGGTGAGGTTGGAGTACAGTGCAACTCGAGGAGTTCCGGAATCAGCCACAAACGTGTTGGTGTGATCAATGTATGTGACATTTTGCTATGACAAACCGCTTGGATGAGAGAGAGAGAGAGAGAGAGAGAGAGAGAGAGAGAGAGAGAGAGAGAGAGAGAGAGAGAGAGAGAGAGAGAGAGAGAGAGAGAGAGAGAGAGAGAGAGAGAGAGAGAGAGAGCGAGCGAGCGAGCGAGCGCGAGAGAGAGAGAGAGAGAGAGAGAGAGAGAGAGAGAGAGAGAGAGAGAGAGAGAGAGAGAGAGAGAGAGAGAGAGAGAGAGAGAGAGAGAGCGAGCGAGCGAGCAAGAGTACTAGAAACGCTGTTACTTACGCTGTCTTTTGAGGAAAATGAAAAGATTGTGCAGTGATGTAGCCTAGTGGATTAGTTGACACATTGTCATGATGACTCTGGGCTGTAGTGGATTAGTTGACACATTGTTATCGTGATGACACTGGGCTGTAGCCTGGTGGACTAGTTGACACATTGTCATGATGATGATGACTCTGGGCTGTAGCCTGGTGGATTAGTTGACACATTGTTATCGTGATGACTCTGGGCTGTAGCCTGGTGGATTAGTTGACACATTGTTATCATGATGACTCTGGGCTGTAGTGGATTAGTTGACACATTGTCATGATGATGATGACTCTGGGCTGTAGCCTGGTGGATTAGTTGACACATT
The DNA here is from genome assembly GCA_017654935.2 of Phymorhynchus buccinoides. NCBI lineage: Eukaryota > Metazoa > Mollusca > Gastropoda > Neogastropoda > Raphitomidae > Phymorhynchus > Phymorhynchus buccinoides. The sequence continues at coordinate 22,874 of CM065689.1, read as the reverse complement.
GTTATCATGATGACTCTGGGCTGTAGCCTGTTGGATTAGTTGACACATTGTGTCCATGATGACTCTGGGCTGTAGCCTGGTGGATTAGTTGACTGTAAAGAAACTGAAACAAACTCACACACTTTGTCTCTCTCTCATCCACGCGCGTTCTTAACCAGAGTTTAACTTGGGCTTTAACACACTAACACAACTTTCCGATTATCACCCCTTTATTCTTAAACTAAACGAGAACAACTTTGGTCCCTTTGTATGAGTAAAAAAATGTTCGTCTTGGGACAAGCACTGACAGGATAATTTTTACAAACACACCGTTCCTCGTGACACCAACTAAAAGAACTTATCTGTCTCCGCGAAGCACTGTCTTCTCCACCGAGGTCACAAACTTGGTTGCACCTCCTCCCCAAACGTTCTCCACCCAAACGTTTACAAGTCCGTTGGTGCCCTTGGCACCAACACTCAACCAGCGGCTCCCTCAGAAGCGCGAGGCTGGTCTCCCTTCCTCTCTCCGGCTCCACAGGTCGAAGGTCCACCCAACAGGAAGGGGTTACAGGGGGGACTGGGCCACACACCCTGCAAGGGAACTGAAAAGGCTGTCAATATTCTAGCCCTACTTGAATTAGCTTCGCGGACAGAATTTTCCGTGATTAGTTTCGGTGTGAGTGTGTTTAACCATGTACTGGCCTTTACAAAACTTAGAACTTTAGACAAACACACCAGCACCGAAACTGTAACTTTCTCTCAAAAAGAGTATACAATTTTTAAGACACCATAATGTCTTTGCAAATGTAAATAAAAAAACCTACAATTTTGAAAACCCTGCAAAATTTAGAAACCCAATTTAAACTTTATGAATGAAATACAACTTTGAAATAAGTAAACTTCTTCAAATCCTAGCAATTTAGAAAACAACAACCCAAAATTTACTTTACCCGGACTTCCGAAAAACCCGGTTAAAAAAAACGACTGATTAAAAGGGCGCAGCCTTCTAGCTCAACATCGCCAGACACAGTGCTGTGCACAACCAGACAGTGTCCTATTTGGCCGCTGGCTGTGTGAGCAGTTGAGCGAGTTACCCAATAAGTTTACGAAATTCACGTGCTACACGTGTTATAAAGAAACAGCTCTACAAAACTTGGTTTTACCAAGGGTAAAGTATATCTCCGACAAGGAGTTACTTTTTAAATTTGCAACTTGCATTTTAGTTTTACAACATAATATATTTAACAAATTTTATACATTAATAAATTGACATATTATATCGTCAATTTCGGAATTATGCCTTTCCTGACAGTACCCCCCCCAAAAAAAAAAGAACGCTTGCGATCTTTAAATATAGCAGCTGGGAACATTAGGAAAGGTCTGTCAGGCAAGGCATAAAAAATAACATACCAATAAAAGGCAAATCCATAGATGTCAATTTCTTAACTAAGCACGCCTAAAAAAAACAACCAATTTCCCAATATTTTCAAATATTCAGTCAACTAAATACCAATTTAGTATGACTTAATACAGCACAAAAAAGTCATCATAGTATCATTCATATAATGATACAAACGTTTTGATTTAAATTATCCATGCCAATATTCAATGTAAACATGTGAAATATTCACACAAGCCAACTAATTAACGAAGTAATTTAAGTCATGAACACAGTCATACCCAACATAGACATATCAAAGGACATAACAAATCCAAAAACGTATGCGTCACAAGAAGTTCATCTTAACTTTTTCAATCAACTAATCCGACGTGACATGAACACGCACAACCATAATATCAGCAATACTTTAGGTGATTCAATCATCAACTAAGTTTAGTCCACACACAAAATATCATCAAAATGTGACATTCTCTCAAAATCAGCTTTCATCTCAAGTCTTAGTTAACGACTGAGAAAATCTGCGATAACATTTTCTGCGCCAGAGATTGACTTCACAACGAAGTTGTACTCTTGCAGCGCCAAGGACCACCTCATGATCCTGGAGTTCTTGAACGCCGAAGAGCACAAATACACTAAAGGTCTGTGGTCAGTCTGCAACACAAAAGATCGTCCCCACAGATATCGACCCAGTTTGGTAATCACCCAAACTATCGCCAAACACTCTCGCTCAATTGTGCTGTATCTGGTCTCTCGAGGCAACAACTTTCTCTTAACAAATGTAACAGGATGTAACATCATCATGATCCTGCAACAACACACCACCCACACCAACAGAACTTGCGTCACAACGAACAACAAATGGTTTGTCCAAATCCACAATCAGTAGTATTGGACTACTGGACAACTGACGCTGAAGTTCGTCCAGGGCAGTCTGACACAAAGCAGACCACACAAACTTCCTCTTACTCGCTCCTGACAACAAGTCGGTGATAGGTGCAGTAAGTGTGGCAAAATCACGGATATAACGTCTGTAATATCCAACCAAACCCAACAATGCTCTAACTTGTCTTTTAGTTGAAGGAGTGGGAATGTGCAAGATTTTATGAATCTTCTTCTCCTCAGGACGCAACACTCCACTTCCAACTTTATGTCCTAGGAACACAAGTTCCCGAAAACCGGCAAAAATCTTAGTTGGTCTGGCCGTCAAACCTGCACATTGTAACTTGGTCAACACATCACAAACATCACGAAGATGATCCTGCCATCCAAAAGAATGAATCATGATGTCATCAAAGAATGACACAGCATGCTGTCCCAACTGCAACGCTCTCATCATCCGCGCAAATGTTGCCGGAGCTGTGACGAGTCCAAACGGCATCCGGACCCACTGAAAGAGACCCAGCGGAGTCTGAAATGCGGTTTTGTGACGGTCCGCGTCGTAGACTGGAATCTGCCAGTATCCTTTTGTCAAATCAATCTTGGTGAAATAATTCGACCTGGACAATCTGATGAATAAATCATCTGTATCAGGAATGGGCTCCGCGTCTGCACAAGTAACCTTGTTAAGCTCACGATAATCACAACAGAAACGGGTGGAACCATCTGGTTTCTTAACCAGGACCACTGGAGCAGAATATGGAGACTGTGACGGCTCAATGACTTTCATATTCAACATTGAACACACCTCCTCCTTGATGGTTCCCTGCGAAGAAAACGGCAATGGGTACTGTTTTCGAAAAACAGGAGTTTCAGATGTCAATGGTATCTGATGTTCAATGGGTAATGTACAACAACCAGGGTTAGAGGTCAAAATCGGTACAAACCTAGAAAAGACATCAGATATCTCTATTTTCTGTGAAGAAGACAAAGAATGAGAATACACTACATCTTTGTACGTCTCTGATGACGCACTGTCCATTGTAGGAAGCACCACACAATCCTCAGGAATGACAGATTCAACGACTGCTATGGAAGCATTTGCTGAACACATGGGTCTCGGAACAGAGACTGGAGCTTTCCTGTCAGACTCAACAAAATCCTGAAAATCAAACTGGTTAGACAGAATGCAGTCAAATGGAATGACATCTCCATTCACAACAACAGTACTGGCAACAGCACGACGATAGTAAGATTTAAGCATGTTAGGATGAAAAATCTTTTTCTTGCCAGCGATTTCCACAATGTAGTCAAAGTCCAAAATCTCGACTATTTTGTATGGACCTTTCCACGTCAATAGAAGTTTATTCTTCGTGGTCGGCAAGAACACCAACACCTCCTCTCCAACCTGGAAAGAACGGGGTCGAGTCTTTCGATCACGGTACTTCTTTTGTACAGCTGCTGAGTCCTCAGCAGAATCTTGAGCCAGTTTACACATGTCGGCTATGTTGGTTTTTAAATCACATACATAGTCGCAAACATGCTTTGCCTCATCCGCATTCTCACTTCCAGTCCATGCATCCGCGAGAAAATCAACAGGACCACGGGCTCTCCTGCCAAACATCAGCTCGAACGGCGAAAAACCTGTGGAAGCATTTGGCATTTCACGACATGCAAACAACAAAGCTGGTATCAAACGATGCCACTGTTTAGGGTTGTTCTGCATCAGCTTGCGCAACATGGGTTTAATAGTGCCATGAAATCTCTCCACCACCCCATTAGACTGTGCATGGTAGGGTGACGAGTGTACGCCTTTTATGGACAAAAGCGTGAGGAATTCCTGAAACATGTGTGAGGTGAACTGTGACCCATTGTCAGACAACAATTCACAAGGAAATCCCAAACGACAAAATATACCAAAGAGGGCTTCTGCCACCGACACAGAGTCAATGGACTTTAGCGGCACAGCTTCCGGATATCTTGTCGCCACATCCACTAATGTCAAAACGTACCTGTGTTTGTCCTCAGAAAGAGGAGAAAACGGACCAACAATGTCCACCGCAACTCTCTGAAACGGTTGTTCAATGCGGGGCATTTTAGACAAAGGTACATCAGGCACACGTCCTTTCGCACAACACTTCTGACACACAGCACATGAACGACAGTACAGACGAACATCTCGGGAAATACCCGGCCACCAGAAACGATTCTGTACACGTCCAAGTGTCTTTCGGACTCCACAATGCCCTGCCAGAAGTCCGTCATGTGCCGTGAAAAGAACTTTGTTCTTTACATCCTCAGGAACAACCACCTGTGTAACCTCAACATCGTTTTTACAAAAAACACGGTACAACACTCCTTGTTGTTCATGAAATGAGTACGAACAATCAGCAGAAGAAAATGTCTCCCCTGATGAAGCCATGTCATGAAATTTCTGCAGCTTCGGATCTGAACTCTGCAAAGAAATAAGTTCATCAGTCGACAATGTCAAATCTGAAATAGGTACTGTCAATCTGTCTTTGTTTTTTTCATCTCTTTTTTCTTGACCTCGGGTCAACACAGCAGCAGCTACAGGAGAAACATCAGACATAATCAAGCCTGGAATAGGGTCAACCCCATCAACATTACCCAGAATGAGATCTGCGACTGGGTCATCAATCACACAACACATCAATGAACCTGAAAAAAACCCAGTCTGAACATCAACATACGCCAAAGGAAAAACCTCCTTATTTCCACCAAAGGAAATGACCTTGTGTCCTACCTACAAATTGGTCTGGACGAACAAGCGACTTTCGTACACCAGCTGTTGTAGCGCCCGAATCCCGGAGCACTGAAACCTGAAAACCATTCACACAACCTGTGGACATAGGCAATGTGTTTCCTGGAGAGACTGAAGAACATAAAACCTCAGAATCAACCGAATCCTGCACAGAAAAAGAAACAGTACCAAACCTGGTACCTGCGCTGGAAAAACCTGCATGATCACCAGTCCCACTGGCACCTTTCTTAAGCCAGGTTGGACATTCTCTTCGGTAATGGCCAATGCCGTTACATTCAAAACACTGTACTCCCTCCCGAGTACCACCTTGTGTACTAGTACCACCACCAGTACCACGTCCACGTCCACGTCCACGCATTCTCTCTCTGTGCACAAAACCTCTGCGAGCATTCTGGTTACCACGCTGTTGGTAACTCTGAAGTGAGGAAAATTTACTAGGCGAATTAAGAGCATAACGTGATGGTCCTTGCTGTACATGCACATGCGGTGACACAACCGCCTGACTAGCAGTATTCATTTCAAACTTCTGCGCGCGCGCCATACTCTTGTTGGGGTGCGCCAACCTGTAGTTCTCACAAGCCTCCAACATATCCTTGGAAGATGTAAAATTACGTTCCCTCAAAAATACAGCTAAGTCCTTGCTGACAGAAGACAAAATATGTTCACACAACAAATGATCACGAAGACCGTCATATGTCTTTTTAATGTCAGACAAGTCAACCCACTTGTCAAACAAATGCGAAAATCTCGTCGAATACGACAAGAATGACTCCTCCGGTTCAGGACGAGAAGCTCGAAACTTGTCCCTGTATCCATCCTTTGTACACTGAAATTTTGTCAACAAAGCCTTCTTCAATATATCATAAGAAACAGGCCCAGAAGCTGACAAACCATGATACAGAGACAAAGCACTGCCCTGTAAATACACACAAAGAAACATGGACCATTCTTCCTGCTTCCAGTTTGCACTTGTTGCAAAGGCCTCAAACCTAAAAAGATAAGCGTCCATATCATCCTTATTCTCATTAAAGTACGGCATCTTTGGGTACCGCGCTCCTCTTGCACCTGAAGAATTAACATCAGAATCTTCTCTAGGTTTTTTTTCCGACTGGGCGTTCAACTCAGCCAACCTTACTTTAGCATCCCACTCCATTTCCTTTTCTTTGAGTGCTAATCCTGCTTCCTCCCTTCTTGCAGCCAATTCTGCCTCTTTTTCTTTTTCTTTGGCAGCCAATTCTGCCATTTTTCCTTTTTCTTTGGCAGCCAATTCTGCCATTTTTTCGTTGGCAGCCAATTCTGCAGCATCTTTTTTTTCTTTGGCAGCCAATTCTGCCATTTTTTCCTTGGCAGCCAGTTCCATTTGTTTAATCTTAATTTTTTCCTCTTTCGCTCTTTGGTCGTTCTCACGAGCATCCTCTCTTTCCACAAAATTATTAATAAATGTTTGTACATCAGCACCAACTAAACCAAGTTCCTTTGCTTGCGCACAAAGAAGTTTAAATTTTTCAGAATCCATCCTGAAAACAACGACAGGACACCAACGCACGAGAAAGACAAAACGAACAAACGGGACAAGTAAGCGAAATTAAAGCTAAGGCGAGTTTTACCAAGTTACGAGTTTAGAAATTGACAATCAGTCAATCTTAAATTCAACTTGTTACATTTACTATCCAGAAAAAAAAACAAAAACCAATCAATAAATTGGCCAAAAGCAGCAATTCTTAATTAAATCCAAAATATCTAACAACAACTCAACATCATTATTTCCCAAAAACGAAAAATATGTTTTTCAATTAATTGCAAATATAATACATCATCAATGCATTCAAAGAGAAAACATACACACAAGAAAGATACACACACCAATCACACTCTACTGCCGGTAACAACACAGACAATACCAACGAAAGGGGTGATAACCACACAAAAAGCTAACCATATAAAAGACTAACAGAAAGAAAGTCGAGAGAAAAGAGAGCGTTGGAGTAATAAAAAAAATAAAAATATAGACACAATTAAAAGGAAGAAAAATGATCTTAATCCCTCGGCAACTTCGAAACCTAAATAAAATATCTACAATGAAGTGCCCCCGTAAACTGGACACGGGAATTAATTTAAATACAGAAAGTCATACAAAATTATACAATTCACATACAAAACAAACTATTGCAATTTTTTTGAAAATTTATGATTTGAAAAATAACTACCCTTTTTTTTCGAAAATTCCCAACCTATATTCTACAACTATTTAACCTACAAACTCTGGGGTACGGGGTCACCACTGTAAAGAAACTGAAACAAACTCTCACACACTTTGTCTCTCTCTCATCCACGCGCGTTCTTAACCAGAGTTTAACTTGGACTTTAACACACTAACACAACTTTCCGATTATCACCCCTTTATTCTTAAACTAAACGAGAACAACTTTGGTCCCTTTGTATGAGTAAAAAAATGTTCGTCTTGGGACAGGCACTGACAGGATAATTTTTACAAACACACCGTTCCTCGTGACACCAACTAAAAAAAACTTATCTGTCTCCGCGAAGCACCGTCTTCTCCACCGAGGTCACAAACTTGGTTGCACCTCCTCCCCAAACGTTCTCCACCCAAACGTTTACAAGTCCGTTGGTGCCCTTGGCACCAACACTCAACCAGCGGCTCCCTCAGAAGCGCGAGGCTGGTCTCCCTTCCTCTCTCCGGCTCCACAGGTCGAAGGTCCACCCAACAGGAAGGGGTTACAGGGGGGACTGGGCCACACACCTGCAAGGGAACTGAAAAGGCTGTCAATATTCTAGCCCTACTTGAATTAGCTTCGCGGACAGAATTTTCCGTGA
>CM065689.1:0-10000 GCA_017654935.2 Phymorhynchus buccinoides | reverse complement strand
GGTCCCTTGGGACCAAATACAACTAATAGTTACCTAAAGGTTTTCAATTATAAATTTATTTGGTACAAAGGCAAACTATCAAAAATTTACTTGGCCACAAGGCTATTAGTATGTACATTGTTATTATGTACACAACTTTTACAAACAAACTGTTTAAACTTTTTACAAGTAACATTATTGTTTTTCAGATTTAATTTATAACTAAGTTGCGTATTTAATCTATATGAAAGTTTTAACAAGTATTTAATTGGTTTTAATCTTGTCCATAGGACAAAGTATAATATTATTTTCACATGTGTGAATTTATAAAACTTATGTTAAAATTTTATGTACTACTCTAGTCAAGCTATGGGACTCAACCCCATAGCTTTAAGATTGTTTTATTAAAATCTATGTCTTTAAAATGGTTTAGTAAGTAAAATAAGTTAAAATTTGATAAAAAGGACAAGTTTATAACTGTTGAGGTTTCATAGTTATATTAAAAGTTACTATTAAAATCTAGTTTGTTATATGTATATTTTGGTCTAATCTGACCATATGTGATTTTAGTTATTTAACTAGGTGAAATCTAGTGAAAAATCAGTATTTTATATAAAGTTATTTATGAATAGGGGAACATACCGCCAGAGGCCACCAATGTTATAAATAGTATTATGTGTTCCATCTGATCCCAGGGGGGGTAGCAACAAAGACTCCCCCGCCCCTGATGTCACGGTGGACTGTGAGATAAATGAGATTAATGAAAGTTATTATTTGTAGTTGACTAGTTTTTAGGAGGATAATATAAGAGTTGAGGGTGGGGATGGTTAACGATTCCTGTATGCTCGGGACGGAGGGAGGGAGGGGAAGGGACCCCTCCTCTCCGCCCCGAGCAGTGACAGGGCACCGCATGGGCAATCCCAAAAAGGGGGGGGAGCACGAGCGTAAAACGCGACGGTTTACGAGAGATACCCCCGTTGTGTGAGCCGGACACCCATCTGCATAGGAGAAGGGTATTTAAAAAATAGTGGGCTCAAAAGAGTCACTTCAGCCCACAGGCGCACATTTTAGATAAAAAGGGAAATGAGGGTGAAGGGGGCGGGAATGCAGACAGGTATACGGCCCACACACCAGAGGGACTCTATTCCCACCAGTAAAAAGAGTTCAAATTTAAACAAGGTGTTTGAATGACACCTGGCCAATTGCCTCAGCGAGCCAAACCATTGGTGACCAGCCTAATTTGTGGTGTTTATTTAGGATGTTCTTTTCATTATATATCAAATTGTTTTGTTTGCATTTATTTATAACAGGTTGTAATTCCTTTTTTATCTGACTACAAGGGTCAAACATGTGCTTCAGACTAAATATTTGTCCACATTTACATGGGGTATTCCTAAATTTACATCGAATCGAGTTAGTATAGAATCTATTGATTCTACCTTGGATATTATGGGGAACGGGCAGGTGAAGACCACCACTGATAAATTTCCTGTACCGGAGTTGGGCTTCTAAATAGGAATCCAATTCCTCCGCCCACCTCCGGTACACACAACGTTTTAAATGGTTTTTAATCTCTGACAGAGACAATTTAATGTTTATAGGCTGACCCTCAGTGTGTTCAGCTGCCTTTTTGGCTGCTGTATCAGCAAGGTCATTCCCTGTAAGTCCCAAATGGGAGGGAATCCACATAATAGTTAAATCAGTACCTTTAGTTCTTATTTGGTGAATAAGGTTTTGTATCTCTTGTATAATTTTTCTTCTGTTTTTTGTATTATTTTGCAATGCTTGTATCGAAGATAAGGAATCTGTAAGGATTGTCACTTGATACAATGATTTTGGAAACTCATTTATGAAAAAGCAGGCCTCAAGAATTGCCCAGAGTTCTGCGCTAAATATTGAGATTTTTGAATTTAATTGAAAGGATTTAGTAATCTTGAGGGCTGGAATAGTAAAAGCGCACCCTATCTGTGAATCGGAGATCTTAGAACCGTCTGTGTATATTAATAGTTGATGTTTAATTTCGGAAACTTTTTCTTTGGCCGCAACTGAAAGTAAATTTGGCTGATTTGATTTTGAGTACATTTGATGTAAAACAGTATCAAAATGTGCTGATTCCCATTCCCAATGTGGGATAGGGAATTTTGGATGAGTTTCAATATCATCTATTTCCAGGCCCGCCATAGAGAGCATTTCCTGGGAATAGTCTAGAGGGTTGCAAACTTTTTGTGCAATAGTTGGTTTTTGTTGTTGAAAAGATGGATGGTTATAAAAAGGGTCTTCAAATTCTTCTTTAAAGCTTTCTATAGTAAAATGATTTGTTGCATATAGTCTTGTGAGAAAAGTGGAGGTGTTTAGTTTCATAAGATGTTTTATTGGAATCCAACCTATTATTCCATAGATCATGTTATTGTTTGCAAACTTTGGAACGTTAAGGGCAGCTTTTAGAGCTTTTAGCTCTATTGATTGTAGTTTGTTTACTAGATTATCTGTAATGTTATGGAATGCTTCCATCCCATATGTTAAGCGACTGCGGACTAGAGCTTGTGTTAAAAGAACGAGGAATTTAGAATTTTGAGCCCATATCTGGGAAGAAATGATTCGAATAAAGTTGGTGCCTTTTATAGCTTTTCGGCAAAGATGATCAATATGTGGGCTCCAGTTAAGACGTGGAGTGAGAATCACCCCTAGAAACTTGACTTTATTTGTCATTGATTTTGGTTGACCTAAAATGTTGATATTGATGTTTTTTTGGATTAAATTATGGCGAAAGCACATGAACTCGCACTTGTCCGGGGACAAGGAGAATCCATTTTTCTGTAAGTAGTCAATGATAAGACTAGTATTTGTTTGATGGTTTTGTAGATATATAGATAGAGCTTTTGAACTTTTTGTGAATGCTGACGACCAGATGGCTATGTCGTCAGCATACATAGAAATTTGACAATTTTTAAGTTTTAATTTGGAAATATCATGAATCATGATATTGAAGAGAGTTGGGGCTATAATGCTGCCTTGGGGGACCCCCATGTCAATTCGATGTATTTTTGACATAGAGGACCCCACTTTGACTCTTAAAGCACGGTTATTTATAAAGTTTTGTATGAAATTAAACATATTCCCGTGAATACCGAGACTGCTGACTTTATCTAGAAGCCTCCCATGCCAAACGGAGTCGTACGCCCCTTTGATATCAAAGAAGGTGGCGAGGACTTTCCTGCGTCTTGCAAAGGCTTTTTTGACATAGGAGGTTAATCTTATAACTTGTTCCATGCAGCATCTGTGTTTTCGAAAACCTGCCTGGAATTTGGGAAGAACGTTATTTTTTTCTAAGTAGAAATCAAGTCTGCATTTTACGATACGCTCGTAAATTTTACCCAGATGTGGGGTGAGGGAAATGGGGCGGTAGCTTGCGGGGTCCCTAGCCGGTTTTCCAGGCTTAGGGATCCCAACTACCTGTGCCTCCTTCCATGCATTTGGGATTTCGCCCTCATCCCAACATCCGGAATAAAAGTGGTGCAAGACTTTAAGAAAAGATGGGGGCAATTTCTTGATAATTGTATAGGAGATAGGATCATCTCCTGTTGCTTTATTTGTCTTCCTAATCATATTTATGGCGGCAGCAAGCTCGGTAATCTTTAGGGGAGCATTGATGGTGTGTGAATTGTCATTAGACTTTTCAAAACAATAATTAACTTTTCGTTTGTCCCGTTGAAAAACAGGCAAATGTTTTGTTTGACTCGCCTGGGCAAATTGGCTGGCCAAGACATCAGCAGTATCTGAATCAGTAGTTGTCAATTTGTCACCGTCTAGGACGCGTGTGTTAATGTTATAGCCTTTGTTCTGGATCCTCTTTAAGCGTTTCCACGCCTTGCCTAGATCCTTAAAGTCAATAATGTCTTCTCTGTTGAAATAATTTTGTTTAGCTTCGTTTATCAAATCGTCGCATTCTTTTTCTGCTTGTGATTTTTCATCAAAGTTTGGTCTAGTGGGATGTAAGTCGAAAAAATTATATTTACGTTTTTTGTTTTTTATTGCTTTTTTGATTTCCTCGTTCCACCAAGGCTTACTATGAGGTTTTGAGGGTGGAATTATTGTAGGGATAGCTAAATTTGCAGCTGTTAGGATCTTTTTTCTGATGTTATCATAATAGACTTCTCTATTTAAGTCATTTAGATCTTCAATTGTATGTTTAGAAAGCAAGGATTGGAATAAGGGCCAATTAGCTTTTTCGAAATTAAATTTAGGTTCAGATGGTGGATTGGTGTTGTTTACTGTTAAGTTCAGTTGTATAGAGATAGGTTTGTGGTCAGAGTGAAGAGGGTCCGAAAAAGTATACCATTCATGGTTTATCAATAAGTTGGGACTAGCTAAAGAGAGGTCGATAGCTTTTGGATAAAAGTGAGTAGAGGCATCTGGATAATATGTGGAAGAGCCATCATTTAGTAGAATTAATTGTGAATCGTTGATTTCGTTGTAAAGGGAAGTATCAGAATATGTTTTTGTGCAGAAAGGTTCCCAGCTGATGTGGTGAGCGTTGAAATCACCAACAATCAGCCAGGACCTATCTGCAGACAGATTTGAAAGCCAGTTGGAGGTAGGCACTTTGGAATATCCCTTGGGATAATAGATATTTAAAATGTTGATAAATTCATTATTAACTTTGGTTTGTATCATTGTGGAGTAACGCAGACCTATCAGGTTCTCCTCTGGAGTTGGAACTTCAATGTAATTTAGGGATTTATGAATGTAGGTGGCTGTAGAGATCTTATCTATTTTGTTACTAACTGTTGGTGGATAATAATATCCAGTAATGTTGGGAAGTTTTCCATAAGTTAAACGAGTGGATTGTAAACAGAGTATTTGATAAGAAATTTGTGAATTAGCTAAAAATTGTATCAGATAATCTTGTGTCGTATTTAGGGCACGACAGTTCCACTGTAGTACGTTAAGTGCTGCGTGTGGGGTTGTGAAAGGAAGAGGATTTTAAAACTAGTCAATTATAGGAATTAAGGAGGAACTTTGGTTTTTGTTTTCTGCGAGCCTAACCTAAGTCTTGTTGTCTGTGGTGCTGGTGAGGCACCACAGGCAATCTCTGCCAGTTGCATCATATTTATCGCATTTCTTGGATCTATGGGATGGTCGTCAGAATCTGTGATTAAAGAGGATAAATCCTCAATTAAGGTCTTTGGCTGATTTGAAGTTCTGGCTTGTGCCAGACTACGTAGAATACGTGTTATGAAAGATTCTTTGATGGATTTGTTGTCTTCTTTAGGAATGTTCAGATTAACTAATTGCGAAGTTGCTGTATGAGTTTGTTTAGTCAGTGTGTTGTCAATGTGCTTAGTTATAGTAGTCATTATGGTCTCAGTCATTTTTGTCAGTTGTTTTGTTATCATTTCTTCAATTTGTTCTTCAGTAATTTGTTCAGTGTTTCTGTGTGATTTTTTTCTTTTTTTCTTTTTTTTACGTTTCAGGGTTGTGGGTGAAGAGGTGATCACCTCCGCCTCCTCCATGACCTCCACCTGTGACTGGTCAAGGGGAGCCGGAAGAGGCTGATCTTTGGGCTTTGTTATGAGTTTGCTGTTTTTGACCCTACTGGCGTATGAGTCAACCGATCCCCCAAGTGGGATCGGCTGAACTCTCCAGCTAGGGTCCACTATGGGGGTGTTTATTTTAGGTAGTTTATCTTTTTGTTCTTTCTCTATTTGTAAGTTGTTTTTTGCCCTCCTGATGGCCTCACTGTAGGGCAAGAAAGCTTCTCCTCTGATTTTGTTGGCCCTCAGTCTCAGCTGATACTGAGGGCATCCTTGATAGGCGGCAGAATGTCCGCCGCCACAGTTTACACACTTATGAATTTGGTTGCACGATTGTGCTGAATGTCCAGGGGCAGAGCACCTGGTGCAAGTTTCCACTTTCGCTCTGCATTGGTTGGGACCGTGCCCATATCGAGCGCACCTGCGGCACCGTCGCACCGGGGCCACGTATGGCGCCACAGGGAACTCCTGGGCATCGATCTTCACCAATGCAGGCAGTATTGGATTTGTGAAGATAATTTTGATGGCACGAGATTCTGTGCCGTCTCTGTTGTTTAATCTTTGAATGGACTTGGCATTTGGTATATAAGTCTTGAGGTCTTCGAGATCTTCTTCGAAGGGGATCGGCTTAATTACCCCCTCAGTGGTGGCCTCAGGAACGGTACATTTGATATTTATGGCTGAAATGGAGGTTAATTTTGATAGTTTATATTGCTGAGAGGCTGACTTACAGCCAATCAGCCATCTGTTTCCATTTAGTGGCCTCTGGCTAAGGATGTCCCCCACGTTGTTTCGAAAAATTTTCAGATTTGTTGTGGGACCCAGTGCCCTGAAGGTGGCCGTGCCTGTGCACAGATCCTCCAGGATCACTGGGAACTCCAAAAAAATGGGTGGCACTGTGTTCTGTTGACGAGGGGGGGGGCGTCTTCGCTGTTGGCGAACTTCGACGAAGTCCCCACCCTCATCTGAATCAGAGTCTGAATCTGTCTCTTTATCCTTTTGAATTTGTTCTTTGGGGCCCCAGATCGAAATGGGCTCCTCTATCAAGGAGGGAGCCTTGGGTGAACCCCGTTTCTTATCACCCCGGGGAGCCTCAGAGGTCATCTCCGGGGTTGAGCTTGTGTCTATTTCAATAGTGGGAGACAAGGGACTATCAGTTTCTGTGTCCTCCATTGTCCTCAAATCTTCTTTGTTTTTTTTGTCTTTTGGACCCGTCGTTTCAGGGCTACTTGGTTCATCGTCAGAATGCCTTGATTTTCTTTTTGATTTCCTTGTTGAAGTTTGTTTTAAAACTTCATTTGTAATCTTTGTCACAGGTCCTACTGTGAAAATTGATTCTTCTTCAGTGCTGGTGTCCAGAAAGTTGGACAGTACTTCAAAGTTAGCCATATTCATAAATCTTGTTAATATTAATTTACAACTATATTTTACCACTATAATCTAAGTTAATCTAAGTTAATTTTATTACGAGACAAGCCTAGTGTCCTTCAGAAAAGACCAGGAGGGAACCAAAGTCTCCCCGTGGCCGTATCGAAAAAAAACCAGACGTTTTTACATTTTACCTGTTTTGTTTCCCGCGGGAACCAATCAAAATGTTTCGGCCCCCGCGAGAACCAATCAAATGTTTACAATTGTTTAGCTGACTGGTGTCATAATCTTGTCCTGGCTATGACCAAAAATCACTCCCGGCACACTTAATAACAAGCTCCGGGAGTAAACAGATGGCCACCACCGTAGTTAGTCCAGTTTATTAATTAGCTTTGATATAAGAAAAATATCTATTTCAGTTATTAGTTTTATAATGCCCTAAGTCAATAGAACTCCCAAGGGCTCAATATTGCCTAGACTTTTGTCAGATTAATTTGGATTTTAAATGTTCTAAAAAATTTATCAAACAAGTGTTTTTTTTATAAAATCTTTTATAGTATTATTTCTTAGCCTTTAAGCTTAGTTTGAAAGTTAGAATTTATTTTATCCAATTTTTACTTTCTTTTATCAAATTTATACTTTATATTATTACATTTTACATTGTTTCTATCTCTTTTGAGGAGGAAGGGTAGATTGTTTTAAAGATAGAAGCACCTAGATTCCTATGTTTTTTAGAAAGACTTACTCTGAACTATTTTAGTTGTTAGGCTTGCACACAAGCTCCTCCAACAATTTAGGAGGCTGGCAAAAACAAAACAACCTAAAGAAGATGGAACTACCCTACAGAAGCTATTCTATGAAGACCGTACCCACCGGCAAAAAGCCTACGAGTGGGGGGCTCTGACAGACCGGCAAGAACGACTTGAAAGCCGAAAAAAAAGATAGTGAGGAAAGAGGTAAATGTAAAAATCAGTGAAAAACTAGCTAGCTAGAGTCCTAGTCCCTACTACCTGGGAGAGCTGCTGTGCAAGGGCTCGGGTGGCCAGCGCAGTCCTCCCAGGGATACCACTTTTGTGGCACGTCCTACAACCCTAACATCTATGCAGACGAATAAAACATCGAACTGCAAAAACAAATGAAAAAAACAAAACCTTAATGCCCTATTTATGCTTACGAGAGAATCAAATCCAACGACGTGAAGAGGTGACAGGAAAAGACGTCGTTGGTGGAGGCAGAGGTGGAAGACAGTCCTCGAAGAAAGTGGTCCTGATCCTCCTCAGAGACCTGGGTTCGGAGCAAGCTCAACGAATTGATGATCCAACGTTGGATAGCCGCATGGAATGTAACGTCACGCTGGGAGAAGCTATCGTTGTCGTGCGGCGGTGCTGGCAGAAGGGGTCCAAGAATGTTGAGATGTCCTCTCTTCTGCTCAGACGGCCGCCGTACTGTGATGAAGAGATTAGAGTTGAAAATTCGTCCTCTGCGTAAGTCTCTCAAAGCGACCCTCTCTGCTCGGTGGTCGAAGTGTGTATGTGTGTGAGTGGGCTGTTGCTCTATCTATTATATACAGGTTAAAATTATCTTTTTCAACTAATACCGCAGGGGGAGGTCTCCCATCTAAAACGTGGGATTCCATATACCCTAAACTAATGCGGAGTAAAAAAGAATTGAATTAGTAAATTTTAATTATATACAAGTATATACACCCGACATGCCTATGTACAGCCATTTCTTCGACGGTAAAATATATACATTATTAAAACCGAACTCGAAGAATAAAAAATAGGCAGTGACGGCGAGCCTTGACTAGTGTGTTCAAGGTGAGTGGTTTCTTAAAAAAAAAGAGGTTAAAATGGTGGCTTGTGTAAATAAGGGGTTGAAATATTTCGTGCATTTGATATTTGATGGGAATGATTTGATGAGTACTGCTTTGATATAGAGTTAACTTTTGGTTTGGGTAATAATAGAGAGGGGGGTGGAGGTTGACCTGCGTACCGGGTGTTAATATTTAATTTTGGACATGGTGTTCACCCATGGAGACCCGTGGGCAGTCCGGGGGTTAAAACTTTAATAAAATCTAAGATTATGTGTAAAATGTAAAGTTTTCAACTATAATTTGGTAAGAGATATTAGTGTTAAAATTTGTTTAAAAATGATCGACTGCCAGTCCGTACGGAATAATAAGATTATTTATTAAGCCCTGAGGTGAGAACCTTCCGCGGGAGGCATATTAGGTTGTATGTATGTTGAAGTGAGTATTGTTGAAAGAAGTGTGTAGCCCATAGAGAGGGGGGAGGGGGCTTGGACTGGCCCCCGTGAAGGGACGATAGAAGGAAAGAGGGGGGAGGGGGGATCCCCAAAATTGTTGGGGATTTGTGAACCCCTGCGATGTGACAAGACCTCTCCATCTGGGTCTCAGGGGGGAGGGGGGATGGGTAGTGGTTGGCTAGACCTGGGGACCGGTCCAGGGAGATGCCGCTCGTTCCGGGGGGGGAGCCTCCGGGGGGTGCCGTCCGGGCCCGCACGCCCCTGGTAGAGGCAATCGGGCGTACTGTCCCAGACGGCAACCCCCGGCGACTCACTTGCCCCCGGAGACAAGGACCAGTTGGAAGTTGGGGGCGAGAGGGGCCGAGGTGACACCCCCCACCGGCCGGGCCACCGGCCAGAAGGAGCGGCAACACTAAAAGGGGCCGAAGGGGTTCCGTGCCCGCCTGCACCCCCGTCCGGCCCCCGGCCGATGGGGGGGAGCCACCCGAGTCACTAGGAGGTGGGAGTGAGACCCTTTGGAGAGGCAGCATACACCAGACCAGGGGTCACGGGGAAGGGCTGTGTTTGAGAAGGTGTAGAGATAGCTTTAGAAATGGTGTCCAAAGGAGGCCTGGCCGAGGGCCTCCGCCAGCCATATTATTGGTTGCCAGTCATGTGTTTGGCTTTGTATTATTGTTTGTTTTGTGAAGGGGATCTTATTTGTTTTGAGTTTTATTAATAATTTATCTAATTCGGGGGTTATGATATGACATTGTGTAAAAAGGTGGTCCACTGTGAGGAAGTCTCCACATTCACACTCTAGTTCTTGGAATTTGTTATATGTGGCCTCGGTTCTGAGTCTGTAAATCATG
>CM065688.1:63497017-63565731 GCA_017654935.2 Phymorhynchus buccinoides | reverse complement strand
TGCTCTTACACACACAACTACAGTGGTGTCCCCACCAGCTCCCATGACGACATCCCCCCCTTCAGTTCTCCCTCTATTCTCTCCTCCGTTACTGCCCGCCCCGCTCTTGAACATCTCCTTTCCCCCCTGCCATCGCTTATGATCATGCTGATTCTGACAGACCTGATTCTTTATTAAACGTTAAAAAACGACCCCACCAGCAGCTCAAGCTTCCATCGTCTTTAATGCTTAAGGACTCTGGACCTATAATGCAAAATAAAAACACAAAGAGAGAGCAGAGATGGAGAGAGAGGACAGAGAGGAGCACGACGAGCGTCAAGATGAGACGCCGAAGAACGGAGAGAGACGAGACTGAACCCCTCACTTTGAGAGAAGCAAGAGACGTGGACGATGAAAGAAGACGAGAGATGCAGAGATGTTAGCGCACTAAGCGGCCAGTGCCTGTTTTTTAATTTCTTCAACTCATAAAACAAACAACAACTTTACACGACAAGTGCCAAAGTGACGTTAATTTTCATTCATCTGGAACATAAAACAACAAACAACTAAACGACAAGTGACAAAGAAAGTGACAAAAACGAACAGTTATTGTTTCATTCACAATCCCAAAACAAAAACTACGGATAATTTCGAGAGAAGCCCCGCCTTATCAACACAAACAACGATAACGACAAACAATTAAACAGCAAACATAAATTATAAGCAAAAGGAGTCAAAGAGCAGGCACAGGAGCAAACAAAACTATCAAGCATCAAATAAAAACAATACTATCCCCTCTACAGCTCCAATCAGTAAAATGACTACACCCCCCCGCCCCCACACCCCCCCCCCCCCCCCCCCACACCATGTTTCTCCAAGTGCGTCATTCTGATTCTATCAAGGCGAAAAGCAGCAACCGATAAGCAAGCCCTAAAAACGATCTAGTCTATTCAATATAGGGTAGTTATATTCACCCACTGAAAGTCTTTATGATTATCTGTTTAGACTTTCGCGTCAACGACAAGTTTGTATCAACTGTTGCTTTATAACGCGAACTAAACATAGTTCTAAAGAACACTTGATTGATTTAGATTATATCACTGCCAAATCACAATTAAACTGAACTAAATCTTGCAGATTTAAACGTTCAAGATATTTTTTTTTTGTATTTTCCTTGCGCAGCTATGGTTCGTGGAACTTAGACAGTCAACCTGCACACCGCTGACCGTGCTGTGATCGCCATTCAGTTACTAAGAACAACAGTTGTAGATTAGTTAGATTTATCAGCTCTATCCCCCTACGCCGTGTCGACACCTAACCTATTTTCGCTGTCGTACAGCATTCAATGGTACGCTCAAATTATTCTCGCATGGTCACGTGCTATTCAGTCCGAATAGACCTTGCTTAGTCTTGCGGATAAATAATAATTGGCCTGCCTGTTTATAAGATCTCAGTTTTAGCCAGGCAGCTCTCAAGCCGGCCGCAGACAAGACTTAGAAAACAAGCCTATGCGCGACCACTGTAAGCCAAACATATTATACAATGATATAAACTCATGCCATATTAACAAGGAGTTATAGCAATATAAACATACCTGCATATGCTCGCAACACAGAATTTTTGCGTGTGCATTATTCAAAGATTCGCGCCATTCAGTATGCAATACAGCCGAAGTAATCTAAATCACCTTTGACCATTACTATCTCATATTTATATAACGACATCAAACACATATTTACTTCTAAACATCCGCGCGACTTTTATAGCCAGAGATAGCGCCACTTGAAATTTTCGAAATGATAAAACCCCAAGAAACATAATATGTGTTGTGCAAGATAGACACAGCAGGCAGACAGAAATGCATACTAATAACTCATCACGCCATGGCCATCTAGATTTCCAAACAAAGTATCAGATACATAGAAGAGCTGACAATTCCAGTTGCACACAATGCGCAGTTCCTCCCCCTCCTCCTACAAACAAAAGAGATAAAAAGGCCAGAAAAAATTAAAAATCAGGAGAACGTCAGTGACAGCGGGTGAATGTTTGCTAATGTCTAAGTTTCTTCTCTCCTATTAAAAATGGCCGAAATACAAAAAAAAGCTAAACTCAGGACGAACTGTGTGCCGCCGCCACCGCTAGTGCATCGTGTGCTTGTAATGCCTAATTTTCCCCAAGCTCTCCTAAAAAAAGGCAGAAAAAACGAGCAATCTACAGCTAGCGAATGTGCACACACTAATATACTGTATGATGTAGCGCACTCTTGACAATGTTGTAGTGGTGCTGCACTTTATTTTGAAACAAATCGAGCGAGCGAGCAGAAGAGCAAAAGCGAAGAGAAGCGGGCAAGGGAAGAAGAAAGAAAGAACAAGAAGAACACAAAATAAAAGAATGGCAGATTGAGAAAAGGAGGACGCGACACACAAACACATACACCCACCACAAACTAACCCACCAGCTAATTATCTTTTAGTGTATACAATAATTATCGCACTATATACTCTAAATGAAAGAGAATACAATCAGAATGACCCCATTATTTTTTTTTTTCAAATATAAAGTTTACCCTCAGAGACAAGAGGAACACACAATAACAATCAATCAAAGAAGTACCCTGGAGTAACTACGCTTTTTGATAAAATGCATAAACATAAACATGCAAAAGAAAGCAAGGCGACACATAGCAACATTTCACCAAAAAACTAGAAACAAATAGATCATAGTCTTGCTAATACAAATGCGGCATTGAGTCATCTATAGAGAAAACGAATGTTTGTGTGAGTAGTGCAAGTTCTGTCAATAGATTTATTCTGCATTTATAGAAAACACAGGGGATTTAAGAAACAGGGCGAACAAGGCCTAATGCATTCAGGAAGGACTCAGTCATAAACTTTTGATAGACTTGCCTGTTGGCTTACCTGACTCAAAGACTGCTAGGATCATACCAACAGCAGAAACCCCCCCTTAGACACTATTTGTTTTTTTTACAAACGCATCAGCTAGTGAACATGAAGAACATTACGTATAGGAACCAGTTGATGACCGCGTATTTGATCTACTCCGCCACCTGGGCAGCCTACATTATCCCGTCTTCGGGGATTGGTCCGATTGATTGATGAATGTCATGCCCTAAGAGGCCTCTCGGAGCAGTAAAGACAATACCCTGCATAACTATGCACAGCATAACATTTTTATGTAAGCCTTGGTGTTTCAGCCAATATGATTAATTGGTCTGACACAGCCCCTTTAAGCCAAAGCGAACTTATTCTCACGACTAGGGCATTACACTACCAAGCTCATGTAGCCAGTCATTCATTCTTATGTGGAAACATGGCCTTAACAGATAGAAGATGCGACGGCATATAGCCTAATTCCTTATCAAAAGCGCGTTTGGCCTAGACGGCTAATGATTTACAGTGCGATAAGCCTTGCCTCCTAAAGGTACACCCCCTAGCTCCTCATCGGCCACAGAGGACTGTCATGGGGCCCCTGGAACTGATCAACTCCCGTAAACGGCTGTAGTACAAATAGTGTACAGATATAAAGGCAGCACTGGACGGACAAGTTATTCTACAAGAACATGTGAGGGCTATCACCAGAGAAAATACGCCTTTACAGAGATCACAACACTCACTTTTGTCCCCCCCCCTTTTGGCTTTCCTAGCAAATCAAACCGTCAAATCGCAGCCGTGATTCCTCACTGTGGCGGAGGCTTGCCCGGCAAGAATCAGATAATATAGCTCAGGTAAAAGAGAGGCATCCGCTGCCTTCTCTTTTCTAATAGGCCTTGAATCTAGACCACTTCTATTCAACGTTTGCCCACAATAACTTTCCATAATACAGCCTTTTTATAACAGTTGTTACATAAAAGGGAAGTTGAACTCTTAAATGCACTGCATTGAGTGCGTTGTTTGACTGACAGACAGCCTGTCCATCGTCATGTCGCGAATTGAATTTGTGCCAGAGCCTCAATTTGCTAGTACCCCTTGATTCTACAATAGCAGTAATGACTGTGTAATAGTCACTTGACTAAATTGATACCTGTGGAGAGATGGTGTAATAAGGTGAACTATTATTGCTGCAGCTTTTAAGCGGAGGATTTCTTAAGCCTCGTACTATCTTCAATTGATTCTGCATACTTGATATAAATGTATTTTTAAAATGGTTCTGCTTTAATTGGTTTTTTTTCTTAGAGTATTTGCGTCGTATTCGATACCATAGATGTTAATTACAATATTAGCAGTAGTTAATAGTTATATTAAGTTTATATTCTTCTAATTTTGTTGATAAAATAGTAGCCTGTAATTGTTAAGTTTTCTTATGTGACAGCTGCGCTCGCAATTTCTTGTTATGGAGGGGATAAAATCTGATGATTTGCATATGTGATTTGAGTACGCTCACAACAAAGCGAAATACGTCCTATTTTTTGTTTACTGCACTACCCCTGAAGAAAAATGTTTCAACCACTCTGAGCTGCTCCGTCCACCCACACGTCAAAAATGGCTTCTCTCTCCGGCAAAATCTCCTGACCAAGGAGGAATCGCTCTAATTTGATCTTATAGGAAACCAGGAGCAAATATTGAGTGTTGACGATCTCTTGTAATAGGGTGTTTTCCTCCGCCCGTGATCTCGACCATGTATGACTTGCAAACACTCATCGTACAGGGTCAGCCCCTTTAAGCAATAAGGAATAATGCAAACATTTCTTAATCTGTGTCATATGAGTGCAGATGCGCCTCATGCTGCCGATTATGCGCCCAACTAACCAAATAGGCCCCCCCAGTATGTCGACTTCAGCTGGAAATATTTGGGCTAAGAATTTCTGGAACAAAGCATGAGAATGGCCTCAAGTAAGGCAAGACGAGATAGTTACACTTGTACTGTAGACGATAGTCCCCCCCCCCCACTCCATCCAAAGGGAATCCAGATTTACATTACCGTAACTTTTTTTTTTTATAATTTTTATAAAAGAAACTATGACAATTTCTTAACCTTAATTCATAACAATTGGAAAATCCAGACACCAACAGAACACAGACAGGCACATGACATTAGACAGAGCATAAAAGACATAGCCCAGATAGCAGAGAAAGAGAGTAAGGAGGACGAGGGCATGACTATCATAGATTACATATAATATTTAAGGAGAGGAGCACAGAACACAGACAGCACATGAACATAGACAGAGTCAGAGAAATAGACAAGCAGGATAGAGAGAAGAGAAGAGGGAGAGGGGAAGCATAATATGTACATATATATAGCCGCATATAAGTCCTAGAGAGCAAAGAACACAGACAGGGCCACATGAATATAGACTCTAAGAGATAGACAAGACAGATAGAGAGAAAGAGAGAGCGAGAGGAGATATTATGTACATTATACTATGGCAGAGAGGCAATAGGCTCCCGAATCATGTAGATGGATACAAAAACCCATTGAATTATTAAACCTCAGTTTCGAGACAAGCTCAAGCGCCTTAATAATATATAGAACATAATTATAGAGGACAAAACCTAATAAACCTCTCCGAGAACAACACAGAGCATCTAGACAATGGGAAATCGCTTTTTTAAAACATTTCTATGCTTTTTAAACAAAAGAGCCCATTAACATGATGCATAAATCGTAGCAAGTTCAAATATAAAAAAACAATACATTGACACAACAGTAGCATAACAATTAGTGACTAGCTTCATGAGCTATCATTGAGCTAGCCGACCGGGGTGTTCCCAGAAGCTGCATACAGTTCAGCTGAGAATAGAACATATTTTAAATACTGACCAACAAAACAAGCCTGAAATATCAAGCTAGAGTGTATGCAACACATGCCCAACACTTAACACTTCTCTTTGTATGACGTGCTGTCATAAAACAGTAGCTTTATTTTAGAAAACATAAAACACAAAAATGCTGATTCTGATTTTAATCAGTGCCATCTTCAAGAATACATTTAAAAAACATGCCAATAAAAATGACATTAAAACCAATACTGCAAAGTAAAATAGAACTGGCCACTTTAATTTGATTATTTTTTTCTGACTACCATGCATCATCTTTAAGTATCATCGCCCTTCATTACACTACTCGACCACATTCAAAAAATTGCTGAATATTTGTGGACTTTGAAAGCCTTGGCCTTTCAGTTTTGCATTTTCATAGCCAGTCTTTGTTATTGCTGCATATCTGGATCCAAGAGTCAATAGGGACATCAGCATGTTCATAAAGCACATTATGCTTGAATAATAAATAATCAATAATGATAATATATAATAATAATAGATTAGTAATAGTGATGGAATCATTCTACTATAGACCGCACTCCTCACCAATGTTTTTTTAGCTCCAATTAAATGCTGAGGAGCCGTCCCCCTCAGTAGATAGCGACCTCACTACCAATAAATGTTACGTGGCGAGACAGCAGAAGCGACCCTCACTCCAATCAAATAGTGAGTGCGCACTCCAGAGCAAGACCTCACTCCAATAAATCGCTGGTGGCCATCCCCAGAGAAGGACCTCACATCACAATAAATGTGGCTCGCCCCAGAGAAGGACCTCACGCCAATAATGTGCGGGTGGCATCCCCAGAGAAGCGACCTCACTCCAATAAATAGTATCTGCATAGGTAAGGCGCCGCCCAGAAGAAGAAGACCTCACTCCAATAAATGTTTATCATGGATGTGCACCCCCAGAGAAAGGACCTCACTCCTAATAATGTATGGTGGCGCTCCAGGAAGTAACCTCACTCAATAAATCGTTGTGGCCACCCCAGAGAAGGACTCACTCCAATAAATGTCCCCGATCCAGGTCGTAAAGCGCCCCAGAAGAAGAAGACCTTCACTCCAATTAAAAATGTGTTGTGGCCAGCCCAGAGAAGAGACCTCCACTCATTGCGGATATTTTTAGTTTCAGTATGCGACTCAGCTACCATATTTTTACAGCCACTATACAGGCACACCCGCCCAATTGCCTAACACAAAATTCAGATGTTGTGTATGCCTGGTTTTACTATATCATTACGTCACCATGAATAAGGCGCGCAGGGCTACTCAGTCTTACGCTGGGCGACAAAAGCTATCACGACTTTATAGGTTGAAAATAAAGTAGCCCGTGCTGCTCCTGCCATGTGTTAGCCTATAAGAACAGGCTCCGATGAACTTGAAGTGGATCAGCAGCAGTGCAGTGCTCATCTGGTACGCGCCCTCAGTTCTTACATGGCAAGACACTGACAGCTATAAACCCTCCGTGCCGAATCTGCTGATTCCAGCGGCTCAAGCCTGACAAGCCAGGGCGCTGGCAGGGATTTAGAGTTGGAGTCTTCGGACTATCGTGAGCGGATGTGCGAGATGTAACACCATTGCATGGCCCAGAAGACAGCGACAGCCACACAACTCAATAACTTTCAAATATCTTGCATTTATTTAGTTCTTGTGCCATATAATTATAGTCAACCAGTCAGATCACATTATCAAGGATATCTAAGATAGATAATTCCATCCCAACTCGTGCTCATTGAACCACTCTACATGTATGTCACAAGCGAAAGTAGCTGATAGTACAGAGGCCTAGTTGTATATACTAGTATTATATAATCTATCCTATATATAGGTGGTTATCAAAATCAGTACATAAGCTGCATACAATTCTATGTTTGAATGACTCTTGTTTCCTTCATAAAGAATGTCTGCCTTAAAACAGAAACAAAAAAACATACATACATGTTATCATGCACATAAATACTCTTGTTTAATCAGATGTGTCATTGAATATTGCCACAATGCTTAATCTAGCCCTAAAAAACTTAGGGCGCGGAAAAAAGATGAAATTTTTTGTGGATATAGAAACAAGGGCTAATATATTATCATTTTCTTTCTTATATACCCATCCATATACAGACACACCCTCACTCCCTTTTCACCATTGAATATATCGTTTTGTGCCGTACGCACTGACTCCCGAAAAGCGCAAGATAATCAAAGTGTTGGCTAAACTATACACACACACAATCACACTACACATACTAAAGAAAAAAAAAAACAAACAATAAAAGATGAAGATACATGACAACAGCAAAGAACATCCATCAGCCATCACTGAGCCAACTCGCAATAACCACCCCCACACAAGATGAAAGATATGAACAAAACAAAGAACATCCAGCATACTGAGCACTGAAAGTAACACACACAAGATGAAAGAATGAACAAGCAAAAGCAACATACCTATGCATGCTCTTGGCAATGCCAATAACCACACACTAAGAATGAAGAATGAAACGCCAAGAACATCCAATGCATCTGAGCACTTGCATATAACCACACCAAGATGAAGACATGACAACAAGGCAAATGAACATCCATGCATTGAGCAACTTGACCCAATTAACCACACACAAGCACAACATAAGCAAAGCTACAGACTCAAAGCCTGCAAGCTTATAACTTTATCAACAAATATAAAAAAGAGTAAAACATAATACTTAACACACAAAAGTTAGATGCCACATTTTACAACTTCTTTTTATTGTACATTATATTACGGTTCTTACTTGTCAAGCACATATCTGATGCCCCGACAATCTCTCTCGCCTTGCATCCTCTTCCGACACTCAAACTCAGTCTCCTCATCAAAATCACTCTCTTAAAACCGCATCTTTCCTGCTGCCGCCCCCTAAATAGTGATCAGTTCTGTCAGTATCGTTGTGCTAGCACCAGTGAGGGAAGATTTGAATAAGCAGGTTTGTGCAATGGGTTTGTTGCGCTGCAAGCTGTGCTCGGCTGAGTAGTGTGTCGTTGTGCTGTCGTGCGCTCCATCTGTGACGTCCGTTGCCGTGTGCGTTGTGTGTAGTTTGTGAGCCATGAAATGTGTGATACATGTGAATGCTTGATGGTGTGTTTAGGTTTTAAAGTGGGTTTGCTTAGAAGTGCACGCCAGTTGATGTGTGTGTGTGTGCTGTCTGTGTGTACTGTCTGCGTGCGTATGCTACGTTTTGCTGCCTGAGGGTGGTTATGTGTATATACTAATCTGCGTGTGTGGGCTGTATTCGCACTTATGGTACATGTCCATGCGGCCTTCGCGATTGAGCCTCGGCTTACCGATGTTTTTTCTAAGCGATTTATGATACGAGTTAAGCGATATCGATCAATGCGGTGTGTAGCTCATAATATCGTGTGTGCGTGTGTGTGTGTCTAGGGAGAGCTCTAGAGAGAGATGAGCAGATCTAGAGAGAGTTGCTTTGTATTATGCGCTGTATAGCTGGTTAGGTAGTCACTCTTGAATGCCTGTTTGTTTGTGCTCGTTGATTAATCGATCTTGATGCTAAAAGCTTTGCGGCTCCCAATCTGAGGCGTAAAGCGCTACTAATGATAAATGACATATTATTATATTATATATTATTAACAAGCTAAAGAACATATCCCAATGCCTTTAAGAATACACATTAAAGCCACAAAACGCAACAGATAAATCTTCAGCACAACAACGGCTTAAGAACAACGACAGCAAGGTGTTATCCAGATACTCTTAAGACAAAAACTTTTCGCAATTAAATTTTTTAAATATCTCATGCAGATTCTCACAGAAAGCAAAAGTCAACAGTAAAATAAAAACAGGGATGAGCAGGGACATAAAAGAAAATAACTGCCAATTATGTGTGCAAGCCTGCGAAAAATAAAAGAAAAAACGTAGAAAAGCAATGCTTATTGGCTGTGTTTTTTTTTTTGTGTGTACTTGAGCGAAATTCCAAGGATACTACTAATATTATTTCGCATGTCAAATACATTTTTAAGCGTCGGCCAAGTTTATGAACGGCCTCAGATATTCTTTTTTGTTAACCAACGTACACTGCTGGAAGGTTGTGTTCATTGATTCAGAGCAATAAAACGAGATTACAGAAGACATGCGATATACATTTCACGCATTCTATGGAATTAAACAGCAAGATTCATGATATTACAAAGTGAAATTACATAAATGCGGCTGACCCTAAAATGCTACTCAATTTGAGATTTGCAATTCTTTTTAGTGCTCAGTCCTCTGCCTATAATGCATACAGAAATAAACATAAAAACTGCTTATACTTGTTCCTGAAAAAACATACCTTTTTTTCAAAACACTGAGCATCAGCATTTCTATGAAACCTGTAGAGAACAGATCTTACACACAATTAGACTAGAATTGAATTAATTTAAGAAAATATTAACAGCCTGAATTAAAGCCCTAGTCCTCTTAAGAAAGACTATTTGTATACAAACAAAGTCGTTTATACCGAAGATACTATTATAGGCCAAGCAATACACTAAAGAAAGCTTTGATTGCCTACTCATAGTCAGCGTACCAAGTCACTATGACACACAAAGCAAGAATTCAAGGTCGTTGATACCATATTTTTCAAACTATAAGGTGATACTTTTTCGCCCAGATCAGCCACCCTCTGGCTCCGATATAATGTCCGACTGATAATCTAAGCTAAGAAATGATTAATAACAAGAATCTGCGAATCTTTGAGGTAACATTTTTAGGGCGCACCTTATAAAAAAGGAGACCTCCCCAAAAAATCAGTGGCCACACTTGAATTCTTGCCTATTTTACACAAAGAAACGTATAAAAGATGCCTCACAGAACAATTTAAAAAGCCACACACACAGACAGAGGACATACTACACCTCACAGCAACACAATACACCCCACCCCACCATCTTCTCCAACACACACAAGACTATACACAATGAGCAACATACACCCACATCACTCCCACCATGTCTCCACACACACAGAGACATACACACTGAGCCCCAAACATACACCCCACACCCCACCATAAGCATCTCCACACAGCGCGACAGGAGACATACGCAACCACTCAGCCCAACACTAAACCCACACCCCAACATACTTCCACACACAACGCAGGTACAGACATACAGCAACTCAGACCAACATACACCCCAACACACACCCCACCATCTCTCCACAACACTCAGCAAATACACCCCAAATCCCACACCCCACAATAAACTCCCTCCCACACACACTCAGCAACATACACCCCAACCCACACCCCACCATCTCTCCACACACACATCAGCCAACATACACCCCAACCCACAACCCCACATCTCTCCACACACACTCCGCAACATACACCCAAACCCACACCCCACCCATACTCTACACACACACTCAGCAACATAACACACCCAACCCACACCACCACGCATCTCTCCACACAACACTTCAGCAACATACACCCATACCACACCCCACCATCTCTCCACACACACTCAGCCCAAATATACACCCCAACCTACACCCCACCATCTCTCCAAAACACCACTCAGACAACAATACACCCAACCCACACCCCGACCATCTCTCCACACACAATCAGCAACATACACCCCAAGCCCAACCATCTCACTCACACACACACTCCATCACAGAAAGCATCAGTGATTGTTCTCGCTTAACAAAACAGATACACAAGATATCCTGTTCCAGTACTCAAAAATAAGAAACAAATAACAAGCTCAAATGACCCTCCTATACTATGCATATCCATGAACTGTAAATTAATGGACAAAGCCAATAAGTAAAACGTAGGGAAAATGAAGACAGCAACTATAACACACTACCAGCCAAAATAGACAAGCTAGGACTTAGAAAATTGCAATACATTTAAAATGTCATGCTGTTGGAGATGTTCGAGCACAGCCAGTGAAACAATAGAGCTAACAATGCCTATATGCTAAGACAATGACAATAATTACAATAAAATGGACAACTACAATACATTCAAAGAAATAAAAATAAGTGGTAATGCATTTCTTCTCTTCTTACCCGCATTCCCAGCCCCTAATGCGCCATAATAGATGAGGTACGCATGAGTCACGCGTTTTCAGCTTCACTGGTCTCCCCTGCCCCTGCCCATTCAGCCCTGACACATTTCGGATTTCAGAGGAGCATCAAAGGTAGCGAAATCATTCTTAGTGCCGAAGAAGATTTTTGTTTTTAAGACAGGAGAAAGCGGCCAATCAAGGCAGAAACATCCGTAGAAGGATAGTCAAAGAAGATGAAAAGGCAGTCAAACAAGACGCTAGATAGATTAGAGAGAAGTTGCCAGCACAGAAACTCCCATGAAAGTGGGACGGAGATATATTGTAAAAAAGACATACCGTTATCCACACAGAGGCGAGTGGGATATGCTATGACAAATCAATGTAGTTTAGTCATTTATGATCATAGCATCCGATATTCCCCACCTCTCCCCCACCACCAAAATAAAAAATAATTTTTAGGTGAAACAAATCACAAAATTATACACATCAGACACAAACACATCTATCACACATAGACACAAACACACTTAACACACACAAAATCCAGCCGAACCTAGTTAAATGGTTTAAGTAGTCCCCGTAAAATTTAGACATGTACATACAACGACCACTATATCACTCCCTTTACACAGCGTAATTTACAATATAAAGTGACGCAAGAGCAGTGCAAAGTCATCATCAATATAAATAATTTATGTTCAAACCCCCCAGAAAAGAAGCAATTCATAGGTGGACGAAACAATCACAAGCCAATCGACCCCTCCCAGAAAAAAAGCCATTTGTAATGTGCGATAATACAATACCTCCACCCCCCAAAGCTGATCAAGTGCTGATGACACACTAATTAACATTGACACCTATAGCTTAATTGACTGTATGGAGGAGACATATGCACGAACTAAACAACTCCAATGGATAGTGTGACACATATTAACATTCGACACCATGCTTACTTAGCTGTATAGCCGATGGGAATATAGGAATCTAAACAACTCCAAATGGATAGTTGCTGAAACATATTAACCATTGACACATGCTTCTGGCCTGTATGGAGGGGACATATTTCCCTAACAACTCCAACTAGATAGTAGTAGACACAGATTAACATGACCATGCCTTCTTGACTGTATTGGAGGAACATATGCCGATACTACAACTCCAACTCTAATAGTGATAACACATATTAACATTAGACACCATGACCCTTATTGTGCTATATTTTTTTTTTAATTTTCCTTTTTTTAACGTCGGCTATCGAGGCGACATATCGCCCGAATAACAACTCAAACTTAATAGCATGCTAACACATATTAACATTGCACCATAGCTTACTTGCATTGCGATGCGAGGAACATATGTAAAACAAAAACCAAGCTAACATGCATTTATCCCCCAGGTTCTTTTAACCTTCTCTTACCCCACTAAGAACCCTATCATTTGTGCCTGTTGTATTAGAAGACGTTTTAAAAACAACGATTTATCCAGGTTATTCCTTATTACCCAACGCTATCATTTGTGCTGTATGCCTATTTAGGCCAAGACGATTTAAAATCAAGATTTAAGCCCGGCCTTCTTCCCTTCTTACCCCACTGCCTGTCATTTGTGCTGTTGTCATTAGAAGACCTATAAAACAAACGATTTATCCAGAGTTCTATCTTCTTTACCCGAATAGCACATAGCAACATCTTGTTTATGCCTCGTTGTATAGTAATGACGTTTTAAACACAGATTTATCAGTTTTCCTTCTTACCCACTGACACACCTATCATTTAGTGACTAGTGTATTTTAGAAGACGTTTAAAACAAAGATTTATCCTAGTGCTTTCTCCTTACTTCACCT
Source organism: Phymorhynchus buccinoides (assembly GCA_017654935.2). Classification (NCBI taxonomy): domain Eukaryota; kingdom Metazoa; phylum Mollusca; class Gastropoda; order Neogastropoda; family Raphitomidae; genus Phymorhynchus; species Phymorhynchus buccinoides. Next base: position 63,552,078 of record CM065688.1, on the reverse strand, counting down.
CCAACTGCTCCTATATTTCGACTGGCCTGTTGTATTAGAGAGACGTTTAACCAAAGATTACCAGGATTCACCTTACCTGTTTATAACCCCACTAGCCTATTCATTTGTGACTGCTTGTATTTAGACAGACGTTTTTAAACAAAGATTTAATCTTAGTACTTTCTTCTTATTACCCAACACCCGACTGCATATCATTTGTTGCTGTTGTATTTAGAAGACGGTTAAAACAATAGATTATATATTTCTATTATATATTTTACCCAGAGTCTCACTTACTACCCATTACTAGCCTTCACTACATTGTATTATGCTGTTGTATTTAGAAGCCGTTTAAAACAAAGATTTATCCACTTGGTCTTACCTTATTACCCCACTGCCTATCATTGTGACTGTTGTATATTAGAAGACCCGTTTAAAAAAACAAAAGATTATATCTGATCAACGGTCTAGCCATTCCCTCATACCCCAACAATGCCCTATCATTGTGACTTTTGGATGTATGATATTAGCAAGACGTTTAAACAAAGATGTTAGTCCAGGTTCTTCCCTTCTTACCCCACTGCTGGCTAATCATTTGGTGCTCTATGTTGTATCGTTAGAAGACGTTTAAAACAAAGATTTACTCCTAGGTTCTTATGCAAGCATGAGGAGGAGAGGACCATATTGGTATTTCTCGATTTCCTTCTTCCGAAACATAATAGCTAAGGGTGTCTCTAATAGAAAACAAGACCCACATATTGCTAAACAAAGTGCCCAAAAAATAAATAAATGACTAGCCAAAAAAAAGATGGATTGCTTTCTTCTTCAATTTCCCACTTTAGACACTTAAATCTAGTAAATAAAACATTAGTAAATGAGAAATAAACAATATATCAGCTAATTCTCCTCTCGCCACCCTTCCCAAATTCAACAATGACCTATATGGGGAATGAATTAAATAGTCATTTTAAACATTTTTATTTCTCGCAACAAACTGACTATCCACATCAAAGAGATAAACTATCTAATTCAAGAGCCTGAAGACAATCAGATAACAGACCAAGAGTCGCTATACTCATCATCTCATCATTATACATCCCGAGCAATCTATACATCATAATCAATCACATCATTAAAGTATGCCTCGCACTATCCAACCTTCACCTTTGTGATAAGAGCACTTAAGGGTTGTGAGCTTTCATTGACTGACTAAGGTAGCCGTTGTGTGCCGCCTCACACTATACCAACCTTTCAAGTGAAAGAACATACTGAAGTTGTAGAGCTTCATATGAACTGATTAATGTTTGGCAAATAGCTGCCCGTACCCTCACACTATCCAACTACTAAGTGGCAAAAGAACAATTCGACATGTTTGTGAGCCCTTCATTGAACTGTTGGTGGCCGTTGTGCACCGCCTAACACACTATTCCAACCTTCTAAGCTGCAGAAAGAAACACTGAGTTCGTGAGCTTCATTATGAACTGTGGTGGCCGTGTGCCCCGCCTCAAACTCATTCAACCTATTAAGATGCGATAAGAGCCACTGCACGTATCGTGAGCCCTTTCATGAACTGTCTCAGTCGGCACATGCGCCAGCATACTAGTTGTGCCGCCCCTCACACTATAAACCAACCTTCTAAGATGGAAAGAACATTGAGTTGTGAGCTTCATCGAAACTGTGACTGTGCGTTTGCACTGTGCCGGCTCACCCTATCAACTTTCTAAGTGGCAAAAGAACATTGAGTTGTGAGCTTCATAGAACTAGTTTGTGGGCTATCGTGTGTCGCCCCGCACTCAACTATACCAAACTTAAGTGGCAAAGAAAACTGAGTTGTGGGAGCTTCATTGAACTGTTGGTGGACCGTCGTGCTTGTCATCCACACACTCCCCCCCCAGATTTAAGATGGAAAACAACACTGAGTTAGTGAGTCTTCATATGAACTGTTGTAAGGACCTGGGTGTGACCGCATACACTATCCAAGATTTAAGTAGGAAACAACACTGAGTTGTGCAGCCTATCATTGAATGTTAGGTGAGCCAGTTCGTGCTGCCTGTCTCACACTTATCATACAGCAAGCCATGAGCCTGTTTTACCCACAACTCAAACAGGAGTCTAGTATAGAAAGCGAAAACGCTGCCAGCTCAGTCAAACTTATGACGTTCTGGTTGGAAGAATTTCAATGCATCCAAATTTGATAATTTGTGATTTCTGTTTATACTCACTCATTGTCGAAAGAAAAGAAAAACTGCTAAAATGGTCACAACTAGTTCTCATTCTGACTGGCGAGCTCAAAATAATCCAAGCCCAGGCATTATAACATCATCCACATCATCATCACCATACATCCATCATACCACCACCATCCTCCTCATCATAAATCATTACCATCCTCATCATCACCTCATCTCACCATCCACCAATCTCTCCTAAATCATCATCATTAAATCATCATCATCTATCATCCCAGCGTCTCATCATACTTTTACAGGGGTATAAGATACTCAGAGTTAATTTCCCCATTGTGGTTCGGGGGCGGAGGTCCGCGTAACAGAGTTGCACAGTATGAAGTTTTGTATGATGTACTGATCCCGACTCCACGCCATTTGTATGTACTGTCTGAGTGTTTCACTGACCTAGGGTATAGCACAACAAGCAGGGAAAAATATAGTGAAATGTTTGTGATAAAAAAACAACAACACAACACGACACACTACATATTATTGTTGCTACATCTTGTGTTTATCATCTGTTTTCCTGATTTGAGCCCCCAACGTTCGGCACAAATTAAGCCAGAAAAAATACAGTGATAAATTGTAGTAAAAACACAGACACGCACGCACACACACACACACACGCCATATTTGATTTAGCATCAAGAGTCTGCACAAAATAGAAGAAAAATACAGTGAAATGTGTGCCTAAAAAAACCCATGCACGCCACGCATCACACACACACACACACACACACACGACATATTGATTAGCGCCTCCATAGAGTAGAAAACTGCACAAAATAGGCTAAGATAAAAATGCAATGAAAAGGGATAATAAGTTATCGTTAAATACATGCCAAAATAACATAGCACGTGACAAAATACACAAAGGTGATACACGCATACAGACACACAAACACACATAAACACAAACACACACACTCTCACAAAATGATAGTTCTTCACATTTGCATAAACTATCTGGCTACTCTTCGAAAATGACTCACACACAGAACACACACACACACATGAAAACATACATCTTATTTTCCTATCTATATTCAAAGTCACATGGAAAACAGAACTTTGAAGTATGCCATCACAAACAGTCACAAACACACACATATACGCACATGACCTCTAACTCTCAACGACCCATGAATCTTTTGCACGCTTGACACGGACCTTCAGTCAAAAAGTCCAAGGACCCGATGGCGTGGGCAGACCCTCACCTTGCAACTTCCGACAATATCTGCCTGCTCGATATGGTATCTCGCTTAACAGACTCGCAAACATTCGCTCCCCAGACCACTGCTCACTTGGTGTTGATACGAACAGCCTTTTGGGTAGTTTGGAAACCATAATCGTCATCATCATCTCCCATCATAAACATCATCCATAACTCCCCATCATGATTGTCCATCCTCTCTCCTCTACAACATCATCATCATCATCACATAAACATAATCATTAGTTAGCAAACCATATCTAATACATACATAATCTTTTACAATCTATCATCATCATCATCATAATAATTGTCCATTTTTTTTGATTTCCTTTACAGCATCCTGCATTTGGAATGCGTTAACTCCAGTACACTGCACTCAGCATCTGCCTCCCCTGAATATATCAAACAGTCAATAGGCATGGTGTAAGCGAACACTATCAGACAACAATACAGACAGCTGCGAGTGAACAACACGTAATGATAACAAAGATAGGTCATCACTGGGACCGACGCGCGGGCAGCAATCCGCCCTGCGCTGAGTATTCACATCAATATACTATGAGACGGATAATCATCCATGTACTATCTCTAGAAGGCCCTTCTAAAGTACCTATTAAAATCCTACTACTTTAGAAGGACTTAACTAAGAATGTATGACGACAAGACTCATATTATTCAATGTGAATCATTATATAATAACAACAGTAAATGCTATATACGTGCTTTACCTGAAATGAAGCCCAAAGGGCTTTACCAAGCAAAGGGTTCAGCAACAAGCAGACAATAAAGAGGGATGGAAAAAGGACAGAACAAAAAGAAAAAAAGACACATATTGAAAAGCAAAAAAATACTGAGTAAGTACTTTGGGTATAGTTTAGTGTGCCCGATGGTTACACAACTTAACAAGTGATCCAACAGAGAGAAAAGTAAAAAAAGGAGATGAACACCATAAATAGAAAAAGACAAATAAAAACGCAAATGAAAAGATATTTTCGACAAACAAAGTCAAAGACAAATAATAATTACAAGCAAGGCCAATAAAATTCTTCCAACAAACAAAACCCAACTATAAAAAATTGAAATAAATCTGACTGCGACGCCCACGTGTGCAGCACACACACACACACACACACAGAAGACACAGACACCCATTCCAATCAACAGTCATTATCTCAAACCGCACATCCTATTACCAGCGTTATCATACCACGGTAACAAATTGCATTGCCTGATTCTGTGAGTTCAGTGGTGCACAAAGAGGTTGCTCTAGTCGAGAGACAAATAGCCACACACAGAAAGACGCACATGATTGCGCAAAAGAACCCCCTTCACTACCAGAAGGTAAAGCGTAAGGCTACATATTAATCCCCATCACTGTCAAAATACACACCATCATCATTATCATCATCGTCAGTATATCACAACATCACACATAATCCTCAATACCTCATCATCATCATAACCTTTATCATCATCGATCGCTTCCTCCCGCCTTCCCAAAGTCACTAATCATCAACGTCATCATCATCCGTCTTCCATAACATCCTGTCTGTTGCCAAGAGCCTTTCTGGGTTACTGTTTCACAACATTCAAAATCACTAGCTTGCACTCATACAACACACAATTACACCAGCCAACAACAATATAATCACAATCATATAACCAGACACAGAAAACATGACGTTAGCGATAACATAAGAAAATGTTAACTACTAGCGTTGTGTTAACAACAAAGAGACCGCACTTGAAGCGCACTGCACTTTAAAAAAAGTATAATAATAGCTCTGCGATCGCATGCGGAAAAGAAGCGACCTTCATAGCAGACAAGAGGGCTCAGAGACAGAACATGCAACAGTAGCCAAAAAGAGAGCTAACTTTGAAAAATTTGGCAACGAAGCAGTACTGAGCAGCTGATCCTGAGAATATGATGGAAGTGTATTTTTTTTATATTCCAAGAACGTAGCCATACACAGGTACCATACCAATGGTTAACTGGTAGGGATGCTCTGCTTGTTAGGCTTAAGGGAAAGGTGCAGGCCCAGTGCTTCCTGGAACTAGGCACCTACTTTTTTTTGCGTCTTCTTCTCCACTCAATAAGTAGCATTAACAACCATTTTGTGATCAAATCTGAGAAAATAGACCACCATTGTTCCGAACATCAGAAAATATCCCCTCATTACATATTACACAGCCTAGACAGGCAAAAAGCTGCAGTGTTCATTGCTTCCCGTTGCAACAGCAATCCTACTTCTTACAAACGCTGAGAAGAAAGGCTATGGCTAAGAACGTGAAGAAAGCCCTCCCCTCCTCCAAAAAAAGCGATGTTGTCGCATTGATGGGCGCAGCGTACAGATCTGAACCTCATAAACAAAGAAATCCAAGAAAAAAACCAAGAAAACAGGCGATGTACTGTCGATTATAGGTACAATCTGAACTCTCACATAAGGAAAGAAGGAAAGAACAAATGAAGAAAACCAGAGCAGGTTCCACAGAACTTTCACAAAGAATAGAGTACTCAGCCCAGTAGTGCAGTGTCTTACCTCGGTAGCTTTACATACCATTGACAACTTAATCACATCTTGCTCTACTATTGACCTGCTCAATGTCAGCCTGGTTTATATTACGACAAAACTGCGGGTCAGTGATGGCCTATAAACTGGGAAAGACTTGATGTGCATGAGAGGGTACACCACTACGATCACCCAGATAATGGGACAGCAACAAAAAACGAAAACAAAAAAACAAATTATTTTTTTTTTCTCTATTACCTGACGATTTAAACACAAATTGAAGAAACTGTAAAAAAACAATAAATTTCCTCTTTCTCTACATACTGAGATTTTCCCCAACTATGACATGTAGCTGCGAGCCTTGGATCTACCCTCCCACCGCTAGGTGAGTGATCGGAAATCTCTTTGGTCGGGTGCAGTAGTTTTTCCGTAAGCGCTCCCAGCCACTCGACCCCTCGCACTCGCCGTCACCTGCTCCGTCACACAACAGCCACAGCACATGAGGTAGAGAGACCCCCCACATAATAGCATCTCAGCCTGACCTTCATATATGCACTAGCGTTCGGGGAATGGTTGAAGGCAGAAGCAAAAGCGCGATGATAATAGCCAAGATGAAAGACGCGCCCAACCAAACGCGCCAAAATAGTAAAGCATCGTGTACTATGATACACACCATCTCATTTCACTCGTTTTATGCTGCCGCAAGCACTAAACCGCCACTACATTGTTGTGGAGAAAAGAGAAAAAATGGGCACATATTCTCAACCGCTACAGAAAAAAACTCACATCCACGTGAAACACACCTCTCCTCGCCATACTCTTGACTGCTAGAAACAGTACAGCACAAACTATGATACGCCGGACGGCGAAAGCCAAAAAATACAAAAGAAAAAAGAATTTTAGCATTAAGCCAGTGAAAGCGCCAAAAATGAGGAAAGAGCAATACTGCAGCCCTGAGACATGTAAAATCAAAACAAAGCAAATGCACGAAATTGAACCAACCAAATCAAAACAAAAAGAATAGTTCCCAAGTACCTGTGAGTTGCCATCATTCTGACACACCTAGGGTGAATGTATCTCTGCAACCGCTCACATCTTGTGCAAAGAGTCCCGCCACCGCCCTTCTGGCCTGCCATCGCCGTGCCTTCACCAGACTCACGAGTCACAAAGCAGCCACACACAAGCAATACGAGCCGCCACAATTTGCTTCAATGCCTGCCACTAAGCCACCCTTCATCTGCTCCGCGCCGCCCAACTTTGAATTTGACCAATAGCCTAGAGCAACATTGCCATATTAGCAAGATGAAGCGAAGCACGAAGCGCACAGATGACCCGTCAACAGAAAATAACTGAAAAAGGTGGTCCAAAGAACCTCCACACACCCTCTATCGTTTGGTTGAAGTAAGGAATAAAGCTAAAAGCCAGAAGGGTGAAAGAATAGTTATGATGCCAAAAAAACGAAGATCTAAAAGCGGGCGGGGGGGGGGGGTGGGGGTGGGGGGGGGGGAAAGCAACAAAAGAGAAAAACTGGGCAAATAACTGACAAGCAAAGCCTGCTCGGAGCCCTGCTCAAAGCAATGCCTGAAGCGAAGCCGAAAGTAAAAAAATAAAGGCCAACTGAAAACCAAAAAAGACCCAATACACACAGAAAACAAAGAAGAAAAGAAATAATGGGTGGTCCAAGGAAGAGAATAAAAAAAGAAAGAACAATCACAGGAAGAAAGATGTCAAGCGAAGAAAAAAAATGAAAGAAAGCAAAGGGAAACGACACACAATAAATATGAAGAAATAATAAATGCATACAGAAGCAAAACCAGTAGGAAAGAACACACCAGCTTAGGGGGCGTGCATCCAGCGAGATAAAAATAGATATGCCAGAAGAAAACCAGAAGAGAAAGAATACACACCAGAACTTACGGGGGGCACGACATCCAGAGTCAAAATGACAGAATCGCATGAGAAAACCAGAGGAAAGAGAACACACAGCTTTAGGTGGGCGCGCATCCAGGCAGAGCAAAATAGAATCGTCTTCCACATTTTTTTGTGTGTGATTTATCCTTCTACTACTTTTTTCTTCCCCTTTTTCCTTTCATTTTTAAAAGAGAAAAATGAGCAAAAACAAAATAAGCTTTTGTATTAACTTATTTTCTTTCTGAACGTGTATAAGAAAAAACGGTCTTTCCTATCTATTAATCGTTTTTCGCTCGGGCACAGGACATCTATGGCGTGATTTATATTTCTTGTACTATCTCTGTTAGAATTGTTTTTCTAAAATGTCTTTCACTTTTTACAGCTTGATGACCTCCGTCTGCTTTCATTTATTTACTCAGGGACAGATATGGGCACCGACTAGCTTGCGATAAAATCTGAAGCCTTGCCTTAAATAAAGTTCCGCAATCTTGAATCTTTGAAACTGGCCTTCAAATGAGGAAGCAAGAAAAATCAAGCATAGGCCCTAAAACTCAAGGTGCCGGAAAATATTGCTCGCTCGCGGCGCACACCCCAGACAAAGCCCAGCCCTGACATAAAGCACAATGCCACAGAATGAAGAGCATGCAAAGTATACTCTGGTTCACCCATTATCCACGCTTGAGTGGCCAGTGCGAACACGACGAGTAGCTCCACCCCCCACCCCCTGACCTAATGACGTGCTCCCAACACCGCAGCCGACCCCCGCACCGCACGCTCACCTGACCCCCCCCTCCCCCAACGGGGTCAAAGCACCACGAAACACAGTAGCCACACATACGTCAGCCCAAACTTTATGTCATTACGATTAAATTTAAAGCACTGATAGCAGCAAAAATCCCTAAGTAAATGCAATTTAAAACTCAATCAATGCCCAAAAGCAATAAAGGCAAGAAAAAAAAAAAAAAAAAAAACAAAAAAACACCCCCCCCCCCCCCCCAAAAACAAAAAACAAAATGCTGCAGGCAAGCGAATGTAAAAATCTTAGACATATTAAAAAGATGTTTGCCGCCAAAACTTATTGCAGTGTTTAACGCGCCAAATGTAAACCAACCAAAACAAAACGACAACACCACAATCGAGCTTACGTAGTACTCCCCCTCTTCCACTTCCTCCCCCCCCCGCGTGAGTTCAATACTAGACTCCATTCAACATTGTTGTCACAATAACTGTCTCGTACTGTGAATTTCAATACAGACCTCCTTAACATTGTTGTTACAATCTGTTGTCTGTTGAAATCAACACAGACTCCTTAACATTGTTGTTACAATCTGCTCTCTTGTCTGTTGAATTCAATACAGACTCCTTAATATTGTTGTTACAATCTGTTGTCTGTTGAGTTCAATACAGACTCCTTAACATTGTTGCTACAATCTGTTGTCTGTTGAGTTCAATACAGACTCCTTAACATTGTTGCTACAATCTGTTGTCTGTTGAGTTCAATACAGACTCCTTAACATTGTTGTCACAATCTGTTGTCTGTTGAGTTCAATACAGACTCCTTAACATTGTTGTTACAATTTGTTGTCTGTTGAAATCAACAGACTCCTTAACATTGTTGTTACAATCTGCTCTCTTGTCTGTTGAATTCAATACAGACTCCTTAATATTGTTGTTACAATCTGTTGTCTGTTGAGTTCAATACAGACTCCTTAACATTGTTGTCACATTCTGTTGTCTGTTGAATTCAATACAGACTCCTTAACATTGTTGTTACAATCTGTTGTCTGTTGAGTTCAATACAGACTCCTTAACATTGTTGTTACAATCTGTTGTCTGTTGAGTTCAATACAGACTCCTTAATATTGTTGTTACAATCTGTTGTCTGTTGAGTTCAATACAGACTCCTTAATATTGTTGTTACAATCTGTTGTCTGTTGAGTTCAATACAGACTCCTTAATATTGTTGTTACAATCTGTTGTCTGTTAAAATCAACACAGACTCCTTAACATTGTTGTTACAATCTGCTCTCTTGTCTGTTGAGTTCAATACAGACTCCTTAACATTGTTGTTACAATCTGTTGTCTGTTGAGTTCAATACAGACTCCTTAATATTGTTGTTACAATCTGTTGTCTGTTGAGTTCAATACAGACTCCTTAACATTGTTGTTACAATCTGTTGTCTGTTGAATTCAATACAGACTCCTTAACATTGTTGTTACAATCTGCTCTCTTGTCTGTTGAATTCAATACAGACTCCTTAACATTGTTGTTACAATCTGTTGTCTGTTGAGTTCAATACAGACTCCTTAACATTGTTGTTACAATCTGTTGTCTGTTGAGTTCAATACAGACTCCTTAACATTGTTGTTACAATCTGTTGTCTGTTGAGTTCAATACAGACTCCTTAACATTGTTGTTACAATCTGTTGTCTGTTGAGTTCAATACAGACTCCTTAACATTGTTGTTACAATCTGTTGTCTGTTGAAATCAACACAGACTCCTTAACATTGTTGTTACAATCTGTTGTCTGTTGAATTCAATACAGACTCCTTAACATTGTTGTTACAATCTGTTGTCTGTTGAGTTCAATACAGACTCCTTAACATTGTTGTTACAATCTGTTGTCTGTTGAGTTCAATACAGACTCCTTAACATTGTTGTTACAATCTGTTGTCTGTTGAGTTCAATACAGACTCCTTAATATTGTTGTTACAATCTGTTGTCTGTTGAGTTCAATACAGACTCCTTAACATTGTTGCTACAATCTGTTGTCTGTTGAGTTCAATACAGACTCCTTAACATTGTTGTTACAATCTGTTGTCTGTTGAGTTCAATACAGACTCCTTAACATTGTTGTTACAATCTGTTGTCTGTTGAGTTCAATACAGACTCCTTAACATTGTTGCTACAATCTGTTGTCTGTTGAGTTCAATACAGACTCCTTAACATTGTTGTTACAATCTGTTGTCTGTTGAGTTCAATACAGACTCCTTAACATTGTTGTTACAATCTGTTGTCTGTTGAGTTCAATACAGACTCCTTAACATTGTTGTTACAATCTGTTGTCTGTTGAGTTCAATATAGACTCCTTAACATTGTTGTTACAATCTGTTGTCTGTTGAAATCAACACAGACTCCTTAACATTGTTGTTACAATCTGCTCTCTTGTCTGTTGAGTTCAATACAGACTCCTTAACATTGTTGTTACAATCTGTTGTCTGTTGAAATCAACACAGACTCCTTAACATTGTTGTTACAATCTGCTCTCTTGTCTGTTGAGTTCAATACAGACTCCTTAACATTGTTGTTACAATCTGTTGTCTGTTGAGTTCAATACAGACTCCTTAACATTGTTGTTACAATCTGTTGTCTGTTGAGTTCAATACAGACTCCTTAACATTGTTGTTACAATCTGTTGTCTGTTGAGTTCAATACAGACTCCTTAACATTGTTGTTACAATCTGTTGTCTGTTGAGTTCAATACAGACTCCTTAACATTGTTGTTACAATCTGTTGTCTGTTGAATTCAATACAGACTCCTTAACATTGTTGTTACAATCTGTTGTCTGTTGAGTTCAATACAGACTCCTTAACATTGTTGTTACAATCTGTTGTCTGTTGAATTCAATACAGACTCCTTAACATTGTTGTTACAATCTGCTCTCTTGTCTGTTGAATTCAATAGAGACTCCTTAACATTGTTGTTACAATCTGTTGTCTGTTGAGTTCAATATAGACTCCTTAACATTGTTGTTACAATCTGTTGTCTGTTGAGTTCAATACAGACTCCTTAACATTGTTGTTACAATCTGTTGTCTGTTGAGTTCAATACAGACTCCTTAACATTGTTGTTACAATCTGTTGTCTGTTGAGTTCAATATAGACTCCTTAACATTGTTGTTACAATCTGTTGTCTGTTGAGTTCAATACAGACTCCTTAACATTGTTGTTACAATCTGTTGTCTGTTGAGTTCAATACAGACTCCTTAATATTGTTGTTACAATCTGTTGTCTGTTGAGTTCAATATAGACTCCTTAACATTGTTGTTACAATCTGTTGTCTGTTGAGTTCAATACAGACTCCTTAACATTGGTGTTACAATCTGTTGTCTGTTGAGTTCAATACAGACTCCTTAACATTGTTGTTACAATCTGTTGTCTGTTGAGTTCAATACAGACTCCTTAACATTGTTGTTACAATCTGTTGTCTGTTGAGTTCAATACAGACTCCTTAACATTGTTGTTACAATCTGCTCTCTTGTCTGTTGAGTTCAATACAGACTCCTTAACATTGTTGTTACAATCTGTTGTCTGTTGAAATCAACACAGACTCCTTAACATTGTTGTTACAATCTGCTCTCTTGTCTGTTGAGTTCAATACAGACTCCTTAACATTGTTGTTACAATCTGTTGTCTGTTGAGTTCAATATAGACTCCCTAACATTGTTGTTACAATCTGTTGTCTGTTGAAATCAACACAGACTCCTTAACATTGTTGTTACAATCTGTTGTCTGTTGAGTTCAATACAGACTCCTTAACATTGTTGCTACAATCTGTTGTCTGTTGAGTTCAATACAGACTCCTTAACATTGTTGCTACAATCTGTTGTCTGTTGAGTTCAATACAGACTCCTTAACATTGTTGCTACAATCTGTTGTCTGTTGAGTTCAATACAGACTCCTTAACATTGTTGCTACAATCTGTTGTCTGTTGAGTTCAATACAGACTCCTTAACATTGTTGTTACAATCTGTTGTCTGTTGAGTTCAATACAGACTCCTTAACATTGTTGTCACAATCTGTTGTCTGTTGAATTCAATACAGACTCCTTAACATTGTTGTTACAATCTGTTGTCTGTTAAGTTCAATACAGACTCCTTAACATTGTTGCTACAATCTGCTCTCTTGTCTGGTGAGTTCAACATATACTCCTGTAATTTTTTGTTACAATCTCTTAACAAATCTTTAACAAAAATACAGAAAAAAATCTACTTTGAAAGCGCTCTGAAAAACCTTTTTGATAACAAATAATGCTAGACATTCTTTTTTTTTTACATGATCAACTTAATCATTTGTGTGTGTAAACATCTCAAAACTTTAAATTATTCAAAACAAGTGCTTGGGTAATGCTGTAAACTATTAAAAGGTTTGCTACCTTTAACTCTGCTTGATAAACGCAAAAGAATACAGATAACCTATATATCTCTAAAAGCACATAGCTACTCAAGCAAGCATAAATCTAAAACCTGGCTTAGGTCTTTCCGGGTGAAGCTCTTTCCAAGTAAAGACAATATAGCCATAAACAAGAGAAATAAATCATAATTAAAAAAAGGAAACAAACAAAAGTGATTTCAAATCAATAATCCAGTGCTAAGTTGCCAACACACAATATTTCAGCCAAAATACGCACCTTTCATAATGTTCAAATTAGAGCTAAAACATCTGAGCTGAGTCAAATTTCATCATTAAAAAACAAAATCACACATTAAACAAAATGGAAAAGTGGTCTCAAGGCTCAAATAAACAGTCAGGGCCGGACCTAAGTTTTTAAGGGGTGGGGGCTAATTCATCGAAGGTGCGAAGCACCAAGACCCCTAGGGGGGTCTGGGGGCATGCTCCCCCACAATTGTTTTAAATCCGAGAAGCAAAATAGTGCAATCTGGGCATGAAATAAAGGACTAATGCCATTACTGTTCATACCCCTATTGAAACATGTTTTGAACCATTAAGTACACATCATGCTGCTTCCACACTGTCCTACAAAAGGGAACGACCATAACACATACACATACATGTGGCATTGTCATCATATATTGCTCCTCAACTGACAAATCAAATATGTAGCACAAATAGAAGGTTTTTGAAGGAAAAGGGTGAGGGCTGCAGCCCCCCCCCCCCCCCCCCCCCTAGGACCGGCCCTAAACTACTAAAATAAATGATATCTTTTCTTCATTTAACGGAATTTTTACCATCATATGAGCAACGCTCCAATCACATGAACTCTCTTCATAAGTACTATAGATGTATTAACTCATGAAGGCTTTCTGGTAGAAGCTTCATGTCAGAACAAAGATTAATTATTTATCTCTAATTCCTCTCCAGTCTCTTTTACTGTAGCTGTTACAGATTGTGTGAGTGAGTGAGTGAGCGAGTGAGTGTGTGTGTGTGTGTGTTTGTGTGTGTAAGTATATGGGTGTGTATGTATGTGTGCGAGTGTGATTGTAAGTGTATGTGTGTGCATGTGCCTTACATACATGCGTGATAAATCAGTAAGTGACAGTGGAACCTCCCTTATAAGACTCCCTCCCACTTAAGACCTACTTCTCTGAGACACTTGCCCTTCTTTGTAAGTATTAAAATTACCTCCCTTTTACAACTCCCTCCCATTTAAGACCTAATTTTGGATGAATTTTCAAGGTCTTAAAAGTGAGGTTCAAGCGTATTATTTTTTGTCCTATTTTACCTGCATTTTGTTGCATTGTGATATTTCATACTAGCTGATGCACTCACATTGTGATTGTGATATTTCATACTAGCTGATGCACCCACATTGTGATTGTGATATTTCATACTAGCTGATGCACTCACAATGTGATTGTGATATTTCATACTAGCTGATGCACTCACAATGTGATTGTGATATTTCATACTAGCTGATGCACTCACAATGTAATTGTGATATTTCATACTAGCTGATGCACTCACATTGTGATTGTGATATTTCATACTAGCTGATGCACTCACATTGTGATTGTGATATTTCATACTAGCTGATGCACTCACAATGTAATTGTGATATTTCATACTAGCTGATGCACTCACATTGTGATTGTGATATTTCATACTAGCTGATGCACTCACATTGTGATTGTGATATTTCATACTAGCTGATGCACTCACATTGTGATTGTGATATTTCATACTAGCTGATGCACTCACATTGTGATTGTGATATTTCATACAAGCTGATGCACTCACAATGTGATTGTGATATTTCACACTAGCTGATGCACTCACAATGTAATTGTGATATTTCATACTAGCTGATGCACTCACAATGTGATTGTGATATTTCATACTAGCTGATGCACTCACATTGTGATTGTGATATTTCATACTAGCTGATGCACTCACATTGTGATTGTGATATTTCATACTAGCTGATGCACTCACATTGTGATTGTGATATTTCATACTAGCTGATGCACTCATTCATTTCTGCAGTTGAGCTACAATATTGTAATGAATGTTGCCCACACTCACCTCCCCCCAGGCCTTATTGGGCGGCAGTTTGGGGAACTTGTCGTAAACCTCGTACGCCACGTTCTCCATGAACCACTTGAAGTCCTTACACTTGTGCTCCTCTTTGAACTTCAGCTGCTGCGATATGTCCCCAATCGGGGCCCCGCGACCCATTGGTTCGCGCGTGTAGTAGTAGTTCTTGTGTTCTTCGTCCATCCACACTTCCACCACTCGCATGTAGTTCTGTGCAAAAGAGAAGAGAGATTAAGGCCGCGTACACAGTGGACGCGGAAATCCCATGCACAATCCGTAAATAAGTAAAAGAAAGAAGGGAAAAATAAGCGCACGTGTCTGTATTTCCCCTAAATTAAATTCTTTCTTTCTTTTTTTCACAGTGTTTTCCGGTTTACAAAGCGCACCCTTGTCTAAGCCGCACCCCCTGAATTTTATTAAAATTCTGGAAAAACAACGATAAAGCCGCATTCAGTGTCTAAGCCGCAAGAGACTGAAAAACCCCAAAGCTGAGCCGACGCAGACGAACACTCAAAAGCCACGGCAGCTAGTTAACGGTCCGTGTTGCACTCGCACACAAACTACACAGTACAGACCTAATCTTCGCCATAACGGACCCACTAAATACTGGATTATGCACAATGACACAACACAACACAAGACAAAGTAACGCACTGGCAGTTCATTTTCAGTCAAAGATTGCACAAACGAAGCTTTCACTTCAGATCCAACTTCACCGATACTAAACAAAATGGTGCAGCGCACTCCGCAGATACGTAAACACGGCAAGCACTAATGCGCCTGCTGTTTTCATTTATTGGCTTTCAGCAAGTGTTTCAGTGCAGATGCTAATGCCGATTTATCGGTGTAATAAAGCAAAGGAGCAGCTTCTCAACTTCTTTTTGTAAAGTAAGATGAAACCGATCACTTAGTTTCAACTTGGAAGCTGACTTTGCATTTTCGTTTACACAGAGTTTGTGTGTGTGTCTTTCATTTAACGTCTCTCCACTTCCTGTCATATTAGACAGAGTTTGTAAAGATCGACACGATCGCGACTGTTTCAGTGAAAACTTTCATCATACACTGCTTCGTGAAGAAAAATGTTCATAAAAGAGGTGTAATTTAGTGGTCAGATCGTATTATCGCTGATTAAATTCCTCAGTATTGGTCTGAGAATGGCTCGTTTTTACCAACATTGGCGATGTCAACACGCACAGGCTGGAGTTGACAACCAGCCTAAAATACGGAAGGGGAAATATTCACAAATTAGCCGCAATCGTTGTTTTAGCCGCAGAGATCAAAGTTGAAGACAAAAAGTAGCGGGGTATAGCCCTGAAAATACGGTACTTATTTACGGGTTTCCGTGCCTAACTTCTGCGTCTAATGTGTTCGCGGCCTTAGAAGAGAAAGAGAGAGAGACGAGATAATAAAGCGATGGAGAGCAACAAACAGATTTTGATGAGAGGGTAGACACAAAGGCACTAAAGAATGAAGGAAAGAACCGATAGATAAATAAATGAACAAAAACCCAGACATTTCAATTACCGGTATAAAATGCAATGGCATCAGCAAATAAACGTTTCTTTATATCGAGCCCTCCAAAAACAAAAAAAGCTAACCAAAAAATACCCCCCCCAAAACCCCAAATCAAATAAAAGCAAGGGGGAGAAGGCAAAGGGGTGGGGGGTGGGGGGGGGGGGGGGACCAAGACACAAGGTAAGAGATAAGTACACAGAAAAAAAGAGATAAGAGTAGAGAAAGTTGTGTTTCCGTTGGAGCCATTAATTGAATATTTGATAACTGATTCCAACAGAAACAGCACAGCACAGTGACTCACCACCAGAGAGAAAGGCAGTCTAGGGTTAGACTTGATTCGGCCTAAGCCACCAACTCGAGGGCCGCGGTAAATGTGACCCACTCGCGAGCAGGGCACCCATTCTGAACTCCCGCCACACATCCACACCTGTTACCATTTTCATCATAACAATAATTAGCATTTATACAGTGCACATATCTAGAAAAAACCCTATTCATGGTGCTTTACAAAGAATAAAAAATCTACAAACATTCCCATAAAGACACACGCACACTCACACTAAACCAAAAAAAAGGCGGGAGGTAGGGGGGGTTCACACACACATGCAAACACACTTGCGCATGTGCACACACACACACAAACACCACTCAATTATCCATACAGCACACTCAACCAATGTATGAAAACTAGAGAAAACAATCATCATTATAATCATCATTGCATCAAGCTTTTAGTAAATGTGACCCACTCAAGAGCAAGGCACCTTAACTGAGCTTTGGCCATACATCCACATTTGTTCATATCATTATCATCATTTGATCATCATCCTCTTTATCACTAACACATTGCTGATACCTTGAAAACCAGTTCATAGTTCTCTTCTCACCAGACCTGCAGCCCATGATCGTAGCCCCCCATTTCCCAGAAATATATGATATTAAACTGATTTTATATGTCAATTTTTTATATCAATTTATATCATATTGTACATAATAATAATAATAATAAATAAAGCTTCTATAGCGTTCTTTGAAGATAAAAAAATCATCCTCAGATCGCTTTACAAATATTACGAGAGAAAACAATCAAGAAGAAAAACATTATTACAAAACAATATGAAGAAGTTTTTGTTTTTTTCAAATGCGTATTATTGTAAAATATGGTTAATATTTAATCGTGGATACATGTACCTTGAATGCCAGTTCGTAGTTCTCTCCCCCCCAGATTTGCAGTCCTTGGTCGTAGCCCCCCATCTCCCAGAAGTACTTCCTGTCCATGGCGAACAGACCCCCGGCGTGGGTGGGGGACCTGGGAATGCAAACGCATTAACGTTATTCATGCCAGTGTACACACACACACACACACACACACACACAGTCCATGACCCATGGCATAGGTTCAATACCTGGTAGACATGACAATAGCACTAGAAATGTGAGAATAAGACATGCGTTATCAGTGTATTTTACTGGAATCAGAAATATTTGACAGCTTAGTCTTTTGTGAATGATTATCCAAAGATGCACACAACTATCCAAAGATACCCACACACACCAAACATAGCAGAATAACACTGTCACATCGGGGATGCAAACACTAAACGCACTTGTACGGCTCACAGGGGTGTTCCCATCATGTGACCAGTCTGAAAGCAAACAACACCCCTAAACAAAACGAAAAACATTCCTACGCAAAACACCCAAACAAAAAACAACACATATAAAACCAATAACCCCCCACCCCGTGGGGATACCGGGGGGTCTTTTGTATAAATAGTTCCCCCACCTTCTGGAAGTTCTGTGCTTGTAACTTCCTCTAATCTGTCACTCTCTTTGACTCTGCCTTTTCCCTTTGCTTACTGTCATCTACTATCTTTCTGCCTTACCGGTCCATTCTCCTGACTTTTTTTCACAAAACACTTTCAAAAAGATTTCCTCCAGCCGAAGTCGGACTTGCTGGGCCTATTTTCTTAGTTATGCGCATAACGGCAGCATGACACATCTGCGCTCATAATTGACAGGAAACTGTCTGAGCGATCGAAGAACAAGAAGAAATCAATATCCACAAATCCGAAGAAAAAAAAAATGCTGTAACCAAGATTCAAGCACACACACACTTATTTTTTTCCTGTGTAAATAGATGGCTTGATGTAAAAAGAACCCCACCATTATTGCTTATTCAATGTTCCATCTGAAAATAAAATGTTTGACTTTGACACTACAAACTTCACATACACCAGATGTCATCATCCGGGATTCGAACACCTACTTGTAAGGTTCGCTGGGATGTTCACGCGTGGCCAGCTCTCTTTGTGGCACGACACTCTCCTTGTAAAGAAATCCCCACTCGAAAATGCCGCGGTGATGGCGGTGATCGTAGACTGAGTAATACGCCATAGTGTCCCAGTTGATGCCGTCCACGATGGGAACTGCCAGGATGGTTCTGCGTTTGGACACAAAGCAAACGCTTGTCATCACAAACAAACATGAACATACAGTGGAGATCTTGTAAGGCAAAAATAAGGGACTGAAATTTTATTTCGAGGTAGCCAATATTTTGAGATAAAAAGAATGTTGTACATAAAGATGGTCAAACTGGGACCAAAACATTTAGTGAGATATCCCATCTTTTGAGTTACCCGGTTTTTTTTTGATATGTGAATTCCACTGTAGTTCTGTTTCTGTATCACACAGAAAAACACACATTTCCTTCTAACCGCCCGCCCTTCCTTCCCTGACCCCCCTTGCTCCTCCCTCTACAGTCAGTTACTCCACTAAACACATACACTACACACCCATAAGCACACATTAAACACATACGCTACACACCCATAAGCACACACTAAACACATACACTACACACCCATAAGCACACACTAAACACATACACTACACACCCATAAGCACACACTAACACATACACTACACACCCATAAGCACACACTAAACACATACACTATACACCCATTAACACATACACTACACACCCATAAGCACACACTAACACATACACTACACACCCATAAGCACACACTAACACATACACTACACACCCATAAGCACACACTAACACAGGCACACACACCCATAAGCACACACTAACACAGGCACACACACCCATAAGCACACACTAACACAGGCACACACACACCCATAAGCACACACTAACACAGGCGCACACACCCATAAGCACACACTAACACAGGCACACACACCCATAAGCACACTAACACAGGCACACACCCCCATAAGCACACACTAACACAGGCACACACACACACCATTTCTGTCATAGTAAGTTGAAGTAAAGCTCTCAGTATGTCTCTCTCACTCTCTCTTTTCTCCCCAAAGTCAGAGTGTGGCTGCCCATGTGGCAGGGTAATCAAAAACGGTCACACACGTAATGTTCTCATCTGTAGCTGATGCACTTGTACCATAGTGCTTCTGCTATGGGAATGATCCCTGGTGTCTTTTAGCCAGGGCACGACAACAACAACTCTCTCTTTCTCTGTCTCTCAGGGGGCCAGGCATTGGACTCTGGGAAAGTAGCTATCAAAATGGTTAATACCAGGCAGCAGGAATCACCTACTGGTCATATCTGATCCTGGCCAGGAGGGGCACCAGCCAGTTGCTGTTACACTCGCAGTATCTGTTTCTCTAGCTATAACTCTGGCTAATACCAGGCAGCAGGAATCACCTACCGGTCATATCTGATCCTGGCCAGCAGGGGCACCAGCCAGTTGCGGTTACACTCGCAGTGGGCATCAAGGAAGACAACCACGTCGCCCGTCGACAGCTTGGCCCCGCGGTTACGGGCCTGGATCAATCCCAGCCGCTCCTCGTTGCGGTAGAGCTTGACTTTGCCATTCCACTGCTTGATGTAGTCCTCCAGCGGACCTTTCAGAAAATCTGCACACATCAGGGATCAGAATTCTCAGGTCCAAACCTCTGAAAATGGCAGTCAAAGGGCCATCAAGGCTGTACATAGTGGAGGGCCAACACTGAAATCAGCTCGTAACACGTTTCTCCAGTACTACCTGAGGGACGTCGAGACCAGGAGCGAGAGCGACACCTTCTCCATCAGGAGGGTCGTTGTCGCGCAGGTTCCCGTTTCTCTGTGACGTAAGTGCCTAGATCTCCCCGGTCCCGCCCTTCCGTTCCAGTGTGGGTGTGTCTCGTGTCATGTTTTCGGGGGGTTGGGTGGCTCCGAGGAGCATCTTTTCCCCCCGTTCTCTCTCATGGCTGGTGGTGAAGCATCACCCGCCCCCGCTGGGGCAAACTGCAATTGTTTTTAGGTGTTGGTAGTGTATGGCTAGAATAGATTGATGGATTTTAATTAATATTACAATCTATCTAGCTAAATACCTACCAACACCTAAAACAAAAAGGGTCCCTCCCTTCCTCCCTCGCTTCGGATGCTTCTCTTTTTAAGGGAGTATCAGGAATGAGGGGAAGTCACCCCGGATGACTGGGCTACGGTACGCCATCATGGGAACTAACCCAGGCGGTGTTACCAGGGCTAGTAGGCCTAGCTCCGTGGCTGACTTCGTTTCTTTATGTGTTAAGGTTTAACCCAGGTCGGTTGGTGAGCATGTGAGCTCCAATCATGACCAATGCGAATGATGTTTGTAGTGCGCGCGCGCACCTCGCCTGCCCGGATGTAGGGGGGATAACTCGCACCCCATATCCGGCGCAGGGAGTGACGTCACGCCCTACTTTCGTTTTACTATATTCTTTGGTATAGTTCCAGGTCATTATGAGTCAATGCACATGTTTTAAGTGTTGGTAATGTATGGTTAAATTAGATTGAGCTCTTATAAGGTAGGTAATTTTAATACTTAAAAAGAAGGGCAATGTCTCAGAGAAGTAGGTCTTATGTGGGAGGGAGTCTTATAATGGGAGGTGTTATAAGGAAGGTTCCACTGTACTTTAAAATGTTGTGAGACAGTCACTCGGAAACAAAGGCAAACCCTCTGCCAGTCTGTCATAATCCTGTGAAATGTGCAAACCCTCTGCCAGTCTGTCATAATCCTGTGAAATGTGCAAATCCTCTGCCAGTCTGTCATAATCCTGTGAAATGTGCAAACCCTCTGCCAGTCTGTCATAATCCTGTGAAATGTGCAAACCCTCTGCCAGTCTGTCATAATCCTGTGAAATGTGCAAATCCTCTGCCAGTCTGTCATAATCCTGTGAAATGTGCAAATCCTCTGCCAGTCTGTCATAATCCTGTGAAATGTGCAAACCCTCTGTCAGTCTGTCATAATCCTGTGAAATGTGCAAATCCTCTGCCAGTCTGTCATAATCCTGTGAAATGTGCAAATCCTCTGCCAGTCTGTCATAATCCTGTGAAATGTGCAAACCCTCTGTCAGTCTGTCATAATCCTGTGAAATGTGCAAATCCTCTGACAATTCTCATGTGGTAAAATGCAATGAAGAAATTACTGAGTGAGGGTAACCCAAGTGACTCACACTTCAAAAGGTGGAGAGGAGGAGAGGAGGAAGAAGAAGAAAACGAAGAATAAGAAGAGAGAGAGAGAGAGAGAGAGAGAGAGAGAGAGAGAGAGAGAGAGAGAGAGAGAGAGAGACAGAGACAGAGAGAGGGGCAGACAGGCAGGCACACAGAGAAAAAGGAGACCTTTCTGACTATAATTGTCAATGAGGACCACCTCATGTGGAAGATGAGGGTGGGGTGGGGTGGGGGTGGGGAGAGGTGTTGACGATGGAATCAATGATGATGATGATGATGGAATGGATGATGATGATGATGATCACGTTTCTCGCTTTAACACTTTCTAGACGTAACCACACTAGGCTGTGGTTCTTATCTCTAATCCGTTCCCGACGTGACCACAACCTACTGTGGCTGGGAACATCCACATCTCTGGACGTAGCAACAGGCTGCTGTGGTTCTTGTCTCTAATCCGTTCCCGACGTGACCACAACCTACTGTGGCTGGGAACATCCACATCTCTGGACGTAGCAACAGGCTGCTGTGGTTCTTGTCTCTAATCCGTTCCCGACGTGACCACAACCTACTGTGGCTGGGAACATCCACATCTCTGGACGTAGCAACAGGCTGCTGTGGTTCTTGTCTCTAATCCGTTCCCGACGTGACCACAGCCTACTGTGGCTGGGAACATCCACATCTCTGGACGTAGCAACAGGCTGCTGTGGTTCTTGTCTCTAATCCGTTCCCGACGTGACCACAACCTACTGTGGCTGGGAACATCCACATCTCTGGACGTAGCAACAGGCTGCTGTGGTTCTTGTCTCTAATCCGTTCCCGACGTGACCACAGCCTACTGTGGCTGGGAACATCCACATCTCTGGACGTAGCAACAGGCTGCTGTGGTTCTTGTCTCTAATCCGTTCCCGACCACAACCTACTGTGGCTGGGAACATCCACATCTCTGACGTAGCAACAGGCTGCTGTGGTTCTTGTCTCTAATCCGTTCCCGACGTGACCACAACCTACTGTGGCTGGGAACATCCACATCTCTGGACGTAGCAACAGGCTGCTGTGGTTCTTGTCTCTAATCCGTTCCCGACGTGACCACAACCTACTGTGGCTGGGAACATCCACATCTCTGGACGTAGCAACAGGCTGCTGTGGTTCTTGTCTCTAATCCGTTCCCGACGTGACCACAACCTACTGTGGCTGGGAACATCCACATCTCTGGACGTAGCAACAGGCTGCTGTGGTTCTTGTCTCTAATCCGTTCCCGACGTGACCACAACCTACTGTGGCTGGGAACATCCACATCTCTGGACGTAGCAACAGGCTGCTGTGGTTCTTGTCTCTAATCCGTTCCCGACGTGACCACAACCTACTGTGGCTGGGAACATCCACATCTCTGGACGTAGCAACAGGCTGCTGTGGTTCTTGTCTCTAATCCGTTCCCGACGTGACCACAACCTACTGTGGCTGGGAACATCCACATCTCTGGACGTAGCAACAGGCTGCTGTGGTTCCAATTTAAAAAAATCCCTGTCTTTTCCATGATCACTCTAGGAGAAACTATTGCCATAGTAGCACTAAGGGACATGTTAACTTTGTACTGGGCCACAGTTTGAATACTAGCGGTTGGTCTACGTGCAGGAATGCGCGCTGCATGCGACCAGGAAACCACCTATAATCCGTTCCTGTTATAGGATGACGTGAAAAGGTATAAATAATGATAGAGAAGACTAAAAAAATAAGCATCAACATTTTTTGCCCGTTTTACCTTTTGTTTGGCGTTATAAAAACGGAACATTATTTTAAAAAAAACTCTGTTACCCTTGTTACTTTCAGAGATAAGCACGATCAGACAGTACCAGGTAATGATTTATTTATAACATAACCGTTCAGTTCAGTGTTTGCTCTTTCTGTTCATGCCAAAAACTTTATTGTTAGCATTTGTTTAGCTATCGAAAAAAAATCAGAACAGTGCTGAAATCTGCCATCTACAGGGAACAGGCAGCAGCTGTGGGTGCCCGTCGGGAGGGAAGTGTTTATCTGGCACAGCTGACGTCGGGATAGTGTTAATCGTCGATGAGGACCACCTCATGTAGCAGGGGGGGGGGGGGGGGGGGGGGGGGAGAGGTGTTGATGATGGAATGGATGACAATGATGATGATGATGATGATCACCTTTCTCGCTATAGTCATCGATGAGGACCACCTCATGTAGCAGGTGGGGGGGAGAGGTGTTGATGATGGAATGGATGATGATGATGATGATGACGATGATGATGATGATCACCTTTCTCGCTATAGTCATCGATGAGGACCACCTCATGTAGCAGGTGGGGGGGAGAGGTGTTGATGATGGAATGGATGATGATGATGATAATGACGATCACCTTTCTCGCTATAGTCGTCGATGAGGACCACCTCATGTAGCAGGTGCGGGGGGGGGGTGGGGGGGGGGGGGGGGGGGAGGTGTTGACGATGATGGATGATGATGATGATGATGGAATGGAGGATGATGATGACAATGATGATCACCTTTCTCGCTATAGTCATCGATGAGGACCACCTCATGTAGCAGGTGGGGGGGAGAGGTGTTGACGATGGAATGGATGATGATGATGATGATGATGACGATCAACTTCCTTGCTATAGTCGTCGATGAGGACCACCTCATGTAGTAGCAGGTGGGGGGGGGGGGGGGGGGGGAGAGGTGTTGACGATGGAATGGATGATGATGATGATGATGATGATGATGAATGGAGGATGAGGATGACAATGATGATGATCACCTTTCTCGCTATAGTCATCGATGAGGACCACCTCATGTAGCAGGTGGGGGGGAGAGGTGTTGATGATGGAATGGATTGTTCTGACCAGGGTGGACCAGCCCTCGTTGTAAAACACCAGAATCACACTGGCCGTCGGCAAGTCTTCTGGGTAATGCCAGTACTTACATCTGCCAATCAATCAATCAATCATTGTAAAACACCAGAATCACACTGGCCGTCGGCAAGTCTTCTGGGTAATGCCAGTACTTACATCTGCCAATCAATCAATCAATCATTGTAAAACACCAGAATCACACTGGCAAAGTCTTCTGTCTTCAGTTAATCAATCAATCAATCAGCTAATTAATCAATCAATCAATCAGTTAATCAATCATTGTAAAATACCAAGATCAAGCTAGCTATTGTCAGGTCTTCAGGATAATGCCAGTATTTATATATATATGTCAGTCAATCATTCATCATCACTGTCATTGTCGAAATAGTCATCTTTGTTGTTGTCACCATAAGAAAACTCTTGAGTAATGTGAGTTATTTGCATCATCTGTCAATGACATATGTCACCATCATCATCATTGTTTGCTTACAAGTTGTTGTCATCATCATTATCATTATCTTCACCAAAATTATCCTGGCTACTGGTAAGTATCCACGGTAATGCTAGTGTGATAATTATATTTTTCAACCAACCAGTCAATCATTAATTAGTTGGTCAGTCACTCAACCAACCTATGCATTTATAAACCATTCACTCACTTACTCGTCATCATTTTAGTAATTGATAATACAACAGCCATAATCATCAGTATTATTCATGTATAAACCAATCATTCACTCACTCATTATCATTTTAGTAATTGATAATACAACAGCCATAATCATCATGTGTGTCCAGTGTCCAGTATCAATCGATTCATAGGCACTGTATCACTGTCCACCATGTCATGATGATGATGATGACAATGACGTTAACATTGATTGATGATGACACTCACTGGTCCATGCGCGTGTCAGGGATGGATCGATTCATGGGCACTTTGTCACTGGCCACCATGTCACTATGATGATGATGATGATGATGATGATGATGATGATGACAGTGACACTCACTCGTCCATGCGCGTGTCAGGTATGGATCGATTCATGGGCACTTTGTCACTGGCCACCATGTTGAAGCCAAACTCGCGAACAGTTCCAACAGCCTTCCCTTTCTCTTCCATACTGATGTGCACTGCCTCCCCTCCCTCCCCTGAACACACACACATACAAATGGACATTTGTTGCATGCACGTTTGCATGTTCAACCACATATATGCATACAATCATAAACATACACCACAAAATAACAATACATATCTACACTAACAATTAACATACATAGAGTCATGAACGAAAGTACAAGGATGTTCATACATACTCACATGCACATGCGCGCACATACACACACTTTCTTTTACCACACACTCTTTTTTTAACACAGACACACACATACACACACACACACTTTCTCTCTGATTCTGTCTTTGCTTTTATCACCCTCTCTCCCTTCCCTCACTTCATAAATCTTCATTAAACTTCCGACATCTCCCTTCAATCAACCCTCTCTATCTCTCTTAATTCCCTCACCAATTGACATAGGCTAGAACACCAAGGCTACATCAAAATGTTGTTATGCTATGCATAGTTATGCGGGGATTGTCTTTAGCCATGACAAGCACCTAGCAAAACATCATCAGTCTCAAAAAATCCTCCGAAGTTGGAACTTGGAGTGTGGCTGCCATGTGGCGAGTTAATCAAAAACTGTCACACACGTAATGTTCTCACCCCTACCTGATGCATTTGTACCATAGTGTTCAAGTGATGACAATGATAATTCAAAAAGCGCCACAGCGGTGCCAATCTGATTAATGAACAAAACCACAATAACAAACAATCAAAAGATAGGGCACATCAAGAGGCTGCGAGGCCTGGCTGCCCTGAAGATCTGACCTGATCAAGTGCTTCAGCTGTTGTGATGATCCCTAGAGTCTTTTAGTGTAAACAACAACAATTCCCTCACCAGGTTTATAACTTTTCGGTGGTTCCTTCGGCTCAAAGTTTCCTAGCACTCCTTTCCTCAAAACGGCGGAGGGTGCTTTCACTTCATCAGTGTCTTCACCAGGTGGTTTGGGCATCACATTATGACCGGGGTCTGCCTTGTTGTTCACTATGCGGCGACCTTCACCCTTCTGCTTGTGGTGACCTGGGAAGTTGACCTCCTGTTGACGAATATGTGAATAGTAAAATTTGTATTAATTATAGTTGTTATACACTTAATATACACACACTATATACTTACAAGTTACATTTTCTTGTTATTGATTATACAGCATGTCATGTCCAAACACTTATAATTCTTCTAATCTCTCTCTCTCTCTGTCTCTCTGTCTCTGTCACTCTCTCTCTCAATCTCATAAACAGACCTATGGACACACACACATACGCCAGAACACATAAGAGAGAGAATGAATGAATGAATGAATTGAAGAGGAGATGGCAACAGGTTCTTTCTTCTTTTCCCTTTTGCAACCGCAGTCACTGCTGACTATTATGTCGCTGTATTTGGGAGGATCTACGGGAATGCGCAAGACAACTATCAAGAAGAAGGAAGTGGACAGGAGAAAAAGAAGAAATATAGAAAGCTTGGCCCAGCCAGCCAGGTCCCGCTAATCGGTCCCTAACATGATGCCGCGCCAAGCGAGAGAATGACCCACCCAGCCAGGTCCCGCTAATCAGGCCCCAACGTGATGCCGCGTCATTGGGAAGAATAAAATAAAGGAAAATGAACTAAAAATAAATTAAAATGAACTAAAGAAAATAAAGAAAAAGAGAGAAGGGAGTGTAGTTACTGTGATTTGGAGACCCAGGACACAAAAGTGCCCAAGGTCCTCGCCTCAACAGCCTGTTCTGGGAGGTTGTTCCATGCCTTGATGGTACGTGGCAGGAAACTTGCTTGCCTGTATTGGGTACGGCAGTAGGTCTGGGCCAGCTGCTTGGGGTGTGCTCGACGTTGGCGCTGTGGTGCTGGGACCAGTTTCTCTCTTACAGTTTTCATAGTGACCAGATTGTTTTGTATCTTGTAGAGCATGGCTAGTCTTGCTGTTTCCCTTCGTTCTTGCAGGGTGGGCCACTTTAGCTGCTCTATCATGGAGGTCACACTTGACGTATTCCTGAAGCGGCGCAGGGCAAATCTTGCAGCTCTCCTCTGGACCGCTTCGATTTTGTCGGCCGTTTTCAAGAACTCAGTTGTCTTGCTGTTGGTGAGGGTCCCACACTGTGGAGGCGTATTCCAGTATGGGACGCACAAATGCCTTGTAGGCTCTTTCCCTGATGGTCTGGGAACTGATCTTGAGGCTTCTTCTCAAAAACCCGAGTCTTGTTGGCCTTTGAGCAGACGTGCTGGATTTTTTTTCCAGCTCAGGTCTTTACAGATGGTAACTCCCAGGTATTTTGCGGAGTCCACCGTTTCGAGCAAGTGGCCATGGAGCGTGTACCTGCTTTCTTGCATCTGTCTTCTTCTGGTAACAGGTAAGGTGGTGCATTTGTCAGGATGAAATGCCATGTCCCAGCTCTTCTCCCACTCAGCAAGCTGATGGAGGTCATGCTGTAGCTGATCATGGTCCTGAGGCGCCGCTACCACTCTATACACTGCAGTGTCATCAGCAAAGAGACGGGTTGGTGATGTCACCTTGTCTGGCAGGTCATTGATGTATGCCAGGAACAGGCACGGTCCAAGGACTGTTCCTTGGGGCACTCCAGAACAAACATCAATGTGGGTGGATCTGACACCGTTGACGACAACCGCTTGTCTTCTGTTGCTAAGGAAGTCTTCAATCCATTTGTTGAGCTTCCCCTGGATACCATAATGACGAAGCTTATTGATTATGCAGAGAGAGAGAGAGAGAGAGAGAGAGAGAGAGAGAGAGAGAGAGAGAGAGAGAGAGAGAGAGAGAGAGAGAGAGAGAGAGACACTCAGAGTCAGAGAGAGGGAGAGGAGAGGAGAGAGGGAGGGGAGAGGAGAGAGAGAGGGGGAAGGAAGAGATAGATAGACTGACAGAGTGTGTGAGAGTGAGAGAGAGAGAGAGAGAGAGAGAGAGAGAGAGAGAGAGAGAGAGAGAGAGAGAGAGAGATGGAGAGGGGAGAGGAGAGGGGAAGAGAGAGACAGATAGACTGACAGAGAGAGAGAGAGAGAGAGAGAGAGAGAGAGAGAGAGAGAGAGAGAGAGAGAGAGAGAGAGAGAGAGAGAGAGAGAGAGAGAGAGAGAGAGAATAAGAAAGTGAGAGACACATGTGTACACTCTTTAAACTGTCAACAATTACCCACAAAATGTGCAAGCATGGGTGTACACACTGACACAGTGACACACACATCCCCCCCCACCTCCCTCACACTCCATTGCAAAAACATGATTATGATGGTGCTCTTTGAGCTTTGGAATGACCTTGGTTTTCTCTACATCAATAAACTTGTTGCCATCTGGCATCTCCTTCTTCTTCTCTTTGGGGCAACAACAATGGCTAAGGGATGTAAAAGCATGACCTATGAAAATAGACTTTTGTATTTAAATTTATACTCACTTAAAGGAAGAAGGGTAAGGGGAGACCTCATTGAAGCACATAAGATATTCAATGGCCTTGTTGATTTATTTTGGAATAACATATTTAAATCACCTCAATGCAGTACAACAAGAAATTCATACGGTAAAGTTTTTATTAAGCAATGTAAAACTAACACTACAAAAAATTGTTTTACTAACAGAGTTGCAAATTGTTGGAATGATTTAACTTTTGATTTAAAATGTGCACCTAATGTTAATATATTCAAAAATCGTCTTGATAGTTCTCCAAAATTAGTAAATGTATTTAGAAGCATTGATTATTAATTTTTTTATTATAGGAAAATTCAACCGTAAAACCTTGACCGCTAAAAAAAAAAAAAAAAAAAAAAAATCAAATAGGAAATCGATGGGACTGCTAAAAAGCTTAACGGCTTGATTAGTCCCTATTCTACTACTACTACTACTACTACTACTACTACAATCATTTAGTTGATCATTCTGGCACCCTCAGGAAAAATGAAAAAAAAATCTTCTTCTTCAAAGCATACTTACCTCAACTTCAAACAATTCCACCCCTTTCTTTTTCGGGTCAGAAAGTCTGAAGAAAAAGAATGAGGAGCACATCAAAAAGGCAATCAGAATCACGAACTTCAAGAAAGGGCGTCGTCTCAAAAACATCACTTTCATTGTGGCCTATATTGTCACTGTAGTCTACAGTGTAGACATACACAGAGAAAATCTGTAAAAACAATCTGAGACTCTAGCTCAAGTAGACCACGACAGAGTTCTTATCAGTCGTGTGTCTAAAACAATGTCCAACGTGGCTTTGTCCGCTGGAGCATATCGTTCCACTGTTTTCCTTATCGATTGTTGGCTTACTAATCTCGATCTGTCTCTTCTGCACGCTTTGGAAAGCATTCAATTAATGATCTTCCGGTTGAAGCAGACGATAAATTTGATTTCAGTCTGCTTGCACAATGTCATTCACGCACATACCATTTTGAACCAAAAAAAGAGAAAGTCATTGATGTGCTTAAGATTCATACACTGACGTAGACGCACGGCCTTGATGGTCAGAATCAATGCGACAGCTGCAGTTTTTCCAAGGGCCAAACACACGGCACGAAATGTAGGTTTATTATCCACCTGTGGCTTTAGATTTTCACACGGGCAAATGTAATGAAAGTAACTCCCCTTGAGTTGAGAGTTCAGTATTTTAAAGTTTATGTCCTCCGATATGAACAAAGAGTCGGTGCTGAACGAATCCCAGACAAAAGCCCGCCGGACAAAAGCCCACCCCACTCTTAGTTTGCAATTATACTTATCTGTATTGTTAAAAATGTTGGGCTTTACTGGTGTTGCACTGCCTCCAGGATCGTTCCCACCATCTTTATATCTACTCATGTCTCATAATGTGTCTGTTCCACTGAGACCGGACGGAGGACGTTAAACAGATTTTCATTCAGCCCACCCCACTCATGGGTGAAAAGAAAAGACACATAGAAGCCATGGATGGGCTATGCATCTTTCTCTGTATCCCTGTCTATCTGTATGTATGTCTGTCTATCCGTATGTATGTCTGTCTATCTGTATGTATGTCTGTCTATCTGTATGTATGTCTGTCTATCTCTCAGCCTCTGTCTCTCTTTTTATGATAGTGGGGGACAGGCTCGCGGCCTGTGCCCTTCATTCATTGTGTACATTATTTTGGTATAGTTGCGCATACGCATATTACAATTTTAATATTCTTATTCATCACATTAAAAAAACTTTAAAAAACCCAAAACATATTTGATTGCTGTCCAGAAGACTTTTAAATATCACTGTATTAGTAGGGCCTATTAGGTTCACTTAGACACGTTCACGTTCACACCTATATTAATAATATCACTACATGCCTCCGCAGTTGCCACGGTGCTTAATTGTTGGCAGCCGGGTCGTCAAGAGGATTCATATAACTTCAACCTGTGCTTGTGTGTGTATATATACATGTGACTTACTGTGAGTATTGCTGGCCGATGCTAGTGTGGATATCCTTACCTCCCACTACCCCAGTCAATCCGGTAAGTGACGTTATTGTATATCATATGAACTAACCGTTGTGACACACCACAGACTTAAAAAAATGGCCGATCACTCCCTTCCCCACCCTAAGATGGACTGGAGCGCAGACAATACGGATCAAGCCATGACAGACTTCAAGGTCGGACATGTGCACCATGATGTGGTTCGTGGTCAATCAGTCAAATCGACGCGCCCATGCAGCACAACTACATCATGTTGTGGCTGGGGTCACAGGGCCTGAGACTCCTCAGCACGTGGGGCGTCACGGAGGGACGCCAGCAACCGCTGCAGAACAAAGACCGGAGCCACGGTCACACACCCATCAGCAAAACGAGGGACACCTGCGACCATCGCCGCTGCAGGGACCACAGCTGCAGGCCAGGCCATCCATCACGTGGCCTGACCAACCTGACTCCAGAGGGGACAACCCCGGCGCCGGCAGAGCGAACAACGGTGCCAGACCCACGGACCACCCGCCAGCCAGGCCGGATCCCAAAACCACCCAACAGACTTTATAATCAAACATACCCTATCAAAAAGCAAAGCAACAACAACAGTCAACTCATTATAGTTGAGTAGGAAGTGCATTCCAAATCTGTGCAATTCTGCTAGTCAGTGCATTTTTTCTCATGTTAGTATTGTTGTATGTGGTCCATCAGGATTTTCATTTTTGAATTCCTTGTTCTGTTATGATTTGTTATTTGTAAAATATTAGTAACTATAGTAATATTATGTTGGTTAAGGAATGCAAAAACATGACCTATGAAAATAAACTTTTGTATATAAATCTATATGCACTATAAGCCTATAAGATATTCAAAGGCTTGTTGATCTGTCTTATAATAATAATAATGAGGAACATTTATATAGCGCCCATCCTACTATGTAGGCTACAGGGCGCTTTGCACAAAATTTAAATGGAATAAAAACATGAAACAAAAATCCAATAACATGAGCAGACAAAACAATAGCGGTCAGACTTCGCCAGTTTGGCCGGTAAAAATGCACATATCAATCAGCAACAACAACTACTACTACTACTACTACTACTACTACTACTACTACTACTACTACTACTACTACTACTACTACTACTACTACTACACTGTGTGAAACTATAATAGTCTGTGATATTACTACTACTACTACTACTACTACTACTACTACTACTACTACTACTACTACTACGGTGTAGAGTGGCACAGTGGTAGCGCGTTCGCTTCGTGTCAAGTAAACCCGAGTTCGAACCTGGGTACAGGGGATTTGTTCCTCTCATTCTGCACTAGGCCGTAACGGTCTGAACGTGGAGTCTTTCGGATGAGACGATAAACCGAGATCCCGTGTGCCCATGCACTTAGCATACGTTAAACCCAGTGGCAACGAAAAAGTTGTCATTTGGTCAAAATCCCCCCCTCATCAGTGACAAAAATCGCATGCAAAAAAACCAAAAACAAAAAAAACAATCTGGCTGCGACGCACTCTCCAGGTGGGAGCAACCCGAATTTCACAGAGACGCCTCTGTGACTATAATGTACCTAATACCTACTACTACTACTACTACTACTACTACTACTACTAGGCCTAATACACTGATGCATTGTCACACAATTCACAAGCATGAAATAGCAGCATAATATTCACAACAGCATACACACAAAAACAACACACACACAACCAGCACACGCACGCACACGCACACGCACACGCACACGCACACACACACACACACACACACACACACACACTCTGTGACGTAAGTGTCCCGCGCGACCCCTCTTTCTTATCTACACCCCCCCCCCCCCCCTCCTTTTCATTTCTCTGTCCGGCCGCCACTTTAATTGCCATCCACCATCAAAAGAACACCGATTAAGGCATTTGTCTCTTTTGAAGCCCGATTTACCTCCCCTGTCAGCATGTACCACCTACCGAGGTTATCTCCCTTTACCCCCCCCCCCCCCCTTTATCTCCGTTCCCCATCACGAGAAAGTGAACCCCACAGTCGGCTCCCTTTTGAACCCTTCCTTTTCAATCACGATAAGGATAGGAATGTCGCCACGTGATAAGGATGTAACTGGCGCGTGATTGTTCGGTACTAGTATGCATAAAATTATAGCATCATCTTGTGACGTGTCAATTGCTATAAACCAACCACAGGCTTTCATTGTTTGAAAGTGAAGGCTATAATTGGAGTAGTGAGAAAACGTTAGCCTACACAAGACGCTGAATCCTGACTGGAGCAACATTGCAGAGACAACCCCTCTCCCAGCCTGTCATACATAATAGCCCAACTAGTGAGTATTATTGATGGCTGGTGATTGAGATCTGGTTTGTTTGATCATATGTTTGATCTAGATCCTATGTTCAATGATGAATAAGGAGTAGATAGATATGTTATTGAAAAGAAGTAGTAAACATTCTGTTCTATTTGTGTGCACTGATTATTTGTGTGTGTGTTTTTGACTTTAACACTTTTGGTACCAGAACCGGATTTTATGCCTACTAACCCTTTTGTCTATTTTTAGTAGGAAACCTATGGGTTGCAATCTTGCACTTTATGATACCATTCCTTTCCAGGTGTTGGATGGAGAGTGATGTTGGCTTGATCACCTTTTATGTTTTACTGATCTCAGTTTGTTAACTGAAATTCAGTTTATTTATTAACTAGTGCTATTGTACAAGGGCAGCCTTCTAGCCGGTTGGGATCCACTAATTCCCTGCCGACTGAAGCCCCTTGTCTCTAAGCCATAGAGACCTACATCCACCTTCTCCTGTGATTATCAGCAGGGCATCGTGGGCCGGACGATTATCCCGGACTCACAAGCACCAAGACGGGAACGCCGCCAAGACGACCCGCACCCAGAATCCGCGAGGAGACCACGCCTGAACCGTGCCATCCCGCGAAGCCGTAACCGGAACGACTGGGAGCTACTCTCACCTGATGAGCAAGCCCAGCCACCCCAGCACTCGCCGATCACTACGGAGGAACTTGACAACAGCTAAGTCCACCGGACCGCGCAATCATTTGAACTTTCCTCCGGACACTAAGTGACCCTTCCTGCTTGGGGCTAACCTTCTAGAAAGACAAAAGTCTTGTAAATCCTTTCGGATTCCATTGTTTTTCATTCACATTTTGTTTTGGCGCCATTGAGCTGCTTTATTATTATTGTTGCATAATCTTATGCAGATTTTGTGAGTAAATAAAATACAAGTGTCAAATAATCCTGAACCCTTTGGTCAGACTGATGAGAGTGGGAGTCTTGTAATTTCATGTAAAACCCTACTTCTCTCTGTCTGCCATTTAGAGCAATTCAACCACTTGTATTTCTTACAACCATACGAGCCAGAACCCGGGCACAAATATAAATTTATTAGATGAAAAGGGGCCGGGAAAGTTGCTCATCTCCCATACCCTAGAGAAGTGGGTTAAAGGCAAATTTTCTACTTGAAAATTTAACACACTAAAAGTCTTCCCTAGAGGCTTAGCCTTTTAACCCATTACCTCGTCACACACACACACACACACACACACACACACACCATGCATATATACACTCATATAGGGGCCTACATGAACGCATCACACACGCGCACATACAACACAAACATGCGCACGAACACATACACCACACACACACGTGCGCACGTACGCACACACACTGACACACGCGCACACACACACACACACATACACTCACACACACACACACACACACACACACACACACACACACACACACACACACACACACACACACACACACGCGCGCGCGCACGCACACGCACGCACGCACACACACACACACACACACACACACGTGATGACACACATGCACTGACGTAACAAGATGGACAAATAGAGTGGCTGGCAATATTTCTAAGTTTTAGATGTACTCTGCAGCTGCAGTTTGAAGTAGTGGGTTTTCAGAGCAGACTTAAACGTTACAAAGCATTTGGCATGACGAAGGCTGAAAGGGAGGGAGTTCCAGAGTGTAGCAGCTGAAACGGAAAATGCTCTGGAGCCGTGTTGTTTCCGATGGTAAGAGGGAATTTGAAAAAATACGGTCATCAGAGGAAGAACGAAGGCTACGGGCAGGAACGTAGATCTGGAAAAGGTTGCAAAGATAGGCTGATGCGTCTTTTGTAACGATTTTGTAGCAGAGACAGGCAGATTTGTATTTGATTCGGTATTCAATTTTAAGCCAGTGTAGTTTCATTAAAAGATCTGATGTATGGTGCCGTTTTGGTACTCTGAATACAAGGCGTGCGGCAGAATTTTGAACACGTTGAAGAGGTTGGAGAGAGGTTGTAGGAAGGCCTAGGAGGAGGGCATTGCAATAATCTAATCTAGACAGAATACAGGAAGTGACAAGTGTCTTTGTGGCATCTTCTGTCAGGAAGGGTCTAATTGAACTAATGCGACGGATTTCAAGAAAGCAGACTTGACGTGTTGTTTCAAAGATAGATCAGAGTCAATATGAAGGCCGAGATCACGAACGCAGGACATAAACGTAATTTCGGTGGAACAAAGCTCTATATTGTCAAAGTCAGTTGTCAAGCGTGTCAGTAGAATGTCGATCATGGTCTATCGTGTCAAATGCTGCTGATAAATCAAGAAGAAGGAGAACAGATATTTTGTCGTCGTCAAGAGAAGTCAGAATGTTATTTAAGATACTAATAAGAGCTGTTTCAGTACTGTGTCCAGCACGGTAAGCAGATTGATGGGGACTGAGAAGATTCAAGTTCGTAACAAGGTGCTGAGATAGCTGATGAAGAACTACTTTCTATAAGATTTTTGACAAGAAGGGAAGGTTATTAATTAGACTGGATTGGCCGATAGTTTTTAAAAATTCATCTGGATTCAGAGTAGATGTTTTCAAGAGGGGTTTCACAATTGCGTCTTTACAATCATCAGGGACTGTACCACTTGACAAAGAATGGTTGAAAATATTTGTTACAACTTACTAAGTTAAATTACCTCAATACAGTACAACAAGAAATTCGTATGGTAAAGTTTATCAACAATGCAAAACTAACACTAGAAAAACTGTTTTATAACAATATAATAAAGGTGGACTTATATATGGAGCGTGATACCCCACCCAGAGGGCATGCTCATCGTGCTTTACAAATATAATTAAGAAAAAACGAAGAAAAAACAACAACGCTAAAATGCTTAAACTGTACATCCATATAAAAGACACACGGCCCACATACAAAAGAAACAAAGGGTAAGACTAGTACAGCTCTTAAAAACGTCTATCTAAAACACAACATAAAGTATGCACACCACACTCACGCACAAACACGTGCACACGAGGGCACACACACACACACACACACACACACACACACACACACACACACACACACACACACAGACACAGGCGTGCGCGCACCCAAGCACACCGGAATCACACTCAGGGCAATTAAATCACCTAGGGGGGAGGGGGGAGGGATGTTGTATGGTGAAAGAGAGAGTTGAAGTTTGAAAGGGATCAGTAAGGATAGTGCAGACGAAACAAGCAAGTTTTTAATGCCCATTTGAATGCTGATTTTGATTTGATTTGGCGAAGAGAAAGGGGTAGAGAATTCCATTGTTTGGGAGCAGAGAAAGAGAAAGCCCGACTGTTCTCCAAAAGTTTTGGTTCTGACCTTTGGAATGCAGAGGGTGAAATGATCTGTGGAAGAATGGAGTGGCCGAGAAGGAGAGTAAACAGATAGCAGATCAGAAATATAGGCTGGGGATGATCCTGAGAAAAAACCTGACAAAGCATCGACAGTTTGTAGCTAATACGAGCTTCAATAGGTAGCCAATGTAGGGAGTTTAATAGGGGAGTGACATTGTCTCGCTTTTTGGCTTTCAAGACAAGCCTGGCAGCCGAATTTGGAACTTTTTGAAGTTTTTCTAGGCATCGCTTTGGACATCCAGAGAGAGAGAAAATGGAGTTTTACGTCCTCTTGGTCTGAATCAGACACATATGGGACATTTGTAAATACAAAATAATATGGTTGGAACAATACTGGAGGCAATGCCCGGAGGCAGTACGAAACCCCGATTTTTTAAAATTAATACAGATATCTGTGGCGGTGACCACGCCTCGGTTAAACCTCATCGGCTATGGCACCGCCACAAGTAGTAGGTACGAATAGTAAAACAATGCCAACAGCACCTGGTGTTCCCAGGCGGTCACCCATCCAAGTACTGACCAGGCCCGACGTTGCTTAACTTCGGTGATCGGACGAGAACCGGTGTTTTCAACGTGGTATGGCCCGGTTGGCAACACATCCAGGCGGCGAAAATGGAGTTTTACGTCCTCTTGGTCTGAATCAGACACATATGGGACATTTGTAAATACAAATATGGTGGGAACAATACTGGAGGCAATGCCCGGAGGCAGTACGAAACCAGTAAAGTCACGATTTTTTATTAATACAGATAGCTGTAGCGGTGACCACGCCTCGGTTAAACCTCATCGGCTATGGCACCGCCACAAGTTAGTATGACATAATAATGGCAACACATCCAGCAAGAAGAGCATTTCCATAGTCCAGTACGTCTGGACAAGACAAAAGAGCAGATTAAGGTTTTATTTACAGAGTTGCTATTTTTTTAATGAAATAACCTTTTATTTAAAATGTGCCCCCAGTATTAATATATTAAAAAATCGTCTTGATAATTTTTCAAAATGTTTAAATGTATTTAGAAGCATTGATTATTAATTATTGTATTATAGGAAAATTCAACCGTAAAACCTTGACCTCTAAGAACAATAAATCTCAAATTGGAAATCGATGGGACTGCTAAAAAGCTTGACGGCTTGATTAGTCCCTATTCTACTACAAAAGCTATTAAATATCTTTGTAAGTCTCAATCAGGTCTCCTCTCCATCTTCTTCTACCTTTCAAAGAATGTGAATCGGGATATTTCAGTTTTTCAAAATAATTCATACCTTTGCATTCTCTCAGTAATCTAATATTGCTCTTCTTTGGACACAGACTTTCTTTTTAAATACGGATGCCATATAATATTTCTATATTCAATGTGAGGCCTAAATTAACGATTATTTTGCCTGTTGCTTTAACTTCAAATCTGAATGTTCAAATCGGAATTGAGCTATATTTTCTGTACATGTCTCTTTTAATTGCATGGTCATATCCACAGTGTGTCGATCGGGGTTACAACAGATGTCCCCAGCAGGGGAGGATTTCAGGAAAAATTATTTCAGCAATAGAGTTACGAACATTTGGAATGATTTACCTAATGAACTAAAATGTGCACCCAATACTAACTGTTTCAAAAACTGTCTGGACAAATCTCCAAATTATTTTGAGGTACTTATGTAGAAGCTTTGATAAATAATTGCAGGACAAATTTACAGCATAAAACTTGACCATTACTGAAACTTACTGATTGTAACGACGGGACTACCTAAAAAGCTTAACGGTTTATTTTATCACTATCTACTACTACTACTACTGCTACTACTACTACTACTACTACTACTACTACTACTACTACTACTACTACTACTACTACTACTACTACTACTACTACTACTACTACTACGCATAGAGGTTCATGTATAAGTGATAGTCGCCAAGAATTTGGAGCATTAATAGACCCCTGGGGATTTCACATAAAATACTCTTAACAGGGGGTGGGGGGTCCGTTTCATTGCCGAAATCGTGTACCTTTTTGGATTTACAATCTATATTATAATACGCGTGCCGACAAGAATTTTTAATCTCTATTTTCTCCTAAGTCGCGGCGATTTTTGCCTTCAACTGAAGGATGTTTAATTTTGCTTGTTTTTTTAAAATCTGATGTGGTGAGGTTTGCGTCAGGAAGAATAATTTTAGCTGCTCTTTTGTAGATAGAATTGAGTTTTAATAGGTGACATTTGGCGGTAGAATCCCAAACTACAGATGCATAGTTGACATGAGAGAGACAGTGGGCATGAAAGAATAATTTGCGTTCCTCTGTATCTAAGAAAGGTCTAAGTTTTTTTTTTTGAGTAGGAATAGGCTACGTGCAAGCTTGTGTGCTACCTTCTCAATATGGGTCTGCCACTTCAGTTCTTCATCTATGATCACACCCAGGACGCGGTGCTCTTTTACTTGGTTAATGATGTTATCCTTTAAATAAACTTTGAGATTTAGAGGTTCGTTCTGATGTTTTTGTCTTGAAGTAATTACCATGCTTTTAGGGTGGATGACCATCAGGTTTTGGTCACACCAGGCAGAAACATCATTTAAAGCTGTTTGTAATGAGGTTTGAATGGAGGATAAACGAGCTGCACTAGAGTGGAGGGAGGAGTCGTCAGCAAACAGATCGCATGAGACACTTTCATCTGATATTGAAAGGGGTAGGTCATTAATAAATAAACAGAACAGGAGGGGTCCTAAAACAGATCCTTGCGGCACACCAGTCTTAATTATCTTATTATCTGAAACTGCACCATTACTTAGGACAAACTGTGTTCTGTTAGTAAGATAGGATGTAAAAAAAAGAAACTGTATTTTCGTCTTGCAGGTTAGTGCTAGCTTTTGTAATAATATTTTATGATTCACAAGATCAAATGCCTTCTTAAAGTCAAGAAATACAGCACCTGTCATTTTGTTTCGGTTAATTGCTGAAAGCCATGTATCACAGAGACGAACTAGGGCTTTTCGTCCTAGGCAAAACCATTTTGTATTAAATTCTAGGCAGTTTGACAAGAATGGTGATGCCGAAAGCCAGATTGTAAAGGATGGAAAAGATTGTTGTCCTCAAGATACTGCATTAGATGTTTATGAACATGTTTTTCAAGAGGTTTAGATAGAACTGTAAGAATAGAAATGGGTCTAAAGTTGTTTAGGTCAGAAATATCTTTGGATTTAGGCAGTGGTATAACTTTTGCTGATTTTAAACCAGGTGGTACTATGTTTTGTTCCAGGCATGTGTTATATATGAAGGTAAGAGGTTCTACTACGTAGGGAAGTGCAAGTTTTAAGAGAGAGCTACTGATTTTGTCTGGTCCCATAGATTTTTTATTTTTCAATTTTGCGATAAGGGAACCAACTTCGTGAACAGCAAGTGAAGGTATTTTAAATGCATTACCAGGTTTTATGTTACTATTACAAAAGGTTTGAAGAGAGGACGAAGGACAGTATTCGTTTTCGGGGTGTGTTGGGTCAGGTACCCCTATAGAATCTGCTATGTGTATAAAGTGATTATTGAATGAGTCTGGCGACCAATTGAAGCTATTTAGTGAATTGTGCTTGGACTTATTTGTGATGTTGTTGATGGCTCGCCATAATGTAGATGTGTCACGATTTGTTGATATCATTTTATTGAAGTGCTGTTTTCTAGAGTCCCGAATGAGATCATTGACTTTATTTCTTAGCTTTTTATATTCTAATTCTTTGTTTTCAAGTTCCAGTTGCTTTTGTGCTTTAATGTCAGTTGGTAGCGAATCAGTCTTTTCTTTCTTCAGTAATATATATTCATGTTTAGAACGCGCCCGTTGTTTCATAGTTTCAGCTATTTCTGGAGTGAGCCATCCGGGAAGGGTGGAACTTTTAACTCTTTTTGTTCTAAGAGGCGCGTGTTTCTCAATTACTGCTAGAAAGGTTGCACAAAACACATCTAGTGCTTGGATGGGACATGAAAAATTGAAAACATTGTTAAAATGCGCCATGTTAAGATCTTGAAAAAATGCGAATTTATCAAAGTGTTTAAAGGATCTATAGTGAATAGTAGTGTGGCCTTTAGTTTGAAGTTTAGGGGGTCTAGTTAATCCACGTGCATTTTACAGGGGAGTGGTCACTAATACATTTGGAGTCTAAAACATTGACATCAGTGACTAAGGACGTGTTGTTTGAGTAAATGTGGTCAAGAAGTGTTGCTGAAGTGTGGGTGACTCTAGTAGCCGTGGAGATAAGCTGCTGAAGGCCAAATAGAGCAGTAGTTGAATGCCAGGAATTTTGGGGCTTAAACAAATCATAATTAAAATCCCCTAATAACAGGATATTGCTGTTGTTTACTTTAATATTATCCATCATGTGTACAAAGTTATCAAGCCATTCATATGTAGAGGCAGGATTTCGATATAAATGTCCAATTAATAAGGGGGATGTTTTGGGGTATTTTATTTCTAGCCAAAGGCACTCTATATCTGCGGTTTCAAGGTCTAATCTCCTTCGTGCAACTTGAAAAATACTGTTGTGAACATAGACTGCTAGGCCAGTTTCGCCCGGGTTAGATGCATCACGGCGGATAATATTGAAGTTGGGGATGGTTAGCATACTATCTGGAATGTAAGAATTAAGGCGGGTCTCACTAAGTCCTAAAACATGAATAGGTGGTGTGTCATCTAGAAGCAAACATATATCTGGCAGTTTGTTGTATAAGTGGTAAACATTGAGGTGTGCAACAGTAGTTCCATTATTATTATTATTATTATACATGTTCAAAAAGTGCAGGATTATCAGTTTTATGAAGGCAAATGATGCTAGGGATTGGAGACAGAAAATAAACTTTTATACACAGACAATTCACACTCATTCAAGTCAATGACAACCAGAAAACAAAATTAGTACACTACAAGAAACAGGAAAGAAAAAACAAACGTAAGTAGGTCAATTAGGCCTACTTATTAAACCAAATCCACGGAAGCACCCTAGAGCGCTACACTTATAAAGTCTCTTCAAGTTCAGTTCAATTTCAGCCACTAGGCCTACTGGATGCGCCACTCAACAAGAGGTAGCCACTATCAGCAAATATAAATCAAGAGTTCTGTCTCAGCATTGCCGGCACTAGGTTGAGGGAAAAACAACGACCAAAACAAAAACGAAACAAAAAACAACAACCCTATATTAACCATAGAGGGAACAAAAAAAAAAAAAAGACAAAAAAAAAGAAGTGACTTTGTACCAAATTTACTCAAAAACACGGAGTGGAAAAAAACTTCCCAAAACAACAACAAAAAACTTATATGAACCATAGAAAACATTATATAAAATGTGACGTTAAACCATATCTATTCAAAAAAACGCGCTCGCATACATACATGTGCTAACACACAGGTATGATGAAGTATGATAAGTTCTTGTAGAATGTAGCATAGACACTTGTGGAGTCCTTTTAGTTTCCGTTCAGTCACTCTCAATACAAGGTGCAAATTTGGAAATAGAAGACTGTATTGGCACATTAGCACCATTAGCTGCATGAATACGTTTTCGTAGAACACAGCAGTGATACATCAAAGTGAAGTATGATATT
Source organism: Phymorhynchus buccinoides (assembly GCA_017654935.2). Classification (NCBI taxonomy): domain Eukaryota; kingdom Metazoa; phylum Mollusca; class Gastropoda; order Neogastropoda; family Raphitomidae; genus Phymorhynchus; species Phymorhynchus buccinoides. The sequence goes on along the minus strand of CM065688.1, from coordinate 63,509,278 downwards.
TAAAAGCACATAATTATTTGCGAGCTCGCATGCGCACTCACACGCATACGAACGTGTACGATATTTTAAGTTTGTGAAGAACGCCGCAACCATTCTATCAGTTGGGGCATTGCGTCTTTCACTTTGCAGTGGTGTCAGATTCTTAATACACATTCACACACACATACACACACACACACACACATACACACACACACAATTACACGCAAGCACGACCACACATGCACACCACTTACTCACGCAAGCGCTCTCTCTCTCTCTCTCTCTCACGCGCAGTCCAATCCTCTTTGCTCCCCACACACACACACACACACACACACACACACACACACACGCTAGTGGAGGCCTATTGAATTAGGCTAGGCCTAACCGAATACAGTTTGTGGATGTTGCTGTGCAAAGGGAAAGTACTGCCACGGTGAATGGAGATGAGCCTGTCTCTGGAAGGGATTGTAGTGAGGAGGGGGTGGAGGAGGGAGAGGAGGTGGAGGTAGGTGTCTGCTGTACGGCCACGCTGGAAAAGGGATAGCGTATGGAGAAGACAGCTGAGAGGGGAGGTAGGGAGTGAAATAATTGTATTGGGGAACGGGTAGGGGAGGAGGATGTTGCTCATTGGAGGTGGGAGGGGGGCCGGGGTGGTGGGGGGGAGGATGAGCGGCATTGTTCTGGTCAGGGTTTGGCACTGTGTTGGCAGTCTGCTTGTCAGGATTGCCAGTCACTGAAGGATCAGTGTCACTCACCTGGCACTGAGAAATGTTGGTGTTTGGGGGAGGTTGGGAGAAGATGGAAGGGGGTTTGTTGTCACGTTGGTCTTTCTGTAGTTTGGGAAAGTGGGAGTCATTGAATGGTGGAGGGGAAGGAGGGGTTTTCATGTGGCCTTTGTTGTTAGGCTGAAGACGAGGAGTCTTTGGGGTAGGGAGGAGGAATCGCCGTTGTGTACGGAAAAGGCTTTGCGTCATACACAACGCCCCCCTGTTGCTAGGGTGAAACGCACCGGCGTAGAGTGCCTGCCTGGGGAATCCTCTGGGTGTGAGGAATGATGACCGGTGGTCGATGAATTTCACCCCCAGAGCGGCACAAGCCTCCTCCAGGCTGCAGTTGCTGCGGTTGATGATGGCGTTGACCGGGAGCTGCCCTTTAGCAGGGATGATGGAGGAGGCCTGCAGCATCGCTCTGGGGAACACACGGCGACACTGCCTGATGAGGGCTAACCACTGCTGCGTAGTCACACCTTCCGCTGCTGCTGGTGACGAGCTGTCCAGGCAGTCGTTGATGCCAACGTGGAAGGTGGCCTGCCACACAGAGGGCGATGGTGCCTGACCAGACAGCCAGTCAGTCAGACCAGCCGCTGTCAGGCCAGGCTGACACACCCTCTGTGCATAGGCCTGTGGCACCTGCACGTTTCTCAGGCAGGAGTCACCAATGAGTAGCACCCTCGTCTGCTTGCCGACAGACACGTTCGGTAGATGAGACCGTGTCTGTAAGCTGGCTCCCTGATGTGAAGGCCCTTGTTGATACTGGTGTCCATAGTCATGTGGGAAGAGTGGAGGAGGGTTCTGCTGTTTGTTGCCCATAGTATTGTCAGCCATTGGTCCTTGTTTGTCCTTAGCAGCATTGGTTTGTCCGTCGGCTGTGTCAGTTGTGGTAGGGGAAGGGTTCGGCTGCTTGTCACTGTCACTGTAGTCAGAGAGGGGAGGGGTGTTGGTGGTGGTGTCAGTGGTGGTAGGGGAAGGGGTCTGCTGCCTGTCAGTGTCCCTGTTGTCAGAGAGGGGAGGGGTGGTGGTGGGGGCAGAGCTGGCAGCTTGTTGTTTGGATTGTGATTTGTGGGTAGGTGTTTTGGGTTTTGCTTTTTTGTGGGGTTGGGATCCAGGGGTGATAGTCTTGTCCTTAGGGTCTGTCATGTGGTCGATGCGTGTTATGAGCGAGTCGTGTTCTATGTGCATTGTTTGTCTGAGTTCACGTAGTGCTGCCTGAAGTGTAGTGATTTGATCCCGTAATTCCTGTGTGGTTTGGAGAAATTCTGTCTTAGGGACACAGTCGTCATGAGAACAGTCACAGTGTTTGTCAGTTTGCGTGGCATGGCACTGAACTTCACAGCGTTCTTGTTCTAGAGGTCCGTTGTTGGCTGGGTCCGCGCTGTCGGTGTTGTTTTTTGTTGTGTGTTGTCCGGGTTTGCGTTCTGCTTCGTTACCTGTGGCGGCACTAACGGCACACACACTGGCACCGTCACTGGTTGTGAGAAGAGATCCTTTCCCTATTTGGCCTAGGGAGAGGAAGGCAGGCACGGAGGCAGAGAGAGTAAGGGGGAGAAGGGAGGGCGATAACACAGGGAGTGAAATGTGTAAAGTAGAATTGGGCGAGAGGGAGGCTGGCAGAGAGGTAATCTGAATACCACACCCTAAAGGCCTAGATGGCACGATAGCCATAGCAGCAGCGGTAGAGGTACGTTCCTGCTGCTGGTAGACTTCGCATGGTGGGGATATTGGGGGCAGTTGGATGGTGGTGGGCAGAGGTTCACTGGGTACATAACACACCGCATTGCCTGGCACAGGGAGGGCAGTGATTGACTCGCAGTGTGAAGCAGGCCTACTAGAACCATGAGCAAACCTGTTGATATTGTCACGCATCCAGTCAAATTCTGAGTCTATCCAGTCCGCACACCCTTTCCCCTGTAGTAAAATGTTGCTTGTAGTAAAATAAAGACTAACTGTTAAGAGTTTCTTTGCCTTGTAGTATATCTGCAATGTTGACTGGGATAAGTGATGTGGGAGTGTGGTGCAATCATTTGGAATAAAGTTCTTACAGATTTCGTGATTGCCCTTTTCGTTCTGTGTGAAGTTTGTAATTTTTGCTGTCACTACCTTGCTGTTGTTGCGTGTTATGTATCGTGTGTAAAGTGATGAGCGCCATAAGGGCATGTGAAGAGGAATGGAGCGAATAGTTTTCTGAATAGGATCCAGGGTGTCTGTGATGTGTTCTATTGGACTAACACTGTCATTCTCTAAAATACTTTCTAAACTACTCAAAACATCTTGATTCACTTGAGATTTGGACCTCGTGACGGGCCCCATGACTAGAAATAAACCTAACGCTATTACTAGGCCTAGCACACAAGGCCTAGGCCTAGGCCTAGCTGCCTGGCAGTCTGCTGGAGGGAAGGGGGACTACGGCATGGCGCCGGTTGTACTCACATCATTGCGGGAGATCACACTCACAAAATCCAAAACAATCAGCGAGCATCAGCGCTCAAACACACCAGCACGGATGAAAACTTGATCTCAACAGTCAGTCACAAAATATTTGAGTTATATACAACTTTTTTTTCTTCACATTTCGACAGGTTTTTTTGCTTTTTTAATAACACGCAGAAGAGAAAGAACGTCTGCACGTCTGCACCTCACTGAGGGAGGAGGTCGAATTAAGAAACCTGAGTGTGTCCTGGCCCCCACCTGTAGTGGACACTAGACACCTACATAGGGTCGATTATTTTGTCCTGGGGGGAGGTCGTTAAGAAACCTGAGTGTGTCCTGGCCCCCACCTGTAGTGGACACTAGACACCTACATAGGGTCGATTATTTTGTCCTGGGGGGAGGTCGTTAAGAAACCTGAGTGTGTCCTGGCCCCCACCTGTAGTGGACACTAGACACCTACATAGGGTCGATTATTTTGCATCATCTTACGCACACACACACGTGCGCGTACACGCACAACAGGTCACGAAGAGGACTTTTTTTTTGCACACACACACACACACACACACAGCCAGTCCATATTGGGGAACCAACAGTAACTTTACTATAGCAGTTTTTTTAAACACATAACCACACACACTACTATCCGACACACACTATTTAGTAATAAAACAGTAGACCTTTGGCCACACAACCACACACACACACACCACACTGTACACCGAAATTTCTTATAACCGAGTTTACTATAAACGGGAGAGAGAGAGTAGTAGTAGTAGTAGTAGTAGGATGAGGGGTGTCATTAAGAATTGTGTCCTGGGGGGAGGTCGTTAAGAAACCTGAGTGTGTCCTGGCCCCCACCTGTAGTAGACACTAGACACCTACATAGGGTCGATTATTTTGCATCATCTTACGCACACACACACGCTGGCGCGCAAAACGCACAAAAACACACAACAGCACATAGGAGCAGCACGCTGTACTACACACTACAAAATTGACGTTGTATTTCCAAGAACTGCATGAACATTATTATAAACAAAACACACACACACACACACACACAAATAAGTTTCAGAATATTACATGATTTAGTCTTACTTAGTGTTGCCTACAAAATTAGATGCCACACACTTTCAGTTCTCACACACACGCATTATCGTGCATCACACATGCATCATGTATTTGTAGAATGTACATTGATCCTTTCACACATTTAAGGCCAGCTGTTGTGTATGAGTTATTATGGTAGCATTTTCATCTATATTTTCAGAAGTATTTATGTAGGCAACTTTAGTTTAAACCAGATAACAATTCATAAATTTCAAAAACATGTTGTTTCAATTAGTTTTACTTCATTCTTTTTTTCACTCAAATTGTATTTATGTTTACATACAAAGTGAATTATTTAAGAATTTTGATGAGCTTTCATAATACTGCTCAACAAAATAATTCCTTTAGAATCATCTGATGGTAGAAATATGATTTAGAATATTTTGTAGAACATACAGCCAACGTATTTTATAGGAATATGCTTGGTGGATTATTTATGTAAGAATTCTATATTCAATCTTTTAACTAAACATTGACGGAACAGCTGTTACTTTGTTTTCCCCCCCCCCCACATCAGTCAGCATGAAGGCTAATTCAGGCCGGACCTACGGGGTCTCAGCCAGGGGGGGGGGGTATCACCTGCAGTCTTTTTCCTCACAATATGTAAACATATTTGATTTTTGCAGTTGAGGAGGAATATATGATGACATTGCCACGTGTATTTGTATGTGTTGTGGTCGTTCCCTTTTGTAGGACAGTGTGGAAGCAGCATGATGTGTACTCAATGGTTCAAAACATGTTTCAATAGGGGTATGAACAGTAATGGCATTAGTCCTTTATTTCATGCCCAAATTGCACTATTTTGCTTCTCGGATTTTCCATCATTGGGGAAAACATTTAAAAAGTTAGGTATGGCCCTGCCTACTGAATGTTGTGTCATATTTGTTGTTGTCTCCTAGAGTCCTACTGTCCTTTATTTCAAAAAAAGATCAAGCTAGGCCTCAAAATTAAAATACCTTTGGTAATTTTCAACAAGCTACTGCTCTTCTTTTTCAACCTTGTCTGACTGGCTGTGGTGGGAGCTGTTGGTATTGTCCACTGATTTGTCATTTGTGGGGTGATTACTGTTTAGGAAGGGACTGTACATAGGGGGCTCTGGAAGTACGTTCTTTTAGCAAGTCAAGTCAAGTCAGCTTTATTCCACAAACACACACACTGAGGGGCAGCCCCCTGTAGAAAATGGAATGTTGTGTCCATTCACAATTGCGGCATCCTCATTACAAAGCCATATATATCAAATTGGACTTGTCATATTGATCAGGCCTCTTTACATTTATCAACATACATGGCCTCTCTCTCTCTCTCTATTTTAACAGTACTCATCACCATATAGACAGGCACATAATACCATCTCTGCACAGATACACCACCATACACATACACACATATGCATGCACACACACAGTTGCTGGAATTTCTCATTAAATCATATTCCCATTATTTTTTCTCTTCTAATTATTTTCTCTCCTTTTTTGGTATATCCTAACACTGCGTGCTAACAGGCCTGTAGCTAACTTACCCTTTTTACCTTCAATAAATAAATACAAATGGAGTATGCCCTCAGTGGATTTTGACCACTGTAGTACATAGTTTCTTGTTGCCTAAGTTAAAAAGGCTAAGCTTGGAAACTTTGTCATCATTTGCCCTCAGATGCTAGCTTTAGTTATTGTGAGCACGTATTAGCCACAGCAGACAGACAGACTAATTCAGACTATGCAAATATTTTATGGGAAACAGACACACATGGAAATTCAGTAGAAACTTTCCATTTGGAAGCGCTCCGTATCAGACAGGAGGAGTAAGAGGAACTAGAGATGCGAAACTGTATAAAGAATCAGGCTTTTGCTCAGAAAAGAAAGACGAAGAAGACACAAATTAGAGTTTCACAAAATAGTCAATGGCAAATGCCCTCAATATTTACAAGATCTTCTCCCTTCCTTAGTACCGGGAAAACCCCTATTGACAAGGGGACCATGGATAACAGTGTTTCACGATCCAAAACAGAACTACATAAAAATTCATATCTCCCTAACTACAAACTTATGGAATAATCAATACAATTAAAACAATCAATACATTCAAATACAAATAATCCGTTTGCCATTAGATCCTTGAGCAAAAGAGAAAGATCAAGTTAACCATTGAATCATATTATAATTAAACAAAACATATAATGACATAAAAAAAAGTTAGCTCGCGACCATCCACACTAGTCAAGTAATATCCATAAGCATTCCATCACACGACAGACATGGAATAGCAAGACATGGATTTAAACAACCGACTGTTGATGCATTATGTTATGTCTTATTCTTAGGGCTTCCGAAATAAATTTAGCCAAATATTTAACTGTGTTTTCGTCGTCGGACGATAGAGTAGCAGAAACATCGTTTCTCTTTGCCATTTCCGACTTTAAAAACACGTTTGTTTCTCTGAGGTCACTAAAGGCTTGACATTGAAAAAGAAAATGCTTTTCGTCCTCTATGTTTGCTCCACACAAAAAACACGGGCTTTCAGTAGATGTCTCAAACTGAAGCCATCGTCTGTTGGCATTAAAACCGAGAGCACGTAGCCTAAATCTTGCATAGTTAGCTCGTTGCCATTTATCAGTTATAACCTTTATTTCACATTGAAAAATATTTTTAACTGAATAGAACCATCGATATTTGTCATTGTTTTCCATGTCTGCGTGCCAATTCTGTTTAAAAGAGCAAATCAATCTATCCTTAAATTCCGATATAAACTGATGCTCATTTCCAACCCCTTGAGATACCCAAACAATACCAAAGCCGTGAACAAAAAGAAGAGAGAGAGAGAGAGAGAGAGAGAGAGAGAGAGAGAGAGAGAGAGAGAGAGAGAGAGAGAGAGACGGGAGAGAGGGGCTGAGGGGTGTCATTAAAGACCCACCACATCACGTGTCAAAATCACGGTTTTCACGTGTTTTCCTTCTTATGGCTAGTAAGGAATCTTAAGAAATCTTCCTAGTATAAGAGGGAATGTGACACGTGACGTGGGGGGTCTTTACGAATTGTGTCCTGGGGGGAGGTCGTTAAGAAACCTGAGTGTGTCCTGGCCCCCACCTGTAGTGGACACTAGACACCTACATAGGGTCGATTATTTTGTCCTGGGGGGAGGTCGTTAAGAAACCTGAGTGTGTCCTGGCCCCCACCTGTAGTGGACACTAGACACCTACATAGGGTCGATTATTTTGTCCTGGGGGGAGGTCGTTAAGAAACCTGAGTGTGTCCTGGCCCCCACCTGTAGTGGACACTAGACACCTACATAGGGTCGATTATTTTGCATCATCTTACGCACACACACAGTGACGTATTTACAAAGGTCACGAAGAGGACTTTTTTTAAAATTGTAACCGAGGAGCCAGTCCTGTGGGGAACCAAAAGTAACTTTACTATAGCAGTTTTTTTAAATTATAACCGAGTTGCTACTATCCGAGGTCTATTTAGTAATAAAACAGTAGACCTTTGGCCGGGAACCAGTGCTTTCCTTTACTGTAACCGAAATTTCTTATAACCGAGTTTACTATAAACGGGGAGTACTGTAGTAGTAGTAGTAGTAGTAGTAGTAGTAGTAGTAGTAGTAGTAGTAGTAGTAGTAGTAGTAGTAGTAGTAGTAGTAGTAGTAGTAGTAGTAGTAGTAGTAGTAGTAGTAATAGTCATTGCAGTTGTTTGTTTGTTTGCTGGGTTTAAAAAAAAAAGAAAGCCATAGGAGCAGCAGCTGTACTAGTACTAAAAATTGACGTTGTATTTCCAAGAACTGCATGAACATTATTATAAAAAAAAGGGTTTTTCAAATAAGTTTCAGAATATTACATGATTTAGTCTTACTTAGTGTTGCCTACAAAATTAGATGCCAGTAGCTTTCAGTTCTCTTGAATTATCGTGCATCAATTATGCATCATGTATTTGTAGAATGTACATTGATCCTTTCTGATTTAAGGCCAGTTGTTGTGTATGAGTTATTATGGTAGCATTTTTTGGGATTTTCACTGGTTGTATGGTATGTACATTGTGACATTAAACCAGATGCAATTCATAAATTTAAAAACATCGTTTCAATTGTTTTACTTCATTCTTTTTTTTTAAAAGTAAGGTGCACATTCAAATATATTGATGAATGTTGATGAGCTGCAAGAACAGTTAAGTAAAATAATTCCTGTTAGATCATTTGCAAGAAAATGAAATCAAATATTACCATTTTAATTACCGCATTTTATGCGCACTTGATTATAAGGTACACTCTCCAAATTTTAAACAAAATTGAGATATTGTTACTTTGTTTTCTTACTTTATTATCAGTCACATATATTAGGCAAAGGGGTCTCAGCCAGGGGGAAAAAGTATCACCTTTAGTCTTTAAGCTACAATATGTAATTATGCAACTGATTTTTGCATGGGATTAAAAATAAGGAAACACTTGGAATGGCTTTCGTGGGTGCACTTTCGGATTGCATGAATAAATAAATGTATCAATGGAATAAAATAAATAAATGAATAAGTAAATAAATAAATAAATATATAAATAAACAAACAAATAAATAAAATGTACAATGATTTTCCATCATTGAGGAAAACATTTAATATACGATGCTTTCCGACTGTGGGGTAGTCATATTGTTTTGTGTTCTTGCTCACAGTTATTTAAATCAAGAAAAAGAAACAAAAAATAAAATTAAAATTAAAATACCTTTGGTAATTTTCAACAAGCTACTGCTTTTCTTTTTCAACCTTGTCTGACTGGCTGTGGTGGGAGCTGTTGGTATTGTCCACTGATTTGTCATTTGTGGGGTGATTACTGTTTAGGAAGGGACTGTACATAGGGGGCTCTGGAAGTACGTTCTTTTAGCAAGTCAAGTCAAGTCAGCTTTATTCCGAAAACACCTGGGGGCATAAGAAAATGAATATAAAAACCATTCACAATTGCGGCATCAAACATTACAAATAATATCTCAAAGGACTTCATAACAGTACATATCAACATACATGGCCTCCAAAAAATATTTTAACAGTACTCATCACCATATAGACAGGCACATAATACCATCATGCACAGATACACCACCATACACATACACACATATGCATGCACACACACAGTTGCTGGAATTTCACATATGAATCAATTCTTTTTTTTAAACCGCTAATTAACATATCTCCTTTAACAAATATTGACATATGAAACAAGACAAGAAACAATTAGGACATAAACTCAGACATGGAGATGCCCTTCGTGTACCCGGAGGTGTAAATAATAGTAGAAAAAATTAACAGAGTGGGGTATCAACTAAGGTTCAGAACTCTTTTAAAATAGCCTTTATGAAACAAGCTAAACGACTGAGAGTTCTTTTATTTTTTGACTGAAATAAGGAATTAAACTTTATTACGTTTGGGTTTTTTAAACAATAATTTGGCAAATAACGTTTTCTAGCATCCTGGAACGTTTGACATTCAAAAACATAATGAAATCAATCTCCTAGAGCTTGGTGGTCGCACTTAGAACAAAATCTTTCACTATGTGGGATATTTTTTATTCTGCCCGCCTAGTTTTTAGTGGCCTGCCGGTCTCTCCAAAATAGTCCCCATTACACTCCTCACACTGTATATGGTACACAACACCGCTCTTCTTCTCTGTTTCCGTCTTGTCCTTTACCCTTGTTAACTGTGACCTGATGGAGTTTACAGGTTTATATACTGAACACCATGTTGGCTAAAAGTTCGTGATAGGTGTTCCAATGTCCCTTTCACATATGGCATGCTGATGGTGGTGGACTTTCTTTCAGTGGAATCAACTCCATCAACCCAACATCCAGTTCACTTGTGAATCGGAAGAAGATCAACAAATCTCCTTCCTTGATGTTAGAGCTCACAAAAGCAAAGAAGGAACAATAGAAACAACTGTACACCACAAACTGACCCATACTGACCAATACCTACACTTCCAGTCAAACCACCCTCTACAACACAAACGTTCAGTTGCCAGAACCCTCCTACACAGAGCTAAAACCAGTTGCACTACGGAAAAGAGCAGACTGAAAAAAGAATGTCATGTTAAGACAGTGCTCCGGGCCAATGCTTACCCGCCCTGAATATTTAACGCCCCAGGGCCGAAACAAAAACAAAAACCCACTGAAAGAAAGTATGGGTATGCCTTGCCCCCTGTGTACAGCCCCCTCCTCAACAGTACTCACCCCACAAATGACAACTCAGTGGACAACACCAACAGCTCCCACCACAGCCAGTCAGACAAGGTTGAAAAAGAAAAGCAGTAGCTTGTTAAAAATTACCAAAGGTATTTTTATTTTTAGTTTCTTTTTTTAAATTTAAATGACTGTGAGCAAGAACACAAAACACTATTTAATATACTATCCCTCTTGACATATATAAGGCTGTGCTAGACCAATCGATATAAGTAGAACACCAAGGCTACATCAAAATATTGTTATGCTGTGCATAGTTATGCAGGGATTGTCTTTAGCCATGGCAAGTTCCTAGCATGATAATTATCAGAACTTTCAAAATCCTCTGAAGTTGAAGTGCGGCTGTCCATGTGGTGGGGTAATGAAAAGTGGTCGCACACATAATGTTCTCATCCCTAGCTGGTGCATTTGTACCATAGTGTTCAAGTGCTTCGGCTGTTAGGATGATCCCTGGAGTCTTTAAGCCAGAGCTATTTGAACACTTGAATGCACACTCACTTCTCTCCCCCAACCAGTCCGCTTACCGACCCTCTCATAGTACTGAAACAGCACTGCTTAAAGTAACAAATGATATTCTCCTTGCTCTCAACCGTGGTGATGTATCCCTTCTGACACTGCTAGACTTAAGCGCTGCCTTTGACACAATCGACCATTCTATTCTCATTATCACTCTCCACAACCATTATGGAATTACTGGTACAGCCCTATCTTGATTTCAGAGTTACTTAACATCTCGCACACAGTCTGTTTTCATTGACGATTTTTCATCAGATGCAAAAGCGCTGGCTTTTGGTGTACCCCAGGGATCAGTGCTTTGTCCTATTCTATTCATTATGTATACAAAACCCTTACACACACTCATTGAAAAGCACTCCATTTCAGATCAGTCATTTGCAGACGATACCCAACTTTACGAGTAATCTCATCCATCAAAAATAGAACATGTCTTGCAAAACATGCAAAGTTGCACCACCCAGGTTAAGTCTTGGATGACTCAGCATAAATTAAAGTTAAATGATGATAAAACCGAAGCCCTTCTCATGCACACAGAGATATCCTTCTCCAACTGTCCCAAACCAGCCACTGTCCGTGTAGGAAACTACGACATTGAGTTCTCCTCTGCACGCAATCTAGGATGCATATTTCTCCGATGACATGTCTTTTGACAAGTACACCTCTCACTTCTCATGTCTGTAAATCTGCATATGTAGCTCTCCATCAGATAAGTTCTATCCGTCATTACCTTACAGTCTCAGCAACAAAAATCTTGATCTGTTCTCTGGTTCTGTCTAGGTTGGACTATGGCAATGCTCTCCTGGCTGGGTGTCCAAAACGTTGCATAAATAAACTTCAAAGAGTCCAAAATTCGACTGTGAGGCTTGTGTTCAAGGCAAAAAAAAGAGATCATATCACTCCTTTACTGCAGTCCCTACATTGGCTTCCTATTGAGGCGCGCATCAAATACAAACTGTCAATACTTTACCACAAATTCTTCTCAGGATCTTCCCCAGCCTACATTTCAAACCTTCTATCTGTTTACTCTCCCGCTCGATCTCTTCGTTCTTCAACTGACCACTTCACCCTCTGCATTCCAAAAGTCCGAACAAAGTCCTTTGGAGAAAGGGCTTTCTCCTTATCTGCTCCAACTCAGTGGAGTTCTCTTCATAAACCTGTCCACGAAATCCCATCAGAGTCTTCTTTCAAAAGAGCATTGAAAACTCACCTCTTCTGGTTGTATTTTCC
>CM065688.1:63437938-63496517 GCA_017654935.2 Phymorhynchus buccinoides | reverse complement strand
TCGCAGTGTGAAGCAGGCCTACTAGAACCATGAGCAAACCTGTTGATATTGTCACGCATCCAGTCAAATTCTGAGTCTATCCAGTCAGCACACCCTTTCCCCTGTAGTAAAATGTTGCTTGTAGTAAAATAAAGGCTAACTGTTAAGAGTTTCTTTGCCTTGTAGTATATCTGCAATGTTGACTGGGATAAGTGATGTGGGAGTGTGGTGCAATCATTTGGAATAAAGTTCTTACAGATTTCGTGATTGCCCTTTTCGTTCTGTGTGTAGTTTGTTATTTTTGCTGTCACTACCTTGCTGTTGTTGCGTGTTATGTATCGTGTGTAAAGTGATGAGCGCCATAAGGGCATGTGAAGAGGAATGGAGCGAATAGTTTTCTGAATAGGATCCAGGGTGTCTGTGATGTGTTCTATTGGACTAACATTGTCATTCTCTAAAATACTTTCTAAACTACTCAAAACATCTTGATTCACTTGAGATTTGGACCTCGTGACGGGCCCGGGGGAGGTCGTTAAGAAACCTGAGTGTGTCCTGGCCCCCACCTGTAGTGGACACTAGACACCTACATAGGGTCGATTATTTTGTCCTGGGGGGAGGTCGTTAAGAAACCTGAGTGTGTCCTGGCCCCCACCTGTAGTGGACACTAGACACCTACATAGGGTCGATTATTTTGTCCTGGGGGGAGGTCGTTAAGAAACCTGAGTGTGTCCTGGCCCCCACCTGTAGTGGACACTAGACACCTACATAGGGTCGATTATTTTGCATCATCTTACGCACACACACAGTGACGTATTTACAAAGGTCACGAAGAGGACACACACACCACACAAGCACACACACAAAAATTGTAACCGAGGAGCCAGTCCTGTGGGGAACCAAAAGTAACTTTACTATAGCAGTTTTTTTAAATTATAACCGAGTTGCTACTATCCGAGGTCTATTTAGTAATAAAACAGTAGACCTTTGGCCGGGAACCAGTGCTTTCCTTTACTGTAACCGAAATTTCTTATAACCGAGTTTACTATAAACGGGGAGTACTGTAGGGTAGTAGTAGTAGTAGTAGTCCTAGTAGGAGTAGTAGAGTGTGTAGTAGTAGTAGTGGACAGTAGACACCTACAGTAGGGTAGTAGTAGTAGTACGTAATAGTCATTGCAGTTGTTTGTTTGTTTGCACACACACACACAAAAAAAAAGAAAGCCATAGGAGCAGCAGCTGTACTAGTACTAAAAATTGACGTTGTATTTCCAAGAACTGCATGAACATTATTATAAAAAAAAGGGTTTTTCAAATAAGTTTCAGAATATTACATGATTTAGTCTTACTTAGTGTTGCCTACAAAATTAGATGCCAGTAGCTTTCAGTTCTCTTGAATTATCGTGCATCAATTATGCATCATGTATTTGTAGAATGTACATTGATCCTTTCTGATTTAAGGCCAGTTGTTGTGTATGAGTTATTATGGTAGCATTTTTTGGGATTTTCACTGGTTGTATGGTATGTACATTGTGACATTAAACCAGATGCAATTCATAAATTTAAAAACAACGTTTCAATTGTTTTACTTCATTCTTTTTTTATAAAAGTAAGGTGCACATTCAAATATATTGATGAATGTTGATGAGCTGCAAGAACAGTTAAGTAAAATAATTCCTGTTAGATCATTTGCAAGAAAATGAAATCAAATATTACCATTTTAATTACCGCATTTTATGCGCACTTGATTATAAGGTACACTCTCCAAATTTTAAACAAAATTGAGATATTGTTACTTTGTTTTCCTACTTTATTATCAGTCACATATATGAAGGCAATTCAGGGGTCTACAGCCAGGGGGAAAAAGTATCACCTTTAGTCTTTAAGCCCTTTTTCCTAATTATGCAACATATTTGATTTGTCAGTTGAGGAGGAATATATGATGACATTGCCACGTGTATTTGTATGTGTTGTGGTCGTTCCCTTTTGTAGGACAGTGTGGAAGCAGCATGATGTGTACTTAATGGTTCAAAACATGTTTCAATAGGGGTATGAACAGTAATGGCATTAGTCCTTTATTTCATGCCCAGAAATTGCACTATTTTGCTTCTCGGATTTAAAACTTTTCCGGGGAAGCATGCCCCCACCCCTTAAAAAGTTAGGTGCTGGCCCTGCCTATGGAATGTTGTGTCAGCACACTTTGTTGTTGTCTCCTAGAGTCCTATTGTCCTATTATTTCAAACGTTGATCAAGCTAGGCCTCATTTATGACTCTCTCTCTCTCTCTCCTCTCTAATCTCTCTCTCTCTCTCTCTCTCTCTTCTCTCTCTCTCTCTCTCTCTCTCTCTGTCTCTCTCTCTCTTGGTATTGTCCACTGATTTGTCATCTGTGGGGTGATTACTGTTTACTCACACAGGGACTGTACATAGGGGGCTCTGGACAGCACACACACACAGCAAGTCACACACACAGTCAACACACACACACACACACACACACACACACACACACACACACACACACACACACACACTGAGCTGCAGCAGCCCCCTGTAGACTATGGAATGTTGTGTCAACATATTTTGTCTGAAGTTTATTTTACGTCCTCCCGGCACAAAGCCATATGGAACTACATATTTTGTTGTTGTGTCCTACTTTTATACCATTTTGAAACATTGATCAGGCCTCTTTATGATTTATGTAACCCTCTCTCTCTCTCTCTCTCTCTCTCTCTCTCTCTCTCTCTCTCTCTCTCTCTCTCTCTCTCTCTCTCTCTCTCTCTCTCTCTCTCTCTCTCTCTCTCTCTCTCTCTCTCTCTCTCTCTCATACACATAGAATACACACAAACTAAAATGAATTCTCATTAAGTCATATTCCCATTATATGTTTTCTCTTCTTTTTATTTTCTGTGATTGTTTTGGTATGTCCTAACCGGCCACTGCGTGCTAATAGGCCTGTAGCTATACTTACCCTTTTTACCTTCAATAAATAAATACAAATATTCGTATGCGTTGTGGATTTTGACCACTGTAGTACATAGTTTCTTGTTGCCTAGCAGTGTTACTCCGAATTGCTACATTGTAAACTTTGTATTCATTCAATTTCAGATGCTAGCTTTAGTATTGTGATTACGTATTTTTTCACAGCAGACAGACAGACTAATTGTGACTATGCAGATATTTTATGGGACATCTGTACAGACACACAAGCAAATTCACTAGAAACTTTACATTTGGAAGCGCTCCGTATCATTACAGGAGGAGTAAGGGGAACTAGTCATGCGAAACTGTATAAAGAATCAGGCTTTTGCTCATTAAAAGAAAGACGAAGAAGACACAAATTAATTCAGTTTCACAAAATAGTCAATGGCAAATGCCCTCAATATTTACAAGATCTTCTCCCTTCCTTAGTATCCGAGGAAAACCCCTACCATAGACGCCGACCATTAGATAGAATAGTACCACGATCCAAAACCGAACTACATAAAAATTCCTTTCTCCCTAGCACTACAAACTTATGGAATAATCTTCCAGATACTATTAAAACACTCGATTCTATTAGTCAGTTCAAACGTTATTTATCTCTTACAGATGTCACAGTCCCCCCTTACTATTATGTAGGATCCAGACAGAATCAAGTTAACCATTGTAGACTACGTTTAGGAATGAGCAATATTAACGGTGACTTGTACAACAGACACTTATTAAATAACCCCAAATGTGCATGTGGCCACAATACGGAAGATGCTGAACATTATCTGATGCAGTGTAGACATTATGCTGCTGAAAGAATAAACACGATCTCAACACTTAACCCATGCAACACTAACACCTACACCCTACTCTTTGGCGATCAAAGTTTATCAGTGTCAGAAAACGAACAAATATTCAAAACCGTGCAGCAGTTTATAGAGCTAAGTAAAAGGCTATAAAATTCAAACCCCTGCTTTGTGACGACGCGTTTTGAAATAACAACGCGTTTTGAAATAATTATTTCAAATCGCGTTGAGTTTATTTTAAAACGCGTTGGTGTGTGTCGACACGTTTTGAAATAAAACCGCGATTTGAAATAAATTCACCGAAGTCTTTGTGTAGCCATTCAGGACAAAAACCCAATGGACAAAACACTACCCATGCAGGACAAAAGCCCACTGGACAAAACACCACCCATGAAGGACAAAAACCCACTGGACAAAACACTACCCACGCAGGACAAAAGTCCACTGGACAAACAACGCGTTTTGAAATAATTATTTCAAAACGCGTTGAGTTTATTTCAAAATGCGTTGGTGTGTGTCGACACGTTTTGAAATAAAACCGCGATTTGAAATAAATTTCTCTTTCTGACTCTTTTGTATGTCTATCTGTCAATTTCTCTCTCTGTCTCTCTCTGTGTCTCAAAAATTAAACAATTTTTGATGCGGTTGACCAGTGGTCAATGTTACTGACCAGTGGTCATTTTGGCCTATTTTGACTGTTTGAGTGCAAATTAGTGTATTAGGAGTTCAGAACATTTTTTGATGTGGTTGAACAGTGGTCAGTGTCACTGACCAGTGGTCATTTTTTATTATGTGAATACTTTTCATAAGGATGTCATAAAGGTTACTGGTTATTGCCGATTGCAGGTTTCTTTACAAGTGTCACCATTACAGCTCTGTTTCATCTCTTTTATAAATATATAAATTACATCTGAAATATTTGTGGGGTCTTGAGCAGTACTGCAATCGGCCGCAACCTTCATCTACTGGACCAGTTAATTGAAATTTTCCGTTTTTGCCTTTCTGACCAAACATAAAGCTGTATTTTATTACCCTTTTTAGATAATAACCTTTTTGGAATACTAACCCTATCCCTAAGAAACCTGAGTGTGTCCTACCCCCCCCCTGTAGTGGACACACACACACACTTTATAAGAGGGAAAACGCAATGAACCATGACTGTGACAAATGTACGGTGTACTGCAGTACATAGGGGGGGGGGGGGGGGGTCCTATTAGATAATGTCCTAGGGTTAGTATTCCAAAAAGATTATTAGCTAAAATGGTTAATAACATATAGCCTTATGTCAAAGGTAAGGAAGGCAGTTTTTTAAAAATGGAATTAACCGAGAAATGCAGGGTGGGGTGGGGTGCAGATATTGACCTTTACCAAAAAATCTTCTTTGCAATTTTGAGATGAAAATAATTGCATTGACATTATGGATTCGGGACATTCAGCCATCTATATTATTTCAAGTTTTTGTTGTTGTTGCTGGTATCATTATATTCCAGTTGTCATGAAGAAGAAAAAGAAGAAGAAGAATGAACAGTATTGCTAGTAGTAGTAGTAGTAGTAGTAGTAGTAGTAGTAGTAGTAGTAGTAGTAGTAGTAGTAGTAGTAGTAGTAGTAGTAGTAATAGTCAATGCAGTTGTTTGTTTGTTTGCTGGTTGTTGTTTTTAAGAAAGCCATAGGAGCAGCAGCTGTACTAGTACTAAACATTGACGTTGTATTTCCAAGAACTGCATGAACATTATTATAAAAAAAGGGTTTTTCAAATAAGTTTCAGAATATTAAATGATTTAGTCTTACTTAGTGTTGCCTACAAAATTAGATGCCAGTAGCCAGTTCTCTTGAATCATGCATCAATTATGCATCATGTATTTGTAGAATGTACATTGATCCTTTCTGATTTAATGCCAGTTGTTGTGTATGAGTTATTATGGTAGCATTTTTTGTGATTTTCACTGTTTGTATGGTATGTACATTGTGACATTAAACCAGATGCAATTCATAAATTTAAAAACATCGTTTCAATTGAGTTTTACTTCATTCTTATTTTTAAGGAAAGTAAGGTGCACATTCAAATATGTTGATGAACGTTGATGAGCTGCAAGAACAGTTAAGTAAAATAATTCCTGTTAGATCATTTGCAAGAAAATGAAATCAAATATTACCATTTTAATTACTGCATTTTATGGATTATAAGGCGCACTTGATTATAAGGCACACTCTCCAAATTTAAAACAAAAATCAGATATTGTTACTTTGTTTTCTTACTTTATTATCAGTCACATATATAAGGCAAAGGGGTCTCAGCCTGGGGAAAAAAGTATCACCTTTAGTCTTTAAACTACAATATGTAATTACACAACTGATTTTTGCATGGGATTAAAAATAATGAAACACTTGGAATGGCTTTCGTGGGTGCACTTTCGGATTGCATGAATAAATAAATATATCAATGGAATAAAATAAATAAATAAATAAATGAATAAGTAAATAAATAAACAAATATATAAATAAACAAACAAATAAATAAAATGTACAATGATTTTCCTTCATTGAGGAAAACATTTAATATACTAGAGTGAAGATGCTTTCCGACTGTGGGGTAGTCATATTGTTTTGTGTTCTTGCTCAGTTATTTAAATCAAGAAAAAGAAACAAAAAATAAAATTAAAATTAAAATACCTTTGGTAATTTTCAACAAGCTACTGCTTTTCTTTTTCAACCTTGTCTGACTGGCTGTGGTGGGAGCTGTTGGTGTTGTCCACTGAGTTGTCATTTGTGGGGTGAGTACTGTTTAGGAGGGGACTGTACATAGGGGGCTCTGGAAGTATGTTCTTTTAGCAAGTCAAGTCAAGTCAACTTTATTCCGAAAACACCTGGGGGCATAAGAAAATGAATATAAAAACCATTCACATTTGCGGCATCAAACATTACAAATAATAGCTCAAAGGACTTCATAACAGTACATATCAACATACATGGCCTCAAACAAATATTTTAACAGTACTCATCACCATATAGACAGGCACATAATACCATCATGCACAGATACACCACCATACACACACACACACATATGCATGCACACACACAGTTGCTGGAATTTCACATATGAATCAATTCTTTTTTTTAAACCGCTAATTAACTTATCTCCTTTAACAAATATTGACATATGAAACAAGACAAGAAACAATTAGGACATAAACTCAGACATGGAGATGCCCTTCGTGTACCCGGAGGTGTAAATAATAGTAGAAAAAATTAACAGAGTGGGGTTCGTTATATCAACTAAGGTTCAGAACTCTTTTAAAATAGCTTTTATGAAACAAGCTAAACGACTGAGAGTTCTTTTATTTTTTGACTGAAATAAGGAATTAAACTTTATTACGTTTGGGTTTTTTAAACAATAATTTGGCAAATAACGTTTTCTAGCATCCTGGAACGTTTGACATTCAAAAACATAATGAAATCAACCTCCTAGAGCTTGGTGGTCGCACTTAGAACAAAATCTTTCACTATGTGGGATATTTTTTATTCTGCCCGCCTAGTTTTTAGTGGCCTGCCGGTCTCTCCAAAATAGTCCCCATTACACTCCTCACACTGTATATGGTACACAACACCGCTCTTCTTCTCTGTTTCCGTCTTGTCCTTTACCCTTGTTAACGATGACCTGATGGAGTTTACAGGTTTATGTACTAACTGAACACCATGTTGGCTAAAAGTTCGTGAGAGGTGTTCCAATGTCCCTTTCACATATGGCATGCTGATGGTGGTGGACTTTCTTTCAGTGGAATCAACTCCATCAACCCAACATCCAGTTCACTTGTGAATCGGAAGAAGATCAACAAATCTCCTTCCTTGATGTTAGAGTTCACAAAAGCAAAGAAGGAACAATAGAAACAACTGTACACCACAAACTGACCCATACTGACCAATACCTACACTTCTAGTCAAACCACCCTCTACAACACAAACGTTCAGTTGCCAGAACCCTCCTACACAGAGCTAAAACCAGTTGCACTACGGAAAAGAGCAGACTGAAAAAAGAATGTCATGTCAAGACAGTGCTCCGGGCCAATGGTTACCCGCCCTGAATATTTAACGCCCCAGGGCCGAAACAAAAACAAAAACCCACTGAAAGAAAGTATGGGTATGACTTGCCCCCTGTGTACAGACCCCCTCCTCAACAGTACTCACCCCACAAATGACAACTCAGTGGACAACACCAACAGCTCCCACCACAGCCAGTCAGACAAGGTTGAAAAAGACAAGCAGTAGCTTGTTAAAAATTACCAAAGGTATTTTTATTTTTAGTTTCTTTTTTAAAATTTAAATGACTGTGAGCAAGAACACAAAACACTATTTAATATACTATCCCTCTTGACATATATAAGGCTGTGCTAGACCAATCGATATAAGTAGAACACCAAGGCTACATCAAAATATTGTTATGCTGTGCATAGTTATGCAGGGATTGTCTTTAGCCATGGCAAGTTCCTAGCATAATAATTATCAGAACTTTCAAAATCCTCTGAAGTTGAAGTGCGGCTGCCCATGTGGTGGGGTAATGAAAAGTGGTCGCACACATAATGTTCTCATCCCTAGCTGGTGCATTTGTACCATAGTGTTCAAGCACTCTGGCTGTTAGGATGATCCCTGGAGTCTTTAAGCCAGAGCTATTTGAACACTTGAATGCACACTCACTTCTCTCCCCCAACCAGTCCACTTACCGACCCTCTCATAGTACTGAAACAGCACTGCTTAAAGTAACAAATGATATTCTCCTTGCTCTCAACCGTGGTGATGTATCCCTTCTGACACTGCTAGACTTAAGCGCTGCCTTTGACACAATCGACCATTCTATTCTCATTAGCACTCTCCACAACCATTATGGAATTACTGGTACAGCCCTATCTTGGTTTCAGAGTTACTTAACATCTCGCACACAGTCTGTTTTCATTGACGATTTTTCATCAGATGCAAAAGCGCTGGCTTTTGGTGTACCCCAGGGATCAGTGCTTGGTCCTATTCTATTCATTATGTATACAAAACCCTTACACACACTCATTGAAAAGCACTCCATTTCAGATCAGTCATTTGCAGACGATACCCAACTTTACAAGTAATCTCATCCATCAAAAATAGAACATGCCTTGCAAAACATGCAAAGTTGCACCACCCAGGTTAAGTCTTGGATGACTCAGCATAAATTAAAGTTAAATGATGATAAAACCGAAGCCCTTCTCATGCACACAGAGATATCCTTCTCCAACTGTCCCAAACCAGCCACTGTCCGTGTAGGAAACTACGACATTGAGTTCTCCTCTGCACGCAATCTAGGATGCATATTTCTCCGATGACATGTCTTTTGACAAGTACACCTCTCACTTCTCATGTCTGTAAATCTGCATATGTAGCTCTCCGTCAGATAAGTTCTATCCGTCATTACCTTAGTCTCAGCAACAAAAATCTTGATCTGTTCTCTGGTTCTGTCTAGGTTGGACTATGGCAATGCTCTCCTGGCTGGGTGTCCAAAACGTTGCATAGATAAACTTCAAAGAGTCCAAAATTCGACTGTGAGGCTTGTGTTCAAGGCGAAAAAAAGAGATCATATCACTCCTTTACTGCAGTCCCTACATTGGCTTCCTATTGAGGCGCGCATCAAATACAAACTGTCAATACTTTACCACAAATTCTTCTCAGGATCTTCCCCAGCTTACATTTCAAACCTTCTATCTGTTTACTCTCCCGCTCGATCTCTTCGTTCTTCAGCTGACCACTTCACCCTCTGCATTCCAAAAGTCCGAACAAAGTCCTTTGGAGAAAGAGCTTTCTCCTTCTCTGCTCCAACTCAGTGGAGTTCTCTTCATAAACCTGTCCACGAAATCCCATCAGAGTTCTTTCAAAAGAGCATTGAAAACTCACCTCTTCTGGTTGTATTTTCCAAACTAACAGTCTATGCCACGCCCTTCTGTCTTGTCTCTCTCTGTCCCTGGCTTTCTGTCTCTGTCTTTGCCTGACTGTCTGTCTCTCTCTCTCTCTCTCTCTCTCTCTCTCTCTCTCTCTCTCTCTCTCTCTCTCTCTCTCTCTCTCTCTCTCTCTCTCTCTCTCTCTCTCTCTCTCTCTCTCTCTCTCTCACTCAATCTCTCTGTGTTTCTGTGCCACTCACACACTCTCTGTGTTTCTGTCACATTCACACACTCTGTGTTTGTCTCCCCCTGTCTCTCTGTCTCTCTCTGTCTCTCTACTTCTTCCCCCCCCCCATCCCCTTTTCTCATCCTCCCCCCCCCCCCCCCCCCCCCTCTCAGCCGTTGACTTGCCCGTGTTTTGGTCTTGCGGTCAATCAACAGCGTCCATCTCTGTGTGTGTGTGTGTGTGTGTGTGTGTGCGCGCGCGTGTGCATGTGGGTGGGTGTGTGGGTGCGTGCACGTGCGCCTGTGGGTGTGGGTGTTGGCGTGAAAGTGTAGGCCTACCGTATGTTATTATTGCATTGTTGTTTCTGTGCAGTCATATTTTAAAAGTTGTATATTTCCCATAGTTTTCGTGTAACGTGCTGTTTTATATTGTCTTAATTGATAAATGTTTTTATTCAATTTGTGATTTTTTGCATGCCACTTTAATATGATGCTGTTAACTATATGCTTTTAAAAAAATGATTTGTAATGCATTTATTTTGTTGTAAAGCGCGATGAGCCCAATGTGGGTATCGCGCTATATAAATATCCCCTATTATTATTATTATTATTATTATTATTATTATTATTATTATCAGGCAATCACCAACCAATGATAAAAACAATTAAATACACAACTATATAACCAAGCTACATAGTATAAAAGGGGGTGGGGGTGGGAGGGACATGACACCATTAATAGTGTGAGTAGTAATAAGAAAGAAAAAAGGGGAGAAAAAAACACCACGTAACACCAGGCAATATTTATGTGTATATTTTCACTGTTCTTATCTGTTTACTTTTTAATATTATTCTGAAACGGGAAAGGGATGTAAATATTTAAATTTCCAATTGAACATGTACCCCTTTAAAATAAATCAAATAAATAGTATGTGAGTTTTACTGTTAAAAGGAGCAAAAAGATCCAGCCCTCTGCACTCTGGACAAAATACATATATAAAAGTAGAAAATGGAAAACGAAAATAAACACATACAAAGTAATACAAAGCATGCAAAAAACATCCCTATATTGTAACACATCAATAACAAAATCAAACCAAAATAAACACGATGATTGCACGCGAGAGAGAGAGAGAGAGAGAGAGAGAGAGAGAGAGAGAGAGAGAGAGAGAGAGAGAGAGAGAGAGAGAAGGTTGCGTGCAATCATCGTGTTTATTTTACTTTCTAATGATTTATTATTGGTTTGCCTTTAATGTTCTTGTTATCAATGTAAAGCGCACTGAGCTCATGTGAGAAAGAGCGCTATATAAATTCCCATTATTATTATTAGTAGTAGTAGTACTACTACTACAAGGATAAGCCAGTTCTGATCGAGTGGTATGGTTCCAATGGCTGGGTCAAATATTTCGCCAAAATTGTATCAGTTAAACTAGAGCGTTATGACGCTATACCACCAGCCGCGCAGCGCAAAAATGGTGTTTTACGTCCTCTTGGTCTGAATCAGACACATATGGGACATTTGTAAATACAAATATGGTGGGAACAATACTGGAGGCAATGCCCGGAGGCAGTACGAAACCAGGGTCCCGATTTTTTTGTATTAATACAGGTAGGTGTAGCGGTAACCACGCCTCGGTTAAACCTCATCGGCTATGGTACCGCTACAATATTATTTTTCGGCTGCAGTGCTTCGCCTCCGTCACAGCTGGTAAATTTAGAAAGACTTCTAAGACATCATGACGATAAGTCTCGTACTAATTCAATGTGAATACAGGTCCAGGTGCCCGGCAGCATTTTGGGCTCCAGTGACCTTGACCTTTGACCAATGACCTTCACTTTCAAACCTGGCCTGCCCCTGTGGGGATACCGGGGGTCTTTTGTATAAATAGTTCTCCACCTTCTGGAAGTTCTGTGCTTGTAACTTCCGCCTCAAATATGTCACTCTCTTTGACTCTGCCTTTTCCCTTCGCTTGCTGTCATCTATCTTTCTGCCTTTCCGGTCCATTCTCCTGCCTTTTTTCAAGAAACATCTACGCTCATAATTGACAGGAAACTGTCTGAGCGCCGAAGAAGAAGAAGAAGAAGAAGAAGAAGAAGAAGAAACCTGGCCTAGATATCCTTAGTACCTATTTGCATGCCAAATTTGAGTGTCCGGCCTAGGTCCCTCCATTCAAACGTTTTCTGTTTTCTTTTCAAGAACACCTTATTGCCTGTGCAACAACAAAAAGCAAAACATGGACATCACGTAGAGGAAAATAAGTTGAGAGAGACAGACGAAGGCAAACGCCGAAAATTTTCTCCTAAACAATGAGGTGAGATAATTCCACTGAGTTTATGTAATTAGTCCCCCTCTGGGGAACGTGTGTTTAAGCATACTGGGTTAGCATTTCCATTATTATGGGTTCTTGAGTCAGTTGTTAGCTGGAATAAAGATGTATTAGTACTGTTATCGCAGTGACAAATTTGATTTGTGTTTATTAGATCCCCATGAATTCTTCTATAATTCTGAAGGCCCTCTTTTGTCCGGCTCTCCGTAGATTTTCTTTGCATTATTAACTACTGAACAATAAGAAGGCATTAAAGAGAACAACACCCAGAAACATTTAAAACCTTCATTTGGTCTACCTGTTGCATAACGTATGTAAAATTACAGAAAGGTTTGAACTGCCCGATATAGGGGTCAGATTTGCCCCCTCCCCCAAAGAGGTTAGCCGGAGGGCTGGGAAAATTTGACCCCTACTTTTTTTTAGGTTATGGATACCCTAACCAATACAATAAAATAAAATATAAAATCAATTTTAGCAAACATATTGAGCAAAACGACAAATTACAACCACTATTAGCAGAGAGCTTATATATAAACTATCTCTGCTATTAGTACGGTACTCTACTAGTTGGTGCGCGTTTTACTAAACCACCTCCCATCCATCATTGCCACACGTTGTCTTTTTTCAGGAGGGGAGAGCACTGGATGATGATGTGGCCGGGGTAACGACAGACGACTGTAAAAGTCTCTACAACCAAAGACACTGCTACAACCAAACAACAAGCTGGGGTGTAGGATTAGGATTAGGATTTTGGGACTCAAAACATAGCCGTAAGGCTTTCCTGTCCCATCTTTTATTTTATTTTATTTGGCTGCAACAATACCCGGTAAGATTTTGTTGTTTTACTCATTGCCAGAAGACGTTCTTTCATTATGGGAAGAACCAACAAAAGGGGAGGAAAGACGGGAGGTGGACAGGGTGGTGGTGCAAGCCCACGAAGGGGGGGGGGGGGGGGGGGGGGGGGGGCGACATTGGCAAAGCTAGCTTTGTATCAATGCCAGGTTTGTGACAAACCAGTGGAAGATGGGGACGATGGGATCGAATGTCATGACTGTAAGAACTGGCTGCACAAGGACTGCACTGACATCAATGACAGTGAATACCAATTTCTAAGTGACAAAACCAAGTGCAATTTCCAGTGGGTGTGCAATCCGTGCTGCAAGGGTGGGAAGGAAAAGGTGGGGAATCTGGAAGCCAGCATAGAGCGACTGACTACACTTACCCAAAAAATGGCAGATAGTCTGGCTCTGTTTGAAGAAAAACTTTCGAGGGAAAGTCTCGACCAAAAAATAGAAAAGATTGTAGAAGAAAAGCTAGCAGTAGCATTGGATGAAAGAAGAGAGAAAGAAAAAAGAAAGGAACTTCTCATTCTAGTGAATGTCCCTGAAAGTACAAAGGAAAACTCAAATGGCAGAAAAAAGGATGATTTGACAGTGTCTAAGAGTGTCATCACCAAGGTTTGTCCAGATTTGGCAGATGTGGAGATTGAAGAGCCTGTTAGGCTAGGCAAAGATGAGAGCAAAAAACCAAGGCCACTAAGAATTAAAGTGAGAAGTGAAGAGGCCAAAGCAAAAATCCTCAGAAATGCTCCACAGCTGAACAAAGGGGTTAAGAAACCAGAGGACAGGGTTTATATAAACCCAGATCTCACACCACTTGAGAGAAAACAGAACAAAGCTCTGAGAGATGAACTGAAGGCTCGCAGGGCGAGTGGGGACACTGATCTTGTGATCAGAAATGGAGCAATACAGAAATTGCCCAAGCAAGACCCATCTAACAAAGATTGACTTGATCTAAAGAAAACTAGTGTACATAGTTTTATTTGTAATTTAAAAGAAAATGAACCATGTTTTAAAGACACTGACACCAATGCAAATACTAAGGGGAATGTACATAGTTGTAAATGTTTTAGCAATAGTTTGAATCATTTTAGCAATGTTTGTAGCTCAAACTGTGTTGGAGAGGTCACTGAGCCAGGTATAAAAGTGTTATACACTAATGCGGATCCACAGCTGCAATCAAGTAAAGACTGAATCTAGAAATCTTAGATAAAAACTGCACCAAGCTTTTGCTTGTAAAAATATTTGGGCTGTATGTTCTTCATTGTATTTTTAATATATTTCTTCCATCGGATTTATGGTAAAAACTTATTTTGTTGAGCAGTATCATACAACATATTTAGTACAAAATGTTCTTGAATAAAACACAAACATAAATAAAATTGCCCATGAGTGAACATCTAGCAATATCCACTGAATATAAGTAACTTAGTCACATACTACAACATATTCGTGATTGTAATTTATGAAAAGCAACTTATGGTAAACTAAAGTTGGCTTGAAACAACTTCTGAAAATATAGATAAACTAAATGTTCCTCCTGAAACAGTTGTGGATGGTATGTTAAATAAAAAAGATGAACTTATTTTACAGATGGATGAAATTAGACCTAAAATAATTGCCATTACAGAGACCGTGCCCAAAAACATTAGTGATTTTGTACTATCTGAATACTGTCTTGATAACTATGAAATGTTTCACAATGAAAATCCGAATCGTGGCGTAGCGTTATTTTTTGATAAAGCGTTAAATGCACAAGAATGCACTACACTGAACAAAAACACATTTAAAGAGGCTGTATGGTGTCACTTTCAAACAAAGGAAAAAGAAAAGATTTTAGTTGGTTGTATTTACAAAAGCCCTAATACGACAGATGAAAATGTACAGAAATTATTAGAAGTACTAAAAGAAGAGGAGATAAAGAAGTATGACAAGGTTTGTATTATGGGGGATTTTAATTTTCCAGATATAAAGTGGGATGGTCAGTGGACAACGCAAAAAAATAATGATTTTATAGAAGCTACAAGAGATGCATTTTTGTTTCAAATGGTAAAGGAACCAACAAGGACAAGGGAAGGACAGACATCTAACATACTGGACTTGATCTTTGTTAATGATATTCAATTGATATCTGATGTTACGCACTCATGTCCCTTAGGTAAAAGTGACCATCAAGTGCTCACATTCTCCCTATATGCCAATACACACAACTCAAATAATACAAATCAAGGTTTTACTTACAACCTCAAGAGGGGAAATTACACACAAATGAAAAACGAAATTAAAGCACAGAATTGGGATCACTTAAGCGACTTACCTGTTGAAGAGTGTTGGCAGGATATAAGAGATAAAATCCATCATTTAATGGATAAACATATCCCTAAGGTAAAAGCTAATGCCTCTAGGATTAGCAAAAAGTACAAACCTTACTGGATGTCACTGGACTTGAGGAAAAGTGTAAGAAAAAAAAATAGGCTTTACAGAAGATACTTACAGAATGGTAAATCTAAGGCAAGCAAACGTTATAGAAAATATGCTGAAAAAAGAGACAATTGTTCTAAACAACTAAAAAAGGAACGGAAAAACCATGAGGAAAATATTGCAAATAACTGTAAATCAAACCCTAAAATGTTCTGGAAATATGTTAACTCAAAGCTAAATGTAAATACTGGTATTAGCCCACTTAAGGATACACATGGTAATTTAGTTACGACTGACGAAGACAAGGCAAGTGTTCTAAATGATTTCTTTGCAAGTGTATTTACCAAAGAAGACACTGACTCACTACCAGAACTAAATGATGAGCCACCTGCTTACTGTACAGATATAGTAGTTACAGAAGAAGCTGTCAAAAACAAACTAAAAGAGATAAATGTTAACAAAGCTCAGGGTCCTGACAAGGTACCAGCACGTATTGTAAAAGAACTGAGTGACGAATTAGCACTGCCCCTGACAATACTATTTAATAAAAGCTTAGAATCAGGATTATTACCAGCACAATGGAAGACAGCCGAAGTAACAGCTATATATAAAAAGGGAACTAAAACTGACCCAGGAAATTATAGACCAGTCAGCTTGACGTGCATAGTGTGCAAATTGTTAGAGCAATTTGTCAGGGACTCTATAGTGAAACATATGACAGATTTTAAATTATATTCAGATTGCCAGCATGGTTTTAGAAGCGGACGTTCTTGTATGACACAACTAGTTGAGGTTATGGATGATTTTACTAAACTCATAGAAGATAAAGAAGCCTTCGACATAGTATACTTAGATTTTCGAAAGGCCTTTGATTCCGTCCCTCACCAAAGACTCTTGTTGAAATTAAGATTATATGGCATAACGGGCAACATTTTATCATGGGTACAAAATTTTTTGACAGGCAGAAAACAGAAAGTACGGGTTGGAAATAAATTATCATCAAATACTGACATACTGAGTGGTATACCACAAGGAAGCATTTTAGGCCCAATTTTATTCACTATTTTTATCAATGACTTGCCAGATCAAGTACAAAGCGTATGCAAAGTGTTCGCTGATGATACTAAAATTTATAATTCTTCTGATAAATCAGATGTGTTACAGAATGATATAAATATAGACTTATTGACTGGTCAGAAAAATGGAAACTATATTTTAATGCAAATAAGTGTAAAATAATGCATTTAGGGTTGAATAATCCACTAAGAGAATATGAAATATCTCATGGCACAGATAAACATGTATTAGATACTTGTGTAGAAGAAAAAGACTTGGGAGTTATATTTGATTCTAAATTGAAATTTGATAGACATATTACAACAGCTGTAAACAAAGCTAATAGAATGTTAGGGTTAATTAGGAGAACTTTTACAGGACTAAATAATAATGTGTTCATTAATCTATATATAAAAGTTTGGTTAGACCACATCTGGAGTATGGGAACCAAATTTGGAATCCATATCTTAAACGACAATCAGTTTCAATTGAGCGTGTACAGAGGAGAGCTACTAAATTAATAAAAGTTCTTAAAAATTTTGATTATAGTGAAAGGCTACACAAACTTGATCTACCATCCTTGAAATACAGAAGAATTCGTGGTGACCTAATTAATGTATATAAAATTCTTAATGGTCCTGACAATACTAACAAAAGTTTGTTTCAGATTTCAAATTTTTCCAAGACTAGAAATCATGAATTAAAAATACTAACACAGTATAGTAGAACTAACATCAGGAGACACTTTTTCAGTAACAGAGTGACTAACTATTGGAACGCACTTCCTGCTCAGACAAAACTTGCACCTGATACTAACAAATTCAAAAACCTCCTGGACAAAGACCCAAACCTTGGTAAATTAAAATACCAGTATGACGAATAGTCTACCAAAACCGTCACAGCTGTGCCAACCCCCCAAAAAAGGAAAAGGAAAAAGAAAAAAAAAGAAAAAGAAAAGAAAAGACGATTGAGAGGCCGCGAGGCCTAGTCGTCTTTATCTACCTGACCTGACCTGACCTTATTTAGTTATTTGTCTCGGTCTGTCGCACACTCAGTTTTTATTAATATTATTCATCGTAATCATACATAACTGCCTTATAGTCATTCCATTCGTCGAGAAGGTTTTTAAAAATGTTAGTATTCTGTGCTCTTTTCATGTTAGGTGGTAATTTATTCCATACAGGTGCAACTCTGTTAGTAAAATAAAATTTTCTATTATTAGTCCTGCAATGTTGAATAAATATTTTGTCGGTACTGTTCCTTGTTTTGTCAAAATCTGATATTGTGAATAAGTCATGTACATTTAGGTCATCTACACTATTAAATATTTTATAAGTTTGAATTAGGTCACCCCTGATTCTCCTTGCCTTTAATGTAGGTAAATTTAATTCTTTCAACCTGTCTGAATAAGAAACATTTTGAAGACCTTGTACTAACTTAGTTGCTCGTCTCTGTACTTTTTCTATCAAAGCTGACTGTCTCTTTAAACCTGGATACCAAATGCAATTTCCATATTCTAAATGAGGTCTTACTAAACCTTTGTACAAGCATAAAAAAGTGTCCTTGTCCAAGAAAGAAAACGTTCGTTTAATTATACCAATTTTCTGATTAGCTTTACTTACAGCACTGTGAATGTGTTAATCAAATTTCAGTTTATCATCAAATATTACTCCCAAGTCCTTTTCCTCAGAGCATTTCATAATGACGTTTTCTACACCATTGTTATGCATTTTGTAGTCTGTGCGTGGATTACTTTTTCCCAAATGCATGATTTTACATTTTGAAGCATTAAAAAACAGACACCATTTTTCTGACCACCTAACCAATGAATCTAAGTCTTTTTGTAATACATCTTGATTTTAGGTGTAGGTGTGTATTTGCTTCCTTTCTTTTCTTTGCTGTGCGTGACTACAATTCGTTTTGTTCAACAGAGGGACAGAGATATTTTTTTAATGCAGTGGTAAAACACTGCAGAATATTTTGTTTCAACTTTCAAATTGTTTGTTGAAGATTGTAAATGACACCTCCCATGTTTTGAACAAACATTAGGAACTATACTAATTCCTTAGACTTGTATGTATAGATCTACATGTAATGTGTATCTTTAAGCGTGTATTACGTGTAACCTTAAAATATGTACACGCATGCTAACTGTCTTGTGTCTAGGTCAGGTCAGGTCAGGTCAGGTAGTTAGGGCATTAGACATCGCGGCCTCTTCACTGTCCTTTCATTTTTGTTTGAATTTTTGCACAGCTGAGAGGTTTTTATATTTAGTTTTTGGCAAATCTGCCTTTTGGTCATGCTCATATTGCAGTTTTGAGATGTTGGTGCATTTATCAAGGAGGTTTGTGAATTTGTGTTAGATTTTGTGAGATTTTGTGCTCGTTTAAATTTGTGCAGGAAGGGTATTCCAAAACTTTGTTACTTTGTTAGAAAATAAATTTTTTCTAATATTAGTTTAGTGTCAGTATGCATCTTTTTTTAAAATTTTATACTCATGTGACTTTGCTTAGCACCCCTTCTCTGCCTCAGGAAAACTGAGAAATTATCGATTTTCTTATTATAAAGTTTAAAACAAATCTGTTGGACTCAGTCTGAGAAAATGGTCCAGAGATATATCTTTCCTGGCTTATCTAAACCAAAAACCATCATCCCAGGACTATGACATCAGAAGTTGTGACATCATCAATGCAATGACATCATACACTAGGAGACGATCTAGCAGGCAGGGAAGGGGTTAAAGGGTGGGGCCAGGCTTTGTTGGCTGAAAGATCGTTTCAAATCGGCTCAGCAAAAAACCCCGCTTTTTTTTACAACTGTAGGTTGATAAATAAAGTTTTCTTACCTTTTTTGACTATATATCTTGTTAGTCTCCAACTCATCTGGAGCGGGAATTTAAAGAATTTGTTGTTTGAAGTTTGACAAGGCAAAGCTCAAGTGTGATGCAGTTCTCATTTTGTGTTCCTATGACCTAATGTGTTCAATGACGCAGAAAAAGTATCAGTATGATAAAAAGCCAGCAAATTAGGGGATTAGCTATTCTACAGAACAGAAGATGATGTTTCTTTGTTCCTTTCTTGGTTTCTTTGTGTGCACAATAAAGCTTTTGCACAGTGGTTTCATTTCCTGTCCCATCCAGTAACTATAACTAGAATTAGCTTAGCCTTGCTGGCTTGACCTGAAACGAGGCTTTATAGTAATACTATAGGTTTTAGTTTAATATACTATAGCATATAGGCTTTATAGTAATACACCTTAGGAAGGTGGTAGAGTGGTTAAGATGTTCGCCTGCCGATTTCAATTCGTAACTGCAGTGTGAGTCAGTACTGTGAGTGACCCAGGTTCAAATCCCCGCCTCGCCCTTTCTAGTTCAACAGGAAAATCAAACTGAACATCGAGTCCTTTGGATGGGAACTTAAAGCTAGTCTGACCCGTGTGCGCGTAAAAATCCCACAGCAGTTAAAAGTCGGTAAGAGCAGGGAGAAATCCTGCTGCCTGGTATGACCAAATTGATAGCTAGTTTTCCCAAGTCTGCCCACACACCCTCCTCCCTCCCCCCCCCAAAAAAAAAGGGTAGGCGCTGCACTTGTGGCGACGTTCTCTCCAAAGGAGACCAGCTCGAATTTCACAGATACTTTGTGACTAGAATAAATACGAAAATACCAAATACTGAAACTGGTCTGCCCCTAATTGTGGGTTCTGGTTCTGAATTGCGCGCACCTCATACATAAGATTATCTCCCTTGCTCATCGTGAACTAGCAATATAAACTTCATTGCAGATGGAAAAGAAACATACTTGTCGTTGTATTCGATGACAGCCTTTGTGCATTTGGTCACAACTGCATTGATTTTTTTCCTCCTCCCCCCCCCCCCCCCTCTTTTTCTTGCTATCCTTCTCCTGAAATGCTGAGGCCCACGATCAATGTGTTGATGGTTGTTTGGACCTATGACACCTGTAATCCCTAGAGCAAGGAGTTATGCATCGTCTTCTCAGCTCTGAAGGCCCACAATCAATGTGTTGATGGTTGTTTGCACCTATGACACCTGTAATCCCTAGAGCAATGAGTTATGCATCGTCTTCTCAGCTCTGAAGGCCCACAATCAATATGTTGATGGTTGTTTGCACCTATGACACCTGTAATCCCTAGAGCAATGAGTTATGCATCGTCTTCTCAGCTCTGAAGGCCCACGATCAATGTGTTGATGGTTGTTTGCACCTATGACACCTGTAATCCCTAGAGCAATGAGTTATGCATCGTCTTCTCAGCTCTGAAGGCCCACAATCAATGTGTTGATGGTTGTTTGCACCTATGACACCTGTAATCCCTAGAGCAATGAGTTATGCATCGTCTACTCAGCTTTGAAGGCCCACAATCAATGTGTTCTTCACTGCATGCACCCTATGGCACTTTAATCCTTGTGTAAAGGGGTTTGGCTGTATCCACATAAGGGAGATAATTTAATGACAGTCCTGACTGAACAAGACTGTGCTCCTTCCATCAGTGGATTATTTCCTCTTATGGGCGGATGTGGGAGGGGGTGGTTGGGGTGGGTGTATGCATCTATTGGGCCGGTGAATTAAATATATACTGTGTGTGCTATTTTGAAATAA
Source organism: Phymorhynchus buccinoides (assembly GCA_017654935.2). Taxonomy (NCBI): domain Eukaryota; kingdom Metazoa; phylum Mollusca; class Gastropoda; order Neogastropoda; family Raphitomidae; genus Phymorhynchus; species Phymorhynchus buccinoides. Next base: position 63,475,389 of record CM065688.1, on the reverse strand, counting down.
CTGGAACAGATTTTTTAACGTCATTGTGTGTGTGCATGCATGCATGTGCGTATGCAGGGATCATTCTTGTCACTCGATACTATAGGTCATTTGACCAGTTTCCAGAAAATTAATTATTTTCTTAAGTCAATAACTGAATAAGTCATAATGAAGAAAAATATAGGACAGCAATATCTGGAGGCATGGTCTACGCGTACACCCCTACAGTGCTTCCAAAATACGGCCAGGGATGTTGTAAAACGTTTTATTGTAACATTACAACGTCTGTTTCTGTAAATGGACAATACACTCCTTGGTTTTCCATCAAAAGAGGAGTGAGACAAGGATCCATTTTCACCGTATTTGTATTTGCTATGTGCTGAAATTCTTTCATTAATGATTCGAAAAAATGTCAACATAAAAGGTATTAAAATAAAAGGTAAAGAACATTTACTAACACAATTTGCTGATGACACTGCACTGTGTTTAGATGGTAGTGAAAGATCCTTTCTGGAAGCAATATCTATTTTAAATGAATTTGCAGAAATTTCTGGCCTAAAGATTAATTTTGAAAAAACTACGGTAGTTTGGATAGGAAGTAGAAAAAAATGTAATATTAGATACATGAGAGACCAAAACTTTGTGTGGGAACCAGGCGAATTTAGTATTTTGGGAATAATATTTTCAACAGATATTGATAATATTGTGAACATAAACTTTGAAAATAAACTCCTAGAAATGAGAATAATAATTAATTATTGGAATAAGCGACAATTATCACCTTTCGGAAGGATTACTGTGTTGAAAACTCTTGTTCTTTCGAAAATCATACATTTGTTAATAAATCTTCCAGATCCTTCCGAAAAGTTTCTTTATGAATTGGATAAAGAGTTTTTTGCATTCTTATGGAACAAGAAACAAAGTAAAATTAAAAAAAGCTGATAGTAACTAAACAATATAAAGAGGGAGGAATGAGAATGATAAATATCAGAACATTCTTATCTTCTATGAAATTAAGTTCGTTAAGAAGACTATTAACTGAATCACATTTGAGAGAATTTACAATTAATATGTATCCAGACTTACAGAAAATTGAAAACCTTGGTGCAGAATATGCAAACTATCTTATGCTAAATATTGACAATCCCTTCTGGAGAGATGTCCTGAAGCATTATAAAAATCTATTTTTGAAATATCAAGCAACTGATATACACGAATTTATGGCAGAATATATTCACTATAATCCAAACATATTAAGAGCTAATGCTGTAATTTATATAAGAGAATGGTACAATAATGGAATATATCAGGTTAAACAACTAGTTGACGAGACTGGTCACTTTTTAAACTACCGCAACTTTTTGTTAAGATACCCTGACGTTATAATTGATTTTCTAACGTATGAAGGTATATTGAATGCTGTAAAACACTACTGTCAAAAGCTTAATGTAAATTTAACGCCGAGGTATAAGCTGTTTGACAATAAAATTTGGTTTTGTATTAAAAAGGGAAATTAATTTGTTCAAGCTAAACTAAATGAAAATAACGCTACCCCTACTGCAATCTCAAAATGGAACAACTGATACGAAAACTTAAATTGGACTAAAATATTCTCCCATCCCTACAAAATTACTGACGACATACAATTACGATGGTTTCAAATCAGACTTCTACACCGACTTCTCCCTACCGAAAAATATCTCTACATCTGCAAAATAACAGACTCACCTCTCTGTAACTTTTGTAAAAATACCGAACAGACAATACCCCATATGTTATATGATTGCAATATTGTTCAACAGTTTTGGGTTAACTTACAGCAATTCTTAAATGTGAATTGCCAACATTGTCAAGATTTCCAATTTAATAAAGAGCTTATTTTGTTTGGTACAAAATAAAACATATACACTGATGAAGGTCTTGACTGGATCATTTTGTATGCGAAATTTTTCATATATAAATGTAAATTGCAAAATATAAACCAAGTGTTTCAAACCTTTTGTGCAATGCTAAAAAATAGATACTGTCTAGAGGAATATAGATCATTTGTTCATGGAAAATATGTATGTTTTAGACAAAACTGGTTCCCATACAAACCTTTGGTTATGTGATTGTCGCCCCCTGTTGCTATTTCCTCTGTTTTTCATTATTTGTTTCCCGATTCAATAAATTGAAATAGGCCAGTAATTTTTTTGTTAAAGATAGTCCACGTGTACTTTTAAATTAAGCTTGAACCTTGTCTTTTTCCACTCCTCAATGTTAACATATACTGAAATAAGATGTGTGTGAATGTGTCTCTCTCTCTCTCTCTCTCTCTCTCTCTCTCTCTCTCTCTCTCTCTCTCTCTCTCTCTCTCTCTCTCTCTCTCTCTCTCTCTCTCTCTCTCTCTCTCTCTCTCTCTCTCTCTCTCTCTCTCTCTCTCTCTCTCTCTCTCTCTCTCTCTCTCTCTCTGTATGTGTATGTAAACTTGTACAATTGTGTTGTATGTTTATGTATGCTTTTTCTTACTTTGTTTATTTTTCAATATATTTTCAACAAAAGTATTATGATAATATAAGAAAAGAAAACATTAGGTGAGCGATTAACACTTATGTTTTATTTTTCAGTTATGTTTGTGTATTATGTTTATGCAAATTGCGTGAAAAAAAAAGTTCAATAAAAAAAGATTAAAAAAAAGATTGATAACTAGTTAAACTACTACTTAAAGTTAAACCCATCTGAAATTTGAGACTGTCCTTCACTTGCTGACAGTCAACATAGTGATGACTCGTACGCGACTGCGTCATAGCTTCATCATCAAGCTGTGTATGGCTAGAAATTATGGGTAACATCTGCTACTTTAACCCTTCTGAAATTTTATAGACTGTGCAGAAATTCCACAAAGCGATGGCTTGAATGCGACTGCATCTTAGCTTCATTGTCACACACAAAGCGCTGTGAGTCCTGCTGCGCCAGGAGAACGGCGCTATATAAGAGTTATTATTATTATTATTATTATTATTATTATTGTCAAACTGTGTCTGGCTAGAAAGTATGGGTAACATCTGGTACTTTAAGTTTAACCCTTCTGAAATGTTCAGACTGTAATCCAGAAAGCGATGGCTCGTATGCGACTGCGGCGTAACTTCATTGTGAAGCTGGGTCTGCTGGTGATTGGCTTGCTGCTGCTGGGGCCCTACCTGTTCCACATGAAGCTGGGCCAGGACAGTCAGGAGGGCCATCAGCAGTTCATCAACAGACGACGCAAAGAGGAGGTCAGTGAACCGGTCAGTGGTTTACCTGTTCCACATGAAGCTGGGCGAGGACAGTCAGGAGGGCCATCAGCAGTTCATCAACAGACGACGCAAAGAGGAGGTCAGTGAACCGGTCAGTGGTTTACCTGTTCCACATGAAGCTGGGCCAGGACAGTCAGGAGGGCCATCAGCAGTTCATCAACAGACGACGCAAAGAGGAGGTCAGTGAACCGGTCAGTGGTTTACCTGTTCCACATGAAGCTGGGCCAGGACAGTCAGGAGGGCCATCAGCAGTTCATCAACAGACGACGCAAAGAGGAGGTCAGTGAACCGGTCAGTGGTTTACCTGTTCCACATGAAGCTGGGCGAGGACAGTCAGGAGGGCTACCAGCAGTTCATCAACAGACGACGCAAAGAGGAGGTCAGTGAACCGGTCAGTGGTTTACCTGTTCCACATGAAGCTGGGCCAGGACAGTCAGGAGGGCCATCAGCAGTTCATCAACAGACGACGCAAAGAGGAGGTCAGTGAACCGGTCAGTGGTTTACCTGTTCCACATGAAGCTGGGCCAGGACAGTCAGGAGGGCCATCAGCAGTTCATCAACAGACGACGCAAAGAGGAGGTCAGTGAACCGGTCAGTGGTTTACCTGTTCCACATGAAGCTGGGCGAGGACAGTCAGGAGGGCTACCAGCAGTTCATCAACAGACGACGCAAAGAGGAGGTCAGTGAACCGGTCAGTGGTTTACCTGTTCCACATGAAGCTGGGCGAGGACAGTCAGGAGGGCCATCAGCAGTTCATCAACAGACGACGCAAAGAGGAGGTCAGTGAACCGGTCAGTGGTTTACCTGTTCCACATGAAGCTGGGCGAGGACAGTCAGGAGGGCTACCAGCAGTTCATCTTCTCGACAGTGCATTTTTGCAAATTATGCCTTATCAGCTTGATCGCGTTCAGTTTATGTATTTTTGTGAGTTCCAGTAAACTCAGAGAGTTTATGATCCTATTCAATTTTGCATCATTCTGCACATCTTTTAACTTTTGTTGGATTCTCCTTCCAGTAAACTCAGAGAGTTGATCCTATTAAGTCAGTCAACCAAGTCAATCCATCCATCCATCCATCCATCCATCCATCCGTCCATGCATCCATCCATCCATCCATCCATCCATCCATGCACCCATTCACCCATTTTTTAAACTTGCCATTATTTGTTTCACCACAATCTCCAAACAATCATGCGCTCACTCACACACACGCACGCACGCACGCACGCACACGCGCACACACACACACACACACACACACACACACACACACACACACACACACACACACACACACGTATGCACGCATGCACGCGCACACACTTCATGTTAAAAGATGGAAATGATAGTAATGCACATTTTATCAGTGTGTAATTATGTTCCTTTCAGCTGCAGGCCCTGAAAAAGAAAAGGTCGTCCAACAACGGAGTGGCCCAGATGGCCATAGACCGAGAATCACAAGACGGGGAGGATGACGGGGCGGGGGACAGAGAGGGGACGGACTCCACCCCACGCCCCGACTTCAACAACGAGATGGAACGCAGGAAGAAAGAGACGATGAGGAAGGGGGATAATCGTCCCAAGCCCAGACCCACGTTGATAGCGGGCGAGTTGGGCAACTTTGAGCCCAAAGATTCACTGCCATACTTTGGACCTGGTGAGATTTTGTTTCTGTTTTTGCGTTGCTGATTTGACTATTTCTATCTATCTTTCTGTCTTTGTCTGTCTGCCTGTCTGTGAACACTGGTATGAAAATGTTACAAAGAAGATCTTGATGACGCTTTTGTGTGTGTTTTGTTTTGGCTTTGTTGGTTTTGGTGTCTTTCCATCTTTGTCTGTTCTCACAGTGGAGCAAACAATAATTTGACGACCTGTGCGGCATGGGTTTGGTTTTTGTTGTGTCCATTTGGATGTCTTTCTGACTTCGGTCTTAGAAAACTGTTCTCAAAATGATACAAACCAATTATGATAACTTTTGTGTGTGTGTGTCTGTGTGTCTCTCTCTCTCTCTCTCTCTCTGTAACCTGTGTGTGTGTGTGTGTGTGTGTGTGTGTGTGTGTGTGTGTGTGTGTGTGTGTGTGTGAAGAACAGAACTTTTCAATTAATTAAAGGTTTGACTTCTTTTGGGCTGTTATGTTGATAGGATAAACAACCACTACCTAAATAAAATAAATCTATTTCTTGCTTTTTTGTGTAGGAGGATTGCTGCAAGAGTTAGATTTTTATGAAAGTTTTGAAGGCAGCCTGAGCTAGGGTATTTTGCTGGCAATAATCCTTTAAAGAAATTTAGGATAAGCAGAGCTTCTGAAAACGTAGAGATTGTGTTTATTTACGCACTAGAGCTCTCGAATCACCCCCTAGAATGCCAAATTGTGCATGAGGTTTACCCTTTAGAATCTCAAGTAGAGGGTGAGGTGACACATTAAGACGATGATTTATGCGTTCACACAGACGTTAATCTCAGTAAGATAACGAGATTTCCTCAGTTCAATAGTCTGCTAGGCCAAAGTAGGCTACAGCCACAATGAGGAGTCGCTAACCAAGATATAAAATTATTAAAAGATCGTGCAGAAACTGTCAGAACGCAGTAAACATCAAAAACGTATTGTTCATTGGCACTCTTTTCTCAATCGTTTCATGCATTGATATTCCTTTCGTTAACATGCCACAATTCTGGCAAGTGTTAAAGAAAGCTTGAAGACAAAGAAGAAGAAACAGGTTGTTCGTCAAAAACAAAAAGAAGCACAAACAAAAAGTGATCAGTAGGTGTGTGAGTGAAGATAGTGTGTTGGGTGCATGTACATGCGCGTGCGTGTCTGTGTAAGTGCCGTTTACTTACGTAGGAAGTAGGGTCTTCAGCCTTTAAAATTTGAAACTAGGGGTGAAATACCCCTTAACACTGTAAACAGGGGGTGAGCGTAGCCCTTAAGAGAAAGGAAGATCAGAAGCCCTGGATGAGTACAACAGTCTTGACACAGTTCTAACTGTAAACAGGGGGTGAGCGTAGCCCTTAAGAGAAAGGAAGATCAGAAGCCCTGGATGAGTACAACAGTCTTGACACAGTTCTAACTGTAAACAGGGGGTGAGCGTAGCCCTTAAGAGAAAGGAAGATCAGAAGCCCTGGATGAGTACAACAGTCTTGACACAGTTCTATCTGTAAACAGGGGGTGAGCGTAGCCCTTAAGAGAAAGGAAGATCAGAAGCCCTGGATAAGTACAACAGTCTTGACACAGTTCTAACTGTAAACAGGGGGTGAGCGTAGCCCTTAAGAGAAAGGAAGATCAGAAGCCCTGGATAAGTACAACAGTCTTGACACAGTTCTAACTGTAAACAGGGGGTGAGCGTAGCCCTTAAGAGAAAGGAAGATCAGAAGCCCTGGATGAGTACAACAGTCTTGACACAGTTCTAACTGTAAACAGGGGGTGAGCGTAGCCCTTAAGAGAAAGGAAGATCAGAAGCCCTGGATAAGTACAACAGTCTTGACACAGTTCTAACTGTAAACAGGGGGTGAGCGTAGCCCTTAAGAGAAAGGAAGATCAGAAGCCCTGGATGAGTACAACAGTCTTGACACAGTTCTAACTGTAAACAGGGGGTGAGCGTACACCTTAAGAGAAAGGAAGATCAGAAGCCCTGGATCAGTACAACAGTCTTGACACAGTTCTAACTGTAAACAGGGGGTGAGCGTAGCCCTTAAGAGAAAGGAAGATCAGAAGCCCTGGATAAGTACAACAGTCTTGACACAGTTCTAACTGTAAACAGGGGGTGAGCGTAGCCCTTAAGAGAAAGGAAGATCAGAAGCCCTGGATGAGTACAACAGTCTTGACACAGTTCTAACTGTAAACAGGGGGTGAGCGTAGCCCTTAAGAGAAAGGAAGATCAGAAGCCCTGGATAAGTACAACAGTCTTGACACAGTTCTAACTGTAAACGTGGGGGTGAGCGTGCCCTTAAGAGAAAGGAAGATCAGAAGCCCTGGATGAGTACAACAGTCTTGACACAGTTCTAACTGTAAACAGGGGGTGAGCGTAGCCCTTAAGAGAAAGGAAGATCAGAAGCCCTGGATGAGTACAACAGTCTTGACACAGTTCTAACTGTAAACAGGGGGTGAGCGTAGCCCTTAAGAGAAAGGAAGATCAGAAGCCCTGGATAAGTACAACAGTCTTGACACAGTTCTAACTGTAAACAGGGGGTGAGCGTAGCCCTTAAGAGAAAGGAAGATCAGAAGCCCTGGATAAGTACAACAGTCTTGACACAGTTCTAACTGTAAACAGGGGGTGAGCGTAGCCCTTAAGAGAAAGGAAGATCAGAAGCCCTGGATGAGTACAACAGTCTTGACACAGTTCTAACTGTAAACAGGGGGTGAGCGTAGCCCTTAAGAGAAAGGAAGATCAGAAGCCCTGGATGAGTACAACAGTCTTGACACAGTTCTAACTGTAAACAGGGGGTGAGCGTAGCCCTTAAGAGAAAGGAAGATCAGAAGCCCTGGATAAGTACAACAGTCTTGACACAGTTCTAACTGTAAACAGGGGGTGAGCGTAGCCCTTAAGAGAAAGGAAGATCAGAAGCCCTGGATAAGTACAACAGTCTTGACACAGTTCTAACTGTAAACAGGGGGTGAGCGTAGCCCTTAAGAGAAAGGAAGATCAGAAGCCCTGGATGAGTACAACAGTCTTGACACAGTTCTAACTGTAAACAGGGGGTGAGCGTAGCCCTTAAGAGAAAGGAAGATCAGAAGCCCTGGATGAGTACAACAGTCTTGACACAGTTCTAACTGTAAACAGGGGGTGAGCGTAGCCCTTAAGAGAAAGGAAGATCAGAAGCCCTGGATAAGTACAACAGTCTTGACACAGTTCTAACTGTAAACAGGGGGTGAGCGTAGCCCTTAAGAGAAAGGAAGATCAGAAGCCCTGGATACAGTACAACAGTCTTGACACAGTTCTAACTGTAAACAGGGGGTGAGCGTAGCCCTTAAGAGAAAGGAAGATCAGAAGCCCTGGATAAGTACAACAGTCTTGACACAGTTCTATCGATCTGTCATTCAAAGTGTACTCAGTTTTTTCAATATCTGTCTGTCTTAGTGTCTAAAGATAAAAAGAAACTCCATCAAGTCGTCAAGACAGTCTAAAAAATCATAGGTTACAAACTGTCATCCCTAGATAGCATCTATAGTGTGTGCATAAGACGCAAAGCTAGATTCATCACATTTGATAGCACACACCCAATCAACCATCTGTTTCAATCTCTCCTTTCTGGTAAAAAAAAAAAGGTTCTGTTCTTTTAAGTTCAAATCTAACGCCTGAAGAACAGTTTTTACCCCTTTGCTGTCAGAGCCATCAATACTCAGTAGGCTCACTCTTAAGTCTGTCTTATTTTGCTCAGTTAAACTTGGTATGTCACTATGTGTTAATCGGTGTGTGTGTGTGTGTGTGTGTGTGTGTGTGTGTGTGTGTGTGTGTGTGTGTGTGTGTGTGTGTGTGTGTGTGTGTGTGTGTGTGTGTGTGTGTGTGTGTGTGTGTGTGTGTGTGTGTGTGTGTGTGTGTGTCTGTTGGTATAAGTGTGCATGCACATGTGCATGTGTGTGTGTTGGTGTATGTGTAGATGTGTGTCTGAGAATAAGAGAGTATCTGAGGGTGAGCTACACGATTAGTAACCTGATTTTGTTACCATATATTTCTTCCCCCCCCCTCCCCCTTATATTGGTTGTCCATCCATGTGCATGCTTTTGTTGTTGGATTGTGTCTTGTGCAAAACTAAAACAATTTCCTTTGTACACTGATGTATTGGCTGATTAAAGAATCTTGAATGTTGAAGCGTGGCCTTACAACGATGCCTAAATTCCTTCTTGCCGACTTGTTCTATTCAGCAGCTGTGCTAGTTCCCGGCTCCTTTGCCCAAGCAGCTTTTTCCCTTTGCCAACAGCGGGGTTTTGCACTTATTGATTTTGTTTTAATACAGGTCGTATGTCATTAGTTACAGCCCAGTGGCCATGCATACATCAATAGAAGGCGTACAACACAACTTATCACACAGTACACATTCCAATGCTTTGCGCAAACCACTAAGTTAGTCAGTGAGTGACTAAGCCTTGCTGTTTTTAAAGACTTCACGTATCTCATGCATACGAACATTGCTTCTGTTGCACTGTGTGTAGTTGCCGTAATGCAAACAGCATGCATTCCGTTCTCTGTGAATCTCCTACAGCAAAGTGGGGTTAATTAACTCTTTCCCTGCCAGCCTCGTGCCTTCTACCTAGGGGCAGTATGATGTCCCTGATGATGCCAACTTTTGAAGTCACAACTCTGGAAAAGCTGGTTTTTGTTTTTGAAGAGTCAGGAAGATCTATCTCTAGACCATTTTGTCAGATTGAGTCCCACCGGTCTCTTTTCAATTTTGTAATTTGAAAAAAGAAAATCACTCACATTTTCTCCGGCAGTGAAGGGGTTAATGAGCTCTGATAATTCGGAAAAGGGTCACCGCTAAAAAAGAGAAGAGAAACGTTTGTTTATAAGCGCAATGCTTCTCCATGCTTTCTTAGCTTTTGGCCACACTCTATTTATGAGAGAATTTACAAAAACAATTTGGCGGTCGGCAAACACACGTGCTGCACCAGGAAAGGATAATGGTGGCAGGTTTGGCTTTGGAGTCTGCAGGAATCATGGCTGACATGTGCTGGATGCAGCTCAGTGGAGTAAACCTTGAAGGTCATCATTCATTTAGAGCAGGAATCATGGTTGGCAGCTCAGTGGAGTAAACCTTGAAGGCCATCATTCATTTAGAGCAGGAATCATGGTTGGCAGCTCAGTGGAGTAAACCTTGAAGGTCATCATTCATTTAGAGCAGGAATCATGGCTGACATCTGCTGGATGCAGCTCAGTGGAGTAAACCTTGAAGGTCATCATTCATTTAGAGCAGGAATCATGGCTGACATCTGCTGGATGCAGCTCAGTGGAGTAAACCTTGAAGGTCATCATTCATTTAGAGCAGGAATCATGGCTGACATCTGCTGGATGCAGCTCAGTGGAGTAGAACTTGAAGGTCATCATTCATTTAGAGCAGGAATCATGGCTGGCAGCTCAGTGGGGTAAACCTTGAAGAAGGTCATCATTCATTTAGAGCAAGAAATCAAAATTTAACCCTAATCTTTTCCCATTGTAAGACTTTTAAAAGCATTTTACAGGTGAAAGAATTTTAAATGCCTTTTTTGTTTTTGAAAACTAGCACAAAGTGGGTTGACCCTCTTGTTTTGGACGGAAGGTTGCACAGTGTCAGTGGTTTTGAGTGGGTTGACCTTCCTCTTGTTTTGGACGGAAGGTTGCACAGTGTCAGTGGTTTTGAGTGGGTTGACCTTCCTCTTGTTTTGGATGGAAGGTTGCACAGTGTCAGTGGTTTTGAGTGGGTTGACCTTCCTCTTGTTTTGGACGGAAGGTTGCACAGTGTCAGTGGTTTTGAGTGGGTTGACCCTCCTCTTGTTTTGGACGGAAGGTTGCACAGTGTCAGTGGTTTTGAGTGGGTTGACCCTCCTCTTGTTTTGGACGGAAGGTTGCACAGTGTCAGTGGTTTTGAGTGGGTTGACCCTCCTCTTGTTTTGGATGGAAGGTTGCACAGTGTCAGTGGTTTTGAGTGGGTTGACCCTCCTCTTGTTTTGGACGGAAGGTTGCACAGTGTCAGTGGTTTTGAGTGGGTTGACCTTCCTCTTGTTTTGGACGGAAGGTTGCACAGTGTCAGTGGTTTTGAGTGGGTTGACCCTCCTCTTGTTTTGGACGGAAGGTTGCACAGTGTCAGTGGTTTTGAGTGGGTTGACCCTCCTCTTGTTTTGGACGGAAGGTTGCACAGTGTCAGTGGTTTTGAGTGGGTTGACCTTCCTCTTGTTTTGGATGGAAGGTTGCACAGTGTCAGTGGTTTTGAGTGGGTTGACCCTCCTCTTGTTTTGGACGGAAGGTTGCACAGTGTCAGTGGTTTTGAGTGGGTTGACCCTCCTCTTGTTTTGGACGGAAGGTTGCACAGTGTCAGTGGTTTTGAGTGGGTTGACCTTCCTCTTGTTTTGGACGGAAGGTTGCACAGTGTCAGTGGTTTTGAGTGGGTTGACCCTCCTCTTGTTTTGGACGGAAGGTTGCACAGTGTCAGTGGTTTTGAGTGGGTTGACCCTCCTCTTGTTTTGGACGGAAGGTTGCACAGTGTCAGTGGTTTTGAGTGGGTTGACCCTCCTCTTGTTTTGGACGGAAGGTTGCACAGTGTCAGTGGTTTTGAGTGGGTTGACCTTCCTCTTGTTTTGGACGGAAGGTTGCACAGTGTCAGTGGTTTTGAGTGGGTTGACCTTCCTCTTGTTTTGGACGGAAGGTTGCACAGTGTCAGTGGTTTTGAGATAGTTTCTGTACTTTGGGGAACATTATTTCCCTGTGTTGCTTTTTGGTTGCAGCCCCAATGTTGTTTGTGTACAAGCTTTGCTGTAATGTTCATTTGACCATTAAAGGAAACAGTATATAATTAGTGTTGATTCTTTCTGTTGCTGTTAGGGGAGGGAGGAGAGCCAGTGTACACAGCGATGGGAGAGAAAGGGAGAGCGGACGAACAAATCCATCAGTACGGGTTTAACATGGTGAACAGCGATAAAATTGCCATGAATAGGACCATCCCTGACACACGCCTGCCAGAGTGAGTTTTGTCTCTGTCTGCTTCTTTCTCTCTGTCTCTTTCTCTCTCTGTTTCGATGGGAGAAACAGACAGAACGGACAAACAATTCCAACAGTACGGGTTTAGCATGGTCAACAGACACAAACTAGCCATGAATTGGACCATCCCTGACACACGCCTGCCAGAGTGAGTTTGATTCTATCTTTGTGTGTGTGTGTGTCTCACTGTAGGCCCGTTTCTCTGAAGACACACACAATCATAAGAAAATAATGAAGATGAGGGTGAGAACAGGAACTTGTTAGAAATGTTATGTCACTAGCTATTGATTAACACACACTAGTGATAGTGCTTGCAAAGACCTAGCAGTACATAATAATAATAATAATAATGTGGAACATTTATATAGCGTCCATCCTACTATGTAGGCTACAGGGCACGTCATAATATTAAAAAATAGAATAAAAACATGCAACAAAATCCAATAATGTGAGCAGCAAGTAACAACATAGATATACTTCTTCAACTTGTACTACTACTACTACTACTACTACTACTACTACTACTACTACTACTACTACTACTACTACTACTACTACTACTACTACTACTACAACCAGCACCACCAGCACCACAACTACTACTACTACTACTACTACTACTTGTAATAGGCCTAATGCAATTAAGCATTGACACCAATGGAAGTACAACATCAAACTATATACTCACATGAACATATATAACACATGAACCCTCTCGATACACGCACACAACACACACACACACACACATACACATAACACACAGACACATACACACACAGACACACACAAAGACACTTTTAAACTTGCACACATACATAGAGACACGCACGCACACATACACACACACACACACACGCACACGCACACGCTCACTTACCTACACAGGATGAAAAAAAGCTTATAGCTTACTCTTTTATCGTCATTAAAGATAATTTTGACTTGACTTGACTTGACTTGACATCAAAATTACATTTCAATATACTACTGTCTGAATCACTTTTAGTGGAAGGACGTTAAACTGAAGAACAACAACAACACACACACACACAGAACATAAATGATTTGCAACATGTACTATTCTTTTTTCAATTAAACATCCTACTTCAACATTTTGAAGATTATGATGCTATTACTATAACAGGGGGCTTCCGTAAATATTGTAATCCAAATATGACTGGCTGCCCAGATGGTCAGCTACACGGGGACAAGGAAGAGGAGGGGAGGGGGGGGGGGGGCAAGCGATTGGGGAGGGGGGGAGCAGGGAGGGATGGGTTTGGTTTGGGACTGGGGGGGAGGGAGGAGGGGGGGGGGGGGGGGGGGGGGTAGAAACACACTATTCAGTAAGTCAATAAAAACCACTAGTGGGTCAAGCTTAAGATGGTAAGTGGATTTGGGGTACATCTGCAATACAAAGCTATGAGAAGGGACCAGACGTTATTGACTGCAGTAACAGCGCGCAGAAGGGAAGATAAATAGGATATATGTAAATGTGCAGAGCGCACAATGAAGCCTTTCAAGTGAAATGCAGAAATAGCGACGGTGGAACAGCTGCTTGGGATCAGGGCTGCTGGTACTTAGGTTGTTAAGCTATTGTAGCTAGGGTGGTCATAGTTATTATGTGGGTGGTGGTGGTGGTGATCATGATGGGGATAACAATGATGATGACGATGGTGCTGACAGTGATGATGATGATGATGTTGATGACAACAAATGTGATGGTGATGATCATGATGATGGTGATGATCATGATGATGATGGTGATGATCATGATGATGATGGCGATGATGATGATGATGGTGCTGCTGCTGCTTCTCATGATGATAATGATAATGATAACAATGATGATGATAGTGGTGCTGACAGTGATGATGATGATGATGTTGATGACAACAAAGGTGATGGTGATGATCATCAATCAATCAATCAATCAATCAATAACTTTAATGATCCCTGGGGAAATTACAAAGCACATTCACAGGCTCGATAAACAAACAATACTAAAACATACATTATATATAACTCATACATCACAGAGGGAAACAGCAAAATATTTAACATCATCCAATGAATAAAATGTAGACATTGATTAAATTTACATATAAAATATTAGGACAGAGGAAAACAGTAAATACATTAACATTGTCCAATGAATAACATGTAAATATTGATTAAATTTACATATAAGATATTAAGATCACACATACAAAAGATAAGATATTAAGAAGCAGTATACATAAATCGAACATCACAAAGGAATTTATAAAGCAAAAGCATACACCAGTGTCAGATAATTAAAAGGAAAAATGTATGATTAAAACATTATCCCGTCCCTCTGCCCTGCTCCCCCTAACCCACCTCCTTTTCCCCCAACCCCCTTTCCCCCCAACCCCCTTTCCTCCTTCTCCTCTACCCCCCCCCCCCCTCCCCCCAAGCACGCTCACACTCCACTCACGCACTCACTCTCTCTCACACACACACACACACCAACACCACCGTGCACATATACCGGTCAATCTAGTCAGTCTGCATTCTGATTGTACAGGCGAATGGCAGAGGGAATGAATGAATTCAGTTGCCTTGATGTTCTTGCACGTGGGGCTCGCAGTCTGTCACTTCTGTCCGATCGTCTGCTGTCAATGTCGTCATGTAAAGGATGTGTCTCGTCAGTCATTATCATCTTCAGTTTGTCGGTCAGTTTTCTAGTGTACATGTCGTCGAAGTTTTGTTGTCTTTTCCCCACCACCCCACCAGCCTTCTTTATAACTTTCTCTAGTTGACCTTTATCTTGTTTAGAAATATTCCCTCCCCAACACACTGCACCAAAGGTTAAAACATTACAGATAACAGAAAAATAAATCATTTGTAGGATTTCAGAGCGAACATTAAAAGATCTCATCTTACGTATGCAATACATGCGACTATTTAGTTTTCTTAAAAGAGCACTGGAATGTTCATGCCAGGAGAGTTTTTTTTATCAATGGTCACACCGATATATTTATATGATTCGACTTGCTCCACTATTTCATCTTTAATAGTAATCTGGTGTATTCCTGGGGTCTTTTTCCTGAAGTCGATTACAAGTTCTTTTGTTTTCTTAATGTTAAGCAAGAGATAATTGCCATCACACCAATCCACAAACTTATTTATTTCATTTCTGTATTCAGTGTCGTCATTGTCGGTCACAAGTCCTGTCAGAGCCGAGTCGTCTGCAAATTTAGCTAGGGGACAATTTTGACTTTCACTTCTACATTCTGCCGTGTAAAGAGTAAATAAAAATGGTGAGAGTACTGTACCTTGGGGTGCCCCAGTGTTAGTAACTAAAACAGTTGAACGAGTATTATTGAGTTTAACAAACTGAGGCCTGTTGGTGAGATAGTCTAACACTCATAAAACAGTTGAAAAGGGGACTTTCATATTTAGGAGTTTCTTTGCTAGAAGGTGAGGCTGAATAGTATTAAAGGCACTAGAGAAGTCGAAGAACATTAAACGTATATAGGTATTAGGGTTATCAAGATGCGCATACATTTTGTTTAAAACAAAAAGAATAGCGTCATCCACACCCCTGTTCCTTCTGTAGGCAAACTGAAGAGGGTCTACAAACGGTTTAACAAAATCATGTAAATGAAAAAGCATCACTCTCTCAAACATTTTCATAACTGCAGACGTTAATGCTACAGGACGGAGGTCATTCATACATGTCACAGGTGTTTTCTTTGGAATAGGTATGATACAGAATGATTTCCAGATTGATGGAATTTTACACTGACTTAGACACAGGTTAAAAATAGTGGTTAAGATCCTATACAGTTGAGCTGCGCAATATTTCAGTGTGCAAGTTTGAATCCCATCCGGGCCAGGAGCTTTGTTCGTCTTCACTTTTTTCAAATGCAGCAGAACTTCATTTTCTGAAACAGCGATTGTTTCCTGATTTTCCTGTTCTCTACCTTCATTCAATAAATCAGTTAACTCACTTCGTTCTTGGCTAAAATCGTGATGATCAAAACGTGCATAAAAGTCATTCAGTTTGATTCAAAGGATGATGATGAAGTCGTATCTGTTCTCCCACTCTTTCCCTTTATACCCACTCATCAGCTTCATCCCCTCCCACACCCCTTTCATGTCATTGCACACTAGTTTGTTTTCTATCTGATGTTTGTACTCTTCTCTCCCCTGTTCTAAAACTTTCTTTACCTGTCTCTGAGCCTCCTTCATATCATCCTTCTCTCCACTACAAAAAGCCCTTTTCTTGTTATTAAGTGTACCCTTCATCTGTTTGGTGATCCACGGTTTGTTATTGGCAAAGCATTTGACATTTCTAGTTGGAACCACATTACTTTCACAAAATGTAATGTAGTCCGTAACAGTATCGGCCAGCTCATTCACACCATCACATGCATCAACAAACACATTCCAGTCCGTGCACTCGAAACACCCCCTCAACGCATCAATGGATTCATCCGACCAGTCTTGCACTGACACAGTAACAGGCGGTTGACGTTTGACAACAGGTCTGTAACGGGGCAACAAACAGATACAATGGATCATGATGATGATGGCGATGATGATGGTGCTGCTGCTGCTTCTCATGACGATAAAGGTGGTGATGATGACAATGGTGACAGTGTGTCGGACAGTCTAGTTCTGGTTTGAACTACGTGGAAGGATGATGACAATGGTGACAGTGTGTCGGATAGTCTAGTTCTGGTTTGAACTACGTGGAAGGATGATGACAATGGTGACAGTGTGTCGGATAGTCTAGTTCTGGTTTGAACTACGTGGAACGATGATGACAATGGTGACAGTGTGTCGGATAGTCTAGTTCTGGTTTGAACTACGTGGAAGGATGATGACAATGGTGACAGTGTGTCGGATAGTCTAGTTCTGGTTTGAACTACGTGGAAGGATGATGACAATGGTGACAGTGTGTCGGATAGTCTAGTTCTGGTTTGAACTACGTGGAAGGATGATGACAATGGTGACAGTGTGTCGGACAGTCTAGTTCTGGTTTGAACTACGTGGAACGATGATGACAATGGTGACAGTGTGTCGGACAGTCTAGTTCTGGTTTGAACTACGTGGAACGATGATGACAATGGTGACAGTGTGTCGGATAGTCTAGTTCTGGTTTGAACTACGTGGAAGGATGATGACAATGGTGACAGTGTGTCGGATAGTCTAGTTCTGGTTTGAACTACGTGGAAGGATGATGACAATGGTGACAGTGTGTCGGATAGTCTAGTTCTGGTTTGAACTACGTGGAAGGATGATGACAATGGTGACAGTGTGTCGGACAGTCTAGTTCTGGTTTGAACTACGTGGAACGATGATGACAATGGTGACAGTGTGTCGGACAGTCTAGTTCTGGTTTGAACTACGTGGAACGATGATGACAATGGTGACAGTGTGTCGGACAGTCTAGTTCTGGTTTGAACTACGTGGAACGATGATGACAATGGTGACAGTGTGTCGGACAGTCTAGTTCTGGTTTGAACTACGTGGAAGGA
The DNA here is from genome assembly GCA_017654935.2 of Phymorhynchus buccinoides. Classification (NCBI taxonomy): domain Eukaryota; kingdom Metazoa; phylum Mollusca; class Gastropoda; order Neogastropoda; family Raphitomidae; genus Phymorhynchus; species Phymorhynchus buccinoides. The sequence goes on along the minus strand of CM065688.1, from coordinate 63,457,962 downwards.
GCCCTCGAAGGCTATGAACTCCAACTCGTTTCTCTGACCTCCAGCTATCAGAGGAGGCCACTGCTATTCAGGAATGCTGGGATGGGGGTTGATACCTTGCCCAGGGGACATCCACGCTCTTTTGGTCAAGAGGACTTGAGGAAAGAGGGTGTTGGGGAAGGTCCCCAAAGGCCAGCTAATCCCAGGGCTGCAGCACTTAGAGCCAGTGCAGATTCCCCCTGGTTTGACAGTCATGGTTATTGTCAAAGCACTTGGTTTGGCCCCCGGGGGGATACCGGGGGGTCTTTTGTATAAATAGTTCCCCAACCTCTGGAAGTTCTGTGCTTGTAACTTCCTCTAATCTGTCACTCTCTATGACTGCCTTTTCCCTTTGCTTACTGTCACCTACTATCTTCCTGCCTTACTGGTCCATTCTCATGCCTTTTTTCATGAAACAATTTCAAAAAGATTTCCTCCAGCCGAAGTCGGACTTGTTGGGCCTAACTATTTCTTTAGTTAGGCGCATGACGGCAGCATGACGCATCTGCGCTCATAATTGACATGAAACTGTCTGAGCGATCGAAGAAGTAGAAGAAGAAGGTTGTACCACGATTTTCGTAATACGTTTTTAGAAAACTATTGATCATACACAATCTTACTCTCACTTTTGCTTTTGCGCCTAACGGGATTCAAAATGTGACGGTTGCAGCGTCATTCTGGTGTTTCACAACGAGAGTTTCTCGATGATGATGATGATGATGATGATGATGATGATGATGATGATGATGATGATGATGATGACAATGGTGTCAAGAAGGCCTAGCAACAGCCAGTGTCATTCTGGTGTTCCATAACGAGGGATTCTCAATGATGATGATGATGACGACGATGATGACGACAATGATGATTATGCTGACAATTGACGTCATGATTTCAGATGCAAACACTGGCACTACCCTGAAGAAGGCCTGCCTACAGCCAGTGTCATTCTGGTGTTCCACAACGAGGGGTTCTCAATGATGATGATGATTATGCTGACAATTGACGTCATGATTTCAGATGCAAACACTGGCACTACCCTGAAGAAGGCCTGCCTACAGCCAGTGTCATTCTGGTGTTCCACAACGAGGGGTTCTCAATGATGATGATGATTATGCTGACAATTGACGTCATGATTTCAGATGCAAACACTGGCACTACCCTGAAGAAGGCCTGCCTACAGCCAGTGTCATTCTGGTGTTCCACAACGAGGGGTTCTCAACGCTGCTTCGCACGGTTCATTCCATCATCAACACCTCTCCCCCGCATCTCTTGAAAGAGGTGGTGATGGTGGACGATTTTAGCAATAAAGGTGAGTGAGGATGAAAGGCTGGTTAGAGGGAGGGACAGGTGACAGATCTATTTTAATTTTAATTTATTGTGTGGTAATCGGCTTAAATATTAAATCGTCCTGTGGCTGTTACCCATACTGTGCTAGGCGGTGTTGTAAATAACCTTGGTGGAGGGAGTTAATTAAGAGAGAGTTCCTTTCCCTTATTCATTTCACTGCAATCCTCTCCTAGCATCACTATTTCAATCTGATTAAATTGCTAAATAATTCAGTCATGTTACGGGTCAGTCTTTAGTGGAACACTAGGACTCTCAAACTAGGGGGCATTTGTTCTGGCTCTAGCGCTGCAGCCAAAGGGATGGGTTGGCCTTTGGGGACCTTCCCCAACACCAGCTGTCCTCGCATCCTTGTGGCTGAGAGAGTGGGGATGTACCCAGGGCAAATTCTAGCCCAATCATTCAGAATAGCAGCCGCCTCCTTTGCTTTCTGGCAGCCTAGTCAGAAACGGTAGACTGGCCTACATGAAAATAGTCTTTTTCTTCTGCGTTCCCAGGCCATATGGCCATAATGGATAAGGTACCTACGTGTCCGGTTTTCAGTTTTCATTGCTCTCCCTGCTGCGTACAGCTGACACATTCTGAATTTCGGAGGAGCTGATAAGAAAAAAATTATTTAGAATATTTTTTGAAAAAAGGCAGGAGAATGAGCCAATAGTACTTCATAGAAGAAAAAGGCTGAGTCAAAGAGAGTGGCAGATTAGAGGAAGTTACAAGCACAGAACTTCCAGAAAGTGGGGGAACTATTTTTATGAAAGACCCCCCAGTATGGGGAGAGACTCGTGCAGGGGGCGGGGACGTCCAATATGGAGGCACGAGGCATCCACCCACTGCCCCGATACAAATAACAATTGAGTTAAGTAAATATTTTGTATGCTAATGTTCAGCTCTGAGGTAACATTTTCCTGCTTAGCTGTTGTTTTTCTCTATTTATTTATTTTAATTTAATCAACTTTGTTATTTTTTACAGAATGTCAACAGATAAAAGAAGATAACGATTTGGGGGAGCCATGATGAATGCTATTGTCATTTTGTTGTAAAGATTTAGGGCGCACACACATTAGAATAGATCCGCAATCAGCAAGTTCCGTGCGGAAATCCCACACACTTATATAAGAAATAAGCGGATGGGATTGTGCATGGGTTTCCACATGTAGTGGGCACACTCTTTCTTACTTCCAGATTGTTGTGGATTGTGCATGGGTTTCCACATGTAGTGTGCACACTCCTTCATATTTCTTACTTCCAGATTGTTGTGGATTGTGCATGGGTTTCCACATGTAGTGGGCACACTCTTTCTTACTTCCAGATTGTTGTTGTTGTGGATTGTGCATGGGTTTCCACATGTAGTGTGCACACTCCTTCATATTTCTTACTTCCAGATTGTTGTGGATTGTGCATGGGTTTCCACATGTAGTGGGCACACTCTTTCTTACTTCCAGATTGTTGTTGTTGTGGATTGTGCATGGGTTTCCACATGTAGTGGGCACACTCCTTCATATTTCTTACTTCCATATTGTTGTTGTTGTGGATTGTGCATGGGTTTCCACATGTAATGGGCACACTCTTTCATATTTCTTACTTCCAGATTTTGTTGTTGTGGATTGTGCATGGGTTTCCACATGTAGTGGGCACACTCTTTCATATTTCTTACTTCCAGATTGTTCTTGTTGTGGATTGTGCAAGGGTTTCCACATGTAGTGGGCACACTCTTTCATATTTCTTACTTCCAGATTGTTCTTGTTGTGGATTGTGCAAGGGTTTCCACATGTAGTGTGCACACTCTTTCATATTTCTTACTTCCAGATTGTTGTGGATTGTGCAAGGGTTTCCACATGTAATGGGCACACTCTTTCATATTTCTTACTTCCAGATTGTTGTGGATTGTGCATGGGTTTCCACATGTAGTGTGCACACTCCTTCATATTTCTTACTTCCAGATTCTTGTTGTGGATTGTGCATGGGTTTCCACATGTAGTGTGCACACTCTTTCATATTTCTTACTTCCAGATTTTTGTTGTGGATTGTGCATGGGTTTCCACATGTAATGTGCACACTCTTTCATATTTCTTACTTCCAGATTTTTTGTTGTGGATTGTGCATGGGTTTCCACATGTGTGCACACTCTTTCATATTTCTTACTTCCAGATTCTTGTTGTGGATTGTGCATGGGTTTCCACATGTAGTGTGCACACTCTTTCATATTTCTTACTTCCAGATTGTTGTGGATTGTGCATGGGTTTCCACATGTAGTGTGCACACTCTTTCATATTTCTTACTTCCAGATTGTTGTGGATTGTGCATGGGTTTCCACATGTAGTGGGCACACTCTTTCATATTTCTTACTTCCAGATTGTTGTGGATTGTGCAAGGGTTTCCACATGTAATGGGCACACTCTTTCATATTTCTTACTTCCAGATTTTTGTTGTGGATTGTGCATGGGTTTCCACATGTAATGTGCACACTCTTTCATATTTCTTACTTCCAGATTGTTGTTGTTGTGGATTGTGCATGGGTTTCCACATGTAGTGTGCACACTCTTTCATATTTCTTACTTCCAGATTGTTGTTGTGGATTGTGCATGGGTTTCCACATGTAGTGTGCACACTCTTTCATATTTCTTACTTCCAGATTGTTGTTGTGGATTGTGCATGGGTTTCCACATGTAGTGTGCACACTCTTTCATATTTCTTACTTCGAAATTCTTGTGGATTGTGCATGGGTTTCCACATGTAATGGGCACACTCTTTCATATTTCTTACTTCGAAATTCTTGTGGATTGTGCATGGGTTTCCACATGTAATGGGCACACTCTTTCATATTTCTTACTTCCAGATTCTTGTGGATTGTGCATGGGTTTCCACATGTAGTGTGCACACTCTTTCATATTTCTTACTTCCAGATTGTTGTGGATTGTGCATGGGTTTCCACATGTAATGGGCACACTCTTTCATATTTCTTACTTCCAGATTCTTCTTGTTGTGGATTGTGCAAGGGTTTCCACATGTAATGGGCACACTCCTTCATATTTCTTACTTCCAGATTGTTGTTGTGGATTGTGCAAGGGTTTCCACATGTAATGGGCACACTCCTTCATATTTCTTACTTCCAGATTGTTGTTGTGGATTGTGCAAGGGTTTCCACATGTAATGGGCACACTCTTTCATACTTCTTACTTCCAGATTGTTGTTGTTGTGGATTGTGCATGGGTTTCCACATGTAATGGGCACACTCTTTCATATTTCTTACTTCGAAATTCTTGTGGATTGTGCATGGGTTTCCACATGTAGTGGGCACACTCTTTCATATTTCTTACTTCCAGATTTTTGTTGTGGATTGTGCATGGGTTTCCACATGTAATGGGCACACTCTTTCATATTTCTTACTTCCAGATTCTTGTGGATTGTGCATGGGTTTCCACATGTAGTGGGCACACTCTTTCATATTTCTTACTTCCAGATTGTTGTGGATTGTGCATGGGTTTCCACATGTAGTGGGCACACTCTTTCATATTTCTTACTTCCAGATTCTTGTGGATTGTGCATGGGTTTCCACATGTAGTGGGCACACTCTTTCATATTTCTTACTTCCAGATTCTTGTGGATTGTGCAAGGGTTTCCACATGTAATGGGCACACTCTTTCATATTTCTTACTTCCAGATTCTTGTGGATTGTGCATGGGTTTCCACATGTAGTGGGCACACTCTTTCATATTTCTTACTTCCAGATTCTTGTGGATTGTGCAAGGGTTTCCACATGTAATGGGCACACTCTTTCATATTTCTTACTTCGAAATTCTTGTGGATTGTGCATGGGTTTCCACATGTAATGGGCACACTCTTTCATACTTCTTACTTCGAAATTCTTGTGGATTGTGCATGGGTTTCCACATGTAATGGGCACACTCTTTCATATTTCTTACTTCCAGATTGTTGTTGTTGTGGATTGTGCATGGGTTTCCACATGTAATGGGCACACTCTTTCATATTTCTTACTTCGAAATTCTTGTGGATTGTGCATGGGTTTCCACATGTAATGTGCACACTCTTTCATATTTCTTACTTCCAGATTGTTGTTGTTGTGGATTGTGCATGGGTTTCCACATGTAATGGGCACACTCTTTCATATTTCTTACTTCCAGATTCTTGTGGATTGTGCATGGGTTTCCACATGTAATGGGCACACTCTTTCATATTTCTTACTTCCAGATTGTTGTTGTTGTGGATTGTGCAAGGGTTTCCACATGTAATGGGCACACTCTTTCATATTTCTTACTTCCAGATTCTTGTGGATTGTGCATGGGTTTCCACATGTAGTGGGCACACTCTTTCATATTTCTTACTTCCAGATTCTTGTGGATTGTGCAAGGGTTTCCACATGTAATGGGCACACTCTTTCATATTTCTTACTTCGAAATTCTTGTGGATTGTGCATGGGTTTCCACATGTAATGGGCACACTCTTTCATACTTCTTACTTCGAAATTCTTGTGGATTGTGCATGGGTTTCCACATGTAATGGGCACACTCTTTCATATTTCTTACTTCGAAATTCTTGTGGATTGTGCATGGGTTTCCACATGTAATGGGCACACTCTTTCATATTTCTTACTTCGAAATTCTTGTGGATTGTGCATGGGTTTCCACATGTAATGTGCACACTCTTTCATATTTCTTACTTCCAGATTGTTGTTGTTGTGGATTGTGCATGGGTTTCCACATGTAATGGGCACACTCTTTCATATTTCTTACTTCCAGATTCTTGTGGATTGTGCATGGGTTTCCACATGTAATGGGCACACTCTTTCATATTTCTTACTTCCAGATTGTTGTTGTTGTGGATTGTGCAAGGGTTTCCACATGTAATGGGCACACTCTTTCATATTTCTTACTTCCAGATTGTTGTTGTGGATTGTGCATGGGTTTCCACATGTAATGGGCACACTCTTTCATATTTCTTACTTCCAGATTTTTCTTGTGGATTGTGCAAGGGTTTCCACATGTAATGGGCACACTCTTTCATATTTCTTACTTCGAAATTCTTGTGGATTGTGCATGGGTTTCCACATGTAATGGGCACACTCTTTCATACTTCTTACTTCGAAATTCTTGTGGATTGTGCATGGGTTTCCACATGTAATGGGCACACTCTTTCATATTTCTTACTTCGAAATTCTTGTGGATTGTGCATGGGTTTCCACATGTAATGGGCACACTCTTTCATATTTCTTACTTCGAAATTCTTGTGGATTGTGCATGGGTTTCCACATGTAATGTGCACACTCTTTCATATTTCTTACTTCCAGATTGTTGTTGTTGTGGATTGTGCATGGGTTTCCACATGTAATGGGCACACTCTTTCATATTTCTTACTTCCAGATTGTTGTTGTTGTGGATTGTGCATGGGTTTCCACATGTAGTGTGCACACTCTTTCATATTTCTTACTTCCAGATTGTTGTTGTGGATTGTGCAAGGGTTTCCACATGTAGTGTGCACACTCTTTCATATTTCTTACTTCCAGATTTTGTTTGTGGATTGTGCATGGGTTTCCACATGTAGTGTGCACACTCTTTCATATTTCTTACTTCCAGATTGTTGTTGTGGATTGTGCATGGGTTTCCACATGTAGTGTGCACACTCTTTCATATTTCTTACTTCCAGATTCTTGTGGATTGTGCATGGGTTTCCACATGTAATGGGCACACTCTTTCATATTTCTTACTTCCAGATTCTTGTGGATTGTGCATGGGTTTCCACATGTAATGGGCACACTCTTTCATATTTCTTACTTCGAAATTCTTGTGGATTGTGCATGGGTTTCCACATGTAATGGGCACACTCTTTCATATTTCTTACTTCAAAATTCTTGTGGATTGTGCATGGGTTTCCACATGTAATGTGCACACTCTTTCATATTTCTTACTTCCAGTTTGTTGTTGTTGTGGATTGTGCATGGGTTTCCACATGTAATGGGCACACTCTTTCATATTTCTTACTTGCAGATTGTTGTTGTTGTGGATTGTGCATGGGTTTCCACATGTAGTGTGCACACTCTTTCATATTTCTTACTTCCAGATTGTTGTTGTGGATTGTGCAAGGGTTTCCACATGTAGTGTGCACACTCTTTCATATTTCTTACTTCCAGATTGTTGTTGTGGATTGTGCATGGGTTTCCACATGTAGTGTGCACACTCTTTCATATTTCTTACTTCCAGATTCTTGTGGATTGTGCATGGGTTTCCACATGTAATGGGCACACTCTTTCATATTTCTTACTTCCAGATTCTTGTGGATTGTGCATGGGTTTCCACATGTAGTGTGCACACTCTTTCATATTTCTTACTTCCAGATTCTTCTTGTTGTGGATTGTGCATGGGTTTCCACATGTAGTGTGCACACTCTTTCATATTTCTTACTTCCAGATTGTTGTTGCGGATTGTGCATGGGTTTCCACATGTAATGGGCACACTCTTTCATATTTCTTACTTCAAAATTCTTGTGGATTGTGCATGGGTTTCCACATGTAATGGGCACACTCTTTCATATTTCTTACTTCGAAATTCTTGTGGATTGTGCATGGGTTTCCACATGTAGTGTGCACACTCTTTCATATTTCTTACTTCCAGATTCTTCTTGTTGTGGATTGTGCATGGGTTTCCACATGTAGTGTGCACACTCTTTCATATTTCTTACTTCCAGATTCTTGTGGTGGATTGTGCATGGGTTTCCACATGTAATGGGCACTCTTTCATATTTCTTACTTCCATATTCTTGTTGTTGTGGATTGTGCATGGGTTTCCACATGTAATGGGCACTCTTTCATATTTCTTACTTCCAGATTCTTGTTGTGGATTGTGCAAGGGTTTCCACATGTAGTGTGCACACTCTTTCATATTTCTTACTTCCAGATTCTTGTTGTTGCGGATTGTGCAAGGGTTTCCACATGTAGTGTGCACACTCTTTCATACTTCCAGATTCTTGTTGTGGATTGTGCAAGGGTTTCCACATGTAGTGTGCACACTCTTTCATATTTCTTACTTCCAGATTGTTGTTGTGGATTGTGCATGGGTTTCCACATGTAGTGTGCACACTCTTTCATATTTCTTACTTCCAGATTGTTGTTGTTGTGGATTGTGCATGGGTTTCCACATGTAGTGTGCACACTCTTTCATATTTCTTTCTTCCAGATTCTTGTTGTTGTGGATTGTGCATGGGTTTCCACATGTAGTGTGCACACTCTTTCATATTTCTTACTTCGAGATTCTTGTTGTTGCGGATTGTGCAAGGGTTTCCACATGTAGTGTGCACACTCTTTCATATTTCTTACTTCGAGATTCTTGTTGTTGCGGATTGTGCAAGGGTTTCCACATGTAGTGTGCACACTCTTTCATATTTCTTACTTCCAGATTCTTGTTGTTGCGGATTGTGCATGGGTTTCCACATGTAGTGTGCACACTCTTTCATATTTCTTACTTCCAGATTGTTGTTGTTGTGGATTGTGCAAGGGTTTCCACATGTAGTGTGCACACTCTTTCATATTTCTTACTTCCAGATTCTTGTTGTTGTGGATTGTGCATGGGTTTCCACATGTAGTGTGCACACTCTTTCATATTTCTTACTTCCAGATTCTTGTTGTTGCGGATTGTGCAAGGGTTTCCACATGTAGTGTGCACACTCTTTCATATTTCTTACTTCCAGATTCTTGTTGTGGATTGTGCAAGGGTTTCCACATGTAGTGTGCACACTCTTTCATATTTCTTACTTCCAGATTCTTGTTGTTGCGGATTGTGCAAGGGTTTCCACATGTAGTGTGCACACTCTTTCATACTTCCAGATTCTTGTTGTGGATTGTGCAAGGGTTTCCACATGTAGTGTGCACACTCTTTCATATTTCTTACTTCCAGATTGTTGTTGTTGTGGATTGTGCATGGGTTTCCACATGTAGTGTGCACACTCTTTCATATTTCTTACTTCCAGATTGTTGTTGTTGTGGATTGTGCAAGGGTTTCCACATGTAGTGTGCACACTCTTTCATATTTCTTTCTTCCAGATTCTTGTTGTTGTGGATTGTGCATGGGTTTCCACATGTAGTGTGCACACTCTTTCATATTTCTTACTTCGAGATTCTTGTTGTTGCGGATTGTGCAAGGGTTTCCACATGTAGTGTGCACACTCTTTCATATTTCTTACTTCGAGATTCTTGTTGTTGCGGATTGTGCAAGGGTTTCCACATGTAATGTGCACACTCTTTCATATTTCTTACTTCCAGATTCTTGTTGTTGCGGATTGTGCAAGGGTTTCCACATGTAATGTGCACACTCTTTCATATTTCTTACTTCCAGATTGTTGTTGTTGTGGATTGTGCAAGGGTTTCCACATGTAGTGTGCACACTCTTTCATATTTCTTACTTCCAGATTCTTGTTGTTGTGGATTGTGCATGGGTTTCCACATGTAGTGTGCACACTCTTTCATATTTCTTACTTCCAGATTCTTGTTGTTGCGGATTGTGCAAGGGTTTCCACATGTAGTGTGCACACTCTTTCATATTTCTTACTTCCAGATTCTTGTTGTTGCGGATTGTGCAAGGGTTTCCACATGTAGTGTGCACACTCTTTCATATTTCTTACTTCCAGATTCTTGTTGTTGCGGATTGTGCAAGGGTTTCCGTGTGGAACTTGCGCGTATATGTGTGAGTGCCCTTACACTGAAGAAGCATTTTTCCAGTCGAGTGTGTGTAAGAGTGAGTGAGTGAGTGAGTGAGAATGAGATTGATAGAGAGAGACAGGGAGGGGTGAAAGGAAGGGAGGGGGTGATCACCATAAAACTGCAAATGATATCTCTTAGAGTTTTAATGTAAGTTTTTTTGTTGTAATATAAATATAATAAGGACAAATTTCCTTGACGATTTCCATAAATGATTGATTGCTCAATTGATATGTCCATCCACTTACCGCTTTAATTTCCTAACAAATCTACCACCACCACCCCTCTCTCATTGCCCAGACAACCTGAAAGGTGAGCTTGACCTCTACCTCCAGCGGTTCAAGGGCAAGGTCAAGCTGTATCGCAACACGCAGAGAGAGGGGCTGATCCGTACACGCACGCGAGGCGCTGAGCTGTCAACGGGCGACGTGATCGTGTTTTTAGACGCCCACTGCGAGTGTAACCGCAACTGGCTGGTGCCGCTGCTGGACAGGATTCGACTGGACAGGTGAGCGTGGGCTGTGTGGAGGGTCACTGTATAGTGCAACAGTGTACATTGCCGCTGCTGGACAGGATTCGACTGGACAGGTGAGCGTGGGCTGTGTGGAGGGTCACTGTATAGTGCAGCATTGTACACAATTGGCTGGTGCCGCTGCTGGACAGGTGAGCGTGGGCTGTGTAGAGGGTCACTGTATAGTGCAACAGTGTACATTGCCGCTGCTGGACAGGATTCGACTGGACAGGTGAGCGTGGGCTGTGTGGAGGGTCACTGTATAGTGCAGCATTGTACACAATTGGCTGGTGCCGCTGCTGGACAGGTGAGCGTGGGCTGTGTGGAGGGTCACTGTATAGTGCAACAGTGTACATTGCCGCTGCTGGACAGGATTCGACTGGACAGGTGAGCGTGGGCTGTGTGGAGGGTCACTGTATAGTGCAGCATTATACATTGTTATTTTTCTTTGTCTTGTAGATGCCTACCAGCAGGCAAATATTTGTTCCAGAAAATAAGAAAATGGGCTGCGTGTAATCTTGTTTTTGTGTTCTTAGAGTAATAAAAATATTCAAAAAATGAAAATAAAAAAGAAGAAAACAAAAACAGTATGTGTGCGTGTGTGAGCATGCACATATTTTGTGTGTGTGTGTGTGTGTGTGTGTGTGTGTGTGTGAGTGAGTACACGTCTGTCAGTGTGTTTGTTTGTCAGGAAAACCATGGCTGTTCCTATCGTGGACGGCATAGACTGGGACAACTTCCAGTACCGACCTGTCTACTCCACCGTCCACCATCGCGGCATCTTTGAGTGGGGGTTCCTCTACAAAGAGAGTCAGGTTCCTCAGAAGGAGCTGGACACCAGGCAGCACAATTCTGAACCCTACAGGTAAACAGCAAACTTGGGTGATTGAGAGAGAGAGAGAGAGAGAGAGAGAGAGAGAGAGAGAGAGAGAGAGAGAGAGAGAGAGAGAGAGAGTGTGTGTGTGAGTGAGTGAGTGAGTGAGTGAGTGAGTGAGTGAGTGAGTGAGTGAGTGAGTGAGTGAGTGAGTGAGTGAGTGAGTGAGTGAGTGAGTGAGTGAGTGAGTGAGTGAGAGTGAGTGAGTGAGTGTGTGTGTGTGTGTGTTGTTTCTTCAACTGATTGTAATTTGTATTGTGTTCTTGGGTGGGGTGAGTGGTGGTGATGGTAACGGTGTGTGTGTGTGAGTGCGTGTGTGTGTGGATATGTGCGTACATGCGTGTCTGCGTGTATGTGTGGGTGGTGGGTGGTGTGTGTATACATGCCTATTTTACATGACTGTGTGTGAGCGATTACTTGTTTTTGTTTTTCTTACTTTTAATTTTTTTTTTGGTTAAGCGCATAGAGCTCCACATTTGGTGGAGGAGTGCGCTATATAAATGATTCACTGTTATTATTAGTATTTTTTTTTTTTCAATTGTGCTGTGATTTGTTAAATAGGGTTTTCGTACTAAACTAAGTCAGGTTCTCAAAAAAGAGCAAGTCAAGTCAAAATGTTATTTCCAGATGGGAACATTGTATAAGAAAATGACATGCAAGATTCAAGGCAGCATAATTCTGAACCCTGTAAATAAAAATGAAATGATTGTGGTTCCTTTTCTCTTGTAGTAGTGTGTGTTTGGGGATGTGTGTGTTGTCCTTTTATGGGGGTGTGTGCGCGCATATATGCCTGTGTTTGGGGATGTGTATGTTGTCTTTTTATGGGGTGTGTGCGCGCATATATGCCTGTGTTTGGGGATGTGTATGTTGTCCTTTTATGGGGGGTGTGCGCGCATATATGCCTGTGTTTGGGGATGTGTGTGTTGTCCTTTTATGGGGTGTGTGCGCGCATATATGCCTGTGTTTGGGGATGTGTATGTTGTCTTTTTATGGGGGGTGTGCGCGCATATATGCCTGTGTTTGGGGATGTGTGTGTTGTCCTTTTATGGGGTGTGTGCGCGCATATATGCCTGTGTTTGGGGATGTGTGTGTTGTCCTTTTATGGGGTGTGTGCGCGCATATATGCCTGTGTTTGGGGATGTGTGTGTTGTCCTTTTATGGGGTGTGTGCGCGCATATATGCCTGTGTTTGGGGATGTGTGTGTTGTCCTTTTATGGGGTGTGTGCGCGCATATATGCCTGTGTTTGGGGATGTGTGTGTTGTCCTTTTATGGGGTGTGTGCGCACATATATGCCTGTGTTTGGGGATGTGTGTGTTGTCCTTTTATGGGGTGTGTGCGCGCATATATGCCTGTGTTTGGGGATGTGTGTGTTGTCCTTTTATGGGGTGTGTGCGCGCATATATGCCTGTGTTTGGGGATGTGTGTGTTGTCCTTTTATGGGGTGTGTGCGCGCATATATGCCTGTGTTTGGGGATGTGTGTGTTGTCCTTTTATGGGGTGTGTGCGCGCATATATGCCTGTGTTTGGGGATGTGTATGTTGTCCTTTTATGGGGTGTGTGCGCACATATATGCCTGTGTTTGGGGATGTGTATGTTGTCCTTTTATGGTGTGTGCGCACACATATGCCTGTGGTTGGTGAAAAATTATAATCATTTTGTAATTGAAGGTTCATATTTTGAAGGACATCACAGTATTTTGCCAAGAAACTATGCAACTAAGAAATTAGTCTTTCATTTCTGTCAGTTTATGTCCCAACCAACGTTCCAAGTGAAAAGAGCAAAATTCACAAGATCAGGAAAAGTTGTTTGATAAAGCACTGCGGCTTAGTTTGGTCGGATTCATGTGTGTTTTGTGCTTGCGGCCACCTGTTTTCATATTCTGTTCATCCTCCATGCCCCCAAGAGGGGTCAAAGGATTATCATTAAATACAAATTGAAAATTAAATTGTGGATGTGTGTGTGCATGTTTGTTTGTGTGTGTGCTTGTGTGCGTGCATTAACTTTTCCACAAAACGTTGCGAGTACAGTCCCAACACCCGAGAATGATAGCAACAGCCAAATCTTCCCCGAGGACGCGTTGTGAGCATACTCGCGACCAATTTTGTAAAAACAACTGTGGCCGAGTATTTGATAGAATTCTGAACCAATGGTGTTAGGGTATAAAATTGACCACTCCTACGTCATCTGACACATCAAGCAAGTCACTAACAGCAAATTGTATTGGTTAAATTGTACACAAAAAAGCAACTGACCCTCCTACTTTTTCAGTCACGAGGTTTGCTTGTAAGGCGTGGAATGTCTGTGACGAACAGTGACATAGCTGTTTCAATTAATTCAGTTTAACACAAAATAACAAATTGGTTTTCAAAATTTATTTCATTAAAAAGATAAAAGATACATTTACTTTCCCTTACTAAAAGAAAGTCACTGTGATCTTCTCATTTTTAAAGAGAATTTATTGAAAAGGGCCAAAATCGGGTGTCCTGGGGGAATGTTCTGCCTTCACTGCACACAGCGCAGCCAGAGGGGTGGTGTTGAAAGGGTTAATAATAAGGTGACCTGGGGGAATGTTCTGCCTTCATTGCACACAGAGCAGCCAGAGGGGTGGTGTTGAAAGGGTTAATAATAATGTGTCCTGGGGGAATGTTCTGCCTTCACTGCACACAGCGCAGCCAGAGGGGTGGTGTTGAAAGGGTTAATAATAAGGTGTCCTGGGGGAATGTTCTGCCTTCACTGCACACAGCGCAGCCAGAGGGGTGGTGTTGAAAGGGTTAATAATAAGGTGTCCTGGGGGAATGTTCTGCCTTCACTGCACACAGAGCAGCCAGAGGGGTGGTGTTGAAAGGGTTAATAATAAGGTGTCCTGGGGGAATGTTCTGCCTTCACTGCACACAGAACAGCCAGAGGGGTGGTGTTGAAAGGGTTAATAATAAGGTGACCTGGGGGAATGTTCTGCCTTCATTGCACACAGAGCAGCCAGAGGGGTGGTGTTGAAAGGGTTAATAATAAGGTGACCTGGGGGAATGTTCTGCCTTCACTGCACACAGCGCAGCCAGAGGGGTGGTGTTGAAAGGGTTAATAATAAGGTGTCCTGGGGGAATGTTCTGCCTTCACTGCACACAGAGCAGCCAGAGGGGTGGTGTTGAAAGGGTTAATAATAAGGTGTCCTGGGGGAATGTTCTGCCTTCACTGCACACAGAACAGCCAGAGGGGTGGTGTTGAAAGGGTTAATAATAAGGTGACCTGGGGGAATGTTCTGCCTTCACTGTGCTGATGGCACACAGAGCAGGCAGAGGGGTGGTGTTGAAAGGGTTAATAATAATGTGTCCTGGGGGAATGTTCTGCCTTCACTGCACACAGCGCAGCCAGAAGGGTGGTGTTGAAAGGGTTAATAATAAGGTGACCTGGGGGAATGTTCTGCCTTCACTGCACACAGAGCAGGCAGAGGGGTGGTGTTGAAAGGGTTAATAATAAGGTGACCTGGGGGAATGTTCTGCCTTCACTGCACACAGCGCAGCCAGAAGGGTGGTGTTGAAAGGGTTAATAATAAGGTGTCCTGGGGGAATGTTCTGCCTTCACTGCACACAGCGCAGCCAGAAGGGTGGTGTTGAAAGGGTTAATAATAATGTGTCCTGGGGGAATGTTCTGCCTTCACTGCACACAGAACAGCCAGAGGGGTGGTGTTGAAAGGGTTAATAATAAGGTGTCCTGGGGGAATGTTCTGCCTTCACTGCACACAGCGCAGCCAGAGGGGTGGTGTTGAAAGGGTTTAATAATGTGTCCTGGGGGAATGTTCTGCCTTCACTGCACACAGCGCAGCCAGAAGGGTGGTGTTGAAAGGGTTAATAATAAGGTGTCCTGGGGGAATGTTCTGCCTTCACTGCACACAGCGCAGCCAGAGGGGTGGTGTTGAAAGGGTTAATAATAATGTGTCCTGGGGGAATGTTCTGCCTTCACTGCACACAGAGCAGCCAGAGGGGTGGTGTTGAAAGGGTTAATAATAAGGTGACCTGGGGGAATGTTCTGCCTTCACTGTGCTGATGGCACACAGAGCAGCCAGAGGGGTGGTGTTGAAAGGGTTAATAATAATGTGTCCTGGGGGAATGTTCTGCCTTCACTGCACACAGAGCAGGCAGAGGGGTGGTGTTGAAAGGGTTAATAATAAGGTGTCCTGGGGGAATGTTCTGCCTTCACTGCACACAGAGCAGGCAGAGGGGTGGTGTTGAAAGGGTTAATAATAATGTGTCCTGGGGGAATGTTCTGCCTTCACTGTGCTGATGGCACACAGAGCAGCCAGAGGGGTGGTGTTGAAAGGGTTAATAATGTGTCCTGGGGGAATGTTCTGCCTTCACTGCACACAGAGCAGCCAGAGGGGTGGTGTTGAAAGGGTTAATAATAATGTGTCCTGGGGGAATGTTCTGCCTTCACTGCACACAGAGCAGGCAGAGGGGTGGTGTTGAAAGGGTTAATAATAAGGTGTCCTGGGGGAATGTTCTGCCTTCACTGCACACAGAGCAGCCAGAGGGGTGGTGTTGAAAGGGTTAATAATAATGTGTCCTGGGGGAATGTTCTGCCTTCACTGCACACAGCGCAGCCAGAGGGGTGGTGTTGAAAGGGTTAATAATAAGGTGTCCTGGGGGAATGTTCTGCCTTCATGGCACACAGCGCAGCCAGAGGGGTGGTGTTGAAAGGGTTAATAATAAGGTGACCTGGGGGAATGTTCTGCCTTCACTGCACACAGAACAGCCAGAGGGGTGGTGTTGAAAGGGTTAATAATAATGTGTCCTGGGGGAATGTTCTGCCTTCATGGCACACAGCGCAGCCAGAGGGGTGGTGTTGAAAGGGTTAATAATAAGGTGACCTGGGGGAATGTTCTGCCTTCACTGCACACAGAACAGCCAGAGGGGTGGTGTTGAAAGGGTTAATAATAAGGTGTCCTGGGGGAATGTTCTGCCTTCACTGCACACAGCGCAGCCAGAGGGGTGGTGTTGAAAGGGTTAATAATAAGGTGTCCTGGGGGAATGTTCTGCCTTCATGGCACACAGCGCAGCCAGAGGGGTGGTGTTGAAAGGGTTAATAATAAGGTGTCCTGGGGGAATGTTCTGCCTTCATGGCACACAGCGCAGCCAGAGGGGTGGTGTTGAAAGGGTTAATAATAAGGTGTCCTGGGGGAATGTTCTGCCTTCACTGCACACAGCGCAGCCAGAGGGGTGGTGTTGAAAGGGTTAATAATAATGTGTCCTGGGGGAATGTTCTGCCTTCACTGCACACAGAGCAGCCAGAGGGGTGGTGTTGAAAGGGTTAATAATAATGTGTCCTGGGGGAATGTTCTGCCTTCACTGCACACAGCGCAGCCAGAGGGGTGGTGTTGAAAGGGTTAATAATAAGGTGTCCTGGGGGAATGTTCTGCCTTCACTGCACACAGCGCAGCCAGAAGGGTGGTGTTGAAAGGGTTAATAATAATGTGTCCTGGGGGAATGTTCTGCCTTCACTGCACACAGAGCAGGCAGAGGGGTGGTGTTGAAAGGGTTAATAATAAGGTGTCCTGGGGGAATGTTCTGCCTTCACTGCACACAGCGCAGCCAGAGGGGTGTTGTTGAAAGGGTTAATAATAAGGTGACCTGGGGGAATGTTCTGCCTTCATTGCACACAGCGCAGCCAGAGGGGTGGTGTTGAAAGGGTTAATAATAAGGTGACCTGGGGGAATGTTCTGCCTTCACTGCACACAGCGCAGCCAGAGGGGTGGTGTTGAAAGGGTTAATAATAATGTGTCCTGGGGGAATGTTCTGCCTTCACTGCACACAGAGCAGGCAGAGGGGTGGTGTTGAAAGGGTTAATAATAAGGTGTCCTGGGGGAATGTTCTGCCTTCACTGCACACAGAGCAGGCAGAGGGGTGGTGTTGAAAGGGTTAATAATAAGGTGTCCTGGGGGAATGTTCTGCCTTCACTGCAGTGTGCTGATGGCACACAGAGCAGCCAGAGGGGTGGTGTTGAAAGGGTTAATAATAAGGTGTCCTGGGGGAATGTTCTGCCTTCACTGCAGTGTGCTGATGGCACACAGAGCAGCCAGAGGGGTGGTGTTGAAAGGGTTAATAATAAGGTGTCCTGGGGGAATGTTCTGCCTTCACTGCAGTGTGCTGACAGCACACAGAGCAGGCAGAGGGGTGGTGTTGAAAGGGTTAATAATTGTATTTTCATGTCTTTATTTTTTCAGGTCCCCCACTCACGCAGGCGGTCTGTTTGCCATGGACAAGAACTATTTCTTTGAACTGGGCGGCTACGACCCGGGCCTGAGGATATGGGGAGGGGAGAACTTTGAACTCTCCTTTAAGGTGATAAGAGGTTGCTGGAATGAATGGGGAGAGAATGAACAGTGCAGATGTGCTTTGCTTTGTGAGAAGAGGCTGGAATGAATGGGGAGAGAGTGAACGGTGTAGATGTGCTTTGCTTTGTGAGAAGAGGTTGGAATGAATGGGGAGAGAGTGAACGGTGCAGATGTGCTTTGCTGTGTGAGAAGAGGCTGGAATGAATGGGGAGAGAGTGAACAGTGCAGATGTGCTTTGCTTTGTGAGAAGAGGCTGGAATGAATGGGGAGAGAGTGAACGGTGCAGATGTGCTTTGCTTTGTGAGAAGAGGCTGGAATGAATGGAATGAATGGGAAGAGAGTGAACGAGAGTGTAGATGTGCTTTGCTTTGTGAGAAGAGGCTGGAATGAATGGGGAGAGAGTGAACGGTGAGATGTGCTTTGCTTTGTGAGAAGAGGCTGGAATGAATGGGGAGAGAGTGAACAGTGTAGATGTGCTTTGCTTTGTGAGAAGAGGCTGGAATGAATGGGGAGAGAGTGAACGGTGTAGATGTGCTTTGCTTTGTGAGAAGAGGCTGGAATGAATGGGGAGAGAGTGAACGGTGTAGATGTGCTTTGCTTTGTGAGAAGAGGCTGGAATGAATGGGGAGAGAGTGAACGGTGCAGATGTGCTTTGCTTTGTGAGAGGAGGCTGAATGGGGAGAGAGTGAACAGTGCAGAGAAGAGGCTGGAATGAATGGGGAGAGAGTGAACGGTGTAGATGTGCTTTGCTTTGTGAGAAGAGGCTGGAATGAATGGGGAGAGAGTGAACGGTGTAGATGTGCTTTGCTTTGTGAGAAGAGGCTGGAATGAATGGGGAGAGAGTGAACGGTGCAGATGTGCTTTGCTTTGTGAGAAGAGGCTGGAATGAATGGGGAGAGAGTGAACGGTGTAGATGTGCTTTGCTTTGTGAGAAGAGGCTGGAATGAATGGGGAGAGAGTGAACGGTGCAGATGTGCTTTGCTTTGTGAGAAGAGGCTGGAATGAATGGGGAGAGAGTGAACAGTGTAGATGTGCTTTGCTTTGTGAGAAGAGGCTGGAATGAATGGGGAGAGAGTGAACGGTGTAGATGTGCTTTGCTTTGTGAGAAGAGGCTGGAATGAATGGGGAGAGAGTGAACGGTGTAGATGTGCTTTGCTTTGTGAGAAGAGGCTGGAATGAATGGGGAGAGAGTGAACGGTGTAGATGTGCTTTGCTTTGTGAGAAGAGGCTGGAATGAATGGGGAGAGAGTGAACGGTGTAGATGTGCTTTGCTTTGTGAGAAGAGGTTGCTGGAATGAATGGGGAGAGAGTGAACAGTGAGATGTGCTTTGCTTTGTGAGGAGCTTTGCTGGAATGAATGGGGAGAGAGTGAACGGTGTAGATGTGCTTTGCTTTGTGAGAAGAGGCTGGAATGAATGGGGAGAGAGTGAACAGTGCAGATGTGCTTTGCTTTGTGAGAAGAGGCTGGAATGAATGGGGAGAGAGTGAACGGTGTAGATGTGCTTTGCTTTGTGAGAAGAGGCTGGAATGAATGGGGAGAGAGTGAACGGTGCAGATGTGCTTTGCTTTGTGAGAAGAGGCTGCTGGAATGAATGGGGAGAGAGTGAACGGTGTAGATGTGCTTTGCTTTGTGAGAAGAGGCTGCTGGAATGAATGGGGAGAGAGTGAACAGTGTAGATGTGCTTTGCTTTGTGAGAAGAGGCTGGAATGAATGGGAAGAGAGTGAACGGTGCAGATGCGCTTTGCTTTGTGAGAAGAGGCTGCTGGAATGAATGGGGAGAGAGTGAACGGTGCAGATGCGCTTTGCTTTGTGAGAAGAGGCTGGAATGAATGGGGAGAGAGTGAACGGTGTAGATGTGCTTTGCTTTGTGAGAAGAGGTTGGAATGAATGGGGAGAGAGTGAACAGTGCAGATGTGCTTTGCTTTGTGAGAAGAGGTTGGAATGAATGGGGAGAGAGTGAACGGTGTAGATGTGCTTTGCTTTGTGAGAAGAGGCTGCTGGAATGAATGGGGAGAGAGTGAACAGTGCAGATGCGCTTTGCTTTGTGAGAAGAGGCTGGAATGAATGGGGAGAGAGTGAACGGTGTAGATGTGCTTTGCTTTGTGAGAAGAGGCTGCTGGAATGAATGGGGAGAGAGTGAACGGTGTAGATGTGCTTTGCTTTGTGAGAAGAGGCTGGAATGAATGGGGAGAGAGTGAACGGTGTAGATGCGCTTTGCTTTGTGAGAAGAGGCTGGAATGAAT
>CM065688.1:63430438-63432938 GCA_017654935.2 Phymorhynchus buccinoides | reverse complement strand
TTATGACCTCTGCCCTATACCACCTGCCAATAAAGAGGTAGGTCATTACGACCTCTACCCTATACCACCTGCCAATAAAGAGGTAGGTCATTATGACCTCTGCCCTATACCACCTGCCAATAAAGAGGTAGGTCATTATGACCTCTGCCCTATACCTCCTGCCAATAAAGCGTGGGGAGAGGTAGGTCATTACGACCTCTGCCCTATGCCACCTGCCAATAAAGCGTGGGGAGAGGTAGGTCATTATGACCTCTGCCCTATACCACCTGCCAATAAAGAGAGGTAGGTCATTATGACCTCTACCCTATACCACCTGCAATAAAGCATGGGGAGAGGTAGGTCATTACGACCTCTGCCCTATGCCACCTGCCAATAAAGCGTGGGGAGAGGTAGGTCATTACGACCTCTGCGCTATGCTACCTGCCAATAAAGCGTGGGGAGAGGTAGGTCATTACGACCTCTGCCCTATACCACCTGCCAATAAAGAGGTAAGTCATTATGACCTCTGCCCTATACCACCTGCCAATAAAGAGGTAGGTCATTATGACCACTGCCCTATACCTCCTGCCAATAAAGCGTGGGGAGAGGTAGGTCATGACCTCTACCCTATACCACCTGCCAATAAAGAGAGGTAGGTCATTATGACCTCTACCCTATACCACCTGCAATAAAGCATGGGGAGAGGTAGGTCATTACGACCTCTGCCCTATGCCACCTGCCAATAAAGCGTGGGGAGAGGTAGGTCATTACGACCTCTGCCCTATACCACCTGCCAATAAAGCGTGGGGAGAGGTAGGTCATTACGACCTCTGCCCTATACCACCTGCCAATAAAGAGGTAAGTCATTATGACCTCTGCCCTATACCACCTGCCAATAAAGAGGTAGGTCATTATGACCTCTGCCCTATGCCACCTGCCAATAAAGCGTGGGGAGAGGTAGGTCATTATGACCTCTGCCCTATACCTCCTGCCAATAAAGCATGGGGAGAGGTAGGTCATTATGACCTCTACCCTATACCACCTGCCAATAAAGCATGGGGAGAGGTAGGTCATTACGACCTCTGCCCTATACCACCTGCCAATAAAGCATGGGGAGAGGTAGGTCATTACGACCTCTGCCCTATACCACCTGCCAATAAAGCATGGGGAGAGGTAGGTCATTATGACCTCTGCCCTATACCACCTGCCAATAAAGCATGGGGAGAGGTAGGTCATTATGACCTCTGCCCTATACCACCTGCCAATAAAGCATGGGGAGAGGTAGGTCATTACGACCTCTGCCCTATACCACCTGCCAATAAAGCATGGGGAGAGGTAGGTCATTATGACCTCTGCCCTATACCACCTGCCAATAAAGCATGGGGAGAGGTAGGTCATTATGACCTCTGCCCTATACCACCTGCCAATAAAGCGTGGGGAGAGGTAGGTCATTATGACCTCTACCCTATACGACCTGCCAATAAAGCGTGGGGAGAGGTAGGTCATTATGACCTCTGCCCTATACAGTGTACCTCCTGCCAATAAAGCGTGGGGAGAGGTAGGTCATTATGACCTCTACCCTATACAGTGTACCTCCTGCCAATAAAGCGTGGGGAGAGGTAGGTCATGTGCTAGATCAGTGTGAAGTTTGGCCTGGATTTGTCATTGCTTCCTGATTTAGGTTGATTACCATTCTCTTTTATTTGATTTGTTGTTGTTGTTGTTGACGTCCTCTGGCTGATGGATCCTGGGATCATCCCAACAGCCGAAGCACTTGAACATTATGCATGTGGCACAAATGCACCAGCCAGGGATGAGAACACTGTGCATGTGGCACAAATGCACCAGCCAGGGATGAGACATTATGCAACATTATTATGCATGTGGCACAAATGCACCAGCCAGGGATGAGAACATTATGCATGTGGCACAAATGCACCAGCCAGGGATGAGAACACTGTGCATGTGGCACAAATGCACCAGCCAGGGATGAGAACACTATGCATGTGGTACAATGCACCAGCCAGGGATGAGAACACTATGCATGTGGTACAAATGCACCAGCCAGGGATGAGAACACTATGCATGTGGTACAAATGCACCAGCCAGGGATGAGAACATTATGCATGTGGCACAAATGCACCAGCCAGGGATGAGAACATTATGCATGTGGCACAAATGCACCAGCCAGGGATGAGAACACTATGCATGTGGCACAAATGCACCAGCCAGGGATGAGAACACTATGCATGTGGTACAAATGCACCAGCCAGGGATGAGAACATTATGCATGTGGTACAAATGCACCAGCCAGGGATGAGAACATTATGCATGTGGTACAAATGCACCAGCCAGGGATGAGAACATTATGCATGTGCGTACAAATGCACCAGCCAGGATGAGCATGTGGTACAAATGCACCAGCCAGGGATGAGAACATTATGCATGTGGCACAAATGCACCAGCCAGGGATGAGAACATTATGCATGTGGTACAAATGCACCAGCCAGGGATGAGAACA
>CM065688.1:63401553-63429938 GCA_017654935.2 Phymorhynchus buccinoides | reverse complement strand
CCGGTCGAGATAGAAGAGAGAAAGAAAGAATGAGGAAGAAGAGAGAAGAGAAACCAAGAAACAAGAAAGAAGACGAGACAGCACACCCCCCCAGATAAGAAAAGACAGAGAGGAAGCGAAGAAAGAGAATAAGACCAGGTTAGAGAGAATAGAAGAAGATAAGGAAGAAGAGGATATGAACAAGAGAAAGAAAACGTAGCAGAAGAAGCAGCAGAAGAAGAGATAGAAGATTAGAAGACAGAAGAGAAGACAGATAGAGATAGACAGGAAGAGATAGAAAGAGAGTAGAAGGAGATAGAGGAAGAGCAAGGGCCAGAAGAAAGGATAGAAGCAAGACAACGAATGAGAAGAAGACAGAAGAAGACAGGAAAGAAGAAAAGAAGAAGGAAGAAGAAAGAAGAGAAGAAGAAGCTAAGAAGAAGAGAAATAGAAGAAAGGGAGAAAGTAGAAAGACTAGAGGGGAAAAGGAAAAAAGTAGAGAAGAGAAGAGAGACCCAGGAAGAGAACAAGAAAAGAAAAGAAGAACAAGGAGAGAAAGGAGGAGTCGTAGAGAAGAGAAAGAGAGAAGAAGAGGAAGATAGAGAAAAAAAAGAAGAGAAGACAGAAGAAGAAAGAAGAATAGGAAGAGAGAAGAAGAAGAAGAGAAGAAGAAGATAGACAGAGAAGATAAGAAAGAAAGAAGAAAGAAATAGAAGAAGAAAGAAGGAGAGACGAAAAAGAGAAGAGAGTAGAAAGAAAGAAGAAAGGTAAGAAAGGGTGAAGAGAAGAAGGAGAAAGAAGAAGAGAAGAAGAAGAAGAAAGCAAGATAGAAGAAAGAGAAGAGAAAAGAGAAGATAGAAAAAGAAGAAGAGAAGAGATAGAAGGAGAAGGAAGAAGATAGAGAAGAAAGGAGAGAAGAAAGAAGAAGAAGGAGAAGAAGAAGCAGAAGAAGATAAGAAGGAAGATAGAAGAAGAAGAAGGAAGGAAGAAGAAGGAAGGAAGAAGACAGAAGGGAGAGAGAAGAGGGGGGCATAAGAAGGGGCATAGAAAGAAGGAATGAGAACCCTAGACCAATAGTTAGAAAGGGGGGCCATAGACTCAGGGGGGGGCAAGATCATTATTGGAATGGGGGGGCGGGCATAGAAAGCGACATACATTAGAAAAAGCAAGAAATTAATCATCATCCAGGCATTAGAAAAGATCATTCATAGATCATAGAACCTATAGGCATTAGAAGAGCATTCATCCATTTGACATCATCTTATCACCACATAGACCATAGAATCCGGGAGGGGGGCCCTCATCATAGAGGGCCATAGGAAGAAGTAAGCACAGTTGGGGCCAGAAGAATTAGAAAGGAAATGGAGGGAAGAGGAAAGAGGGGGAAGGTTTACATCACATAGGTAAAATTTGATACATATTTAGACCATTCACACATCGAACCATAAGCGACCCACATCGTACATGGGCATAGTAAGAATAGAAGGGCGGCATTTGCTAAAAACAATATGGGGCCCCACAAATACAAAACCAAGAATAAGGGCATAGATCACTACATTGGGGCATTTGGCATAGGAAAAAGGAAGAACAAATGGGCGGGGCGGGCATGGGGCCATACCAATAGAAACCATTACATAGAGGCATCATATCAGGGCATTACTATTTCATTCACCATTAGAATCATTAGCCATAGCCATTGGCAACTGCATCATAGAAAAGGTGAGGAGCAGATTTCATAGACCATCTGCGAATATTGGCAGACATCCTCTGTGACATGTATATAAAATTTAGAAATACATAGGAGGTAGAAAGCAGCAGTAATTACCATTAAGAAGAAGGACTAGTGCACGCATGAAGGCATAGAACATATCAGAAAGCAAGAATAAGTAAATAGCAATGAGTTAAGATACGGGGGCCTACAAGAAGGAAAAGATGAAAAAAAGGCAAGAAGTAGGAACAGGGCATCCAACATACGAAAGGGGGGCATCAGGAGAGAATCAAGGCCATTTCGTGGGGATGAAGCATCCACGGGGGCCATGGCCATAACGAAGAAAGTAAAATGAACATGGGGCGGGGCATAGACCATCCATGGGGCATCATACATAGAAAGGCATATCATTAGATCTCAGTATTAATCATAGAAGGGGGGGGCATCATCAATCCATAGGAAAGTGGGGGGGGGCATAGTTAATCATGTGGGCCGGGGGGGGTGGGGGCCCCCGGGGGGGCATCATAGAAAAAGAACATAGAATTCATTTCATAGAGCACCATCATTTTTCATAGGAGGCATTCATTGGGCATAGAAGTATAAGGGAAGGGATGGAAAAGGGGGGGGGGCACTGGGGCCATCCATAAATATAGACATCATGGGGGGGCATAGGAAGAGAAACCTTAGGGAAATCATTAGGAAGAGAAGAGGGGCATTGGGGGGCATAGAAGGGCATCCATGGGTGGCATAGAAATAGTATAGCATAGAGACATAGAAATCATTAGAAATATCAGAAAGCCATAAGGATAGAACAATATCACATAGCATTTACATAGGGGCATCATATTTAGAACTCATAGAAAAATAGAAAGAATCAAGAGGGGGGCTCCCTTCCCCCAAATAGTAGAAAAAGGAAAGTAAAGGAGAGACTCATTCCAGAACCATCCATCACGGGGGCATGGGGGGAAAGAATATTGGGGCATCCCATGGGGGCCCGGGGGGGGGGGGGGGGGGCGGGGGGGCATCCATAGATCAGAATCGGGCATTGGGCATGGTGGGGGGGGGGCATTACCCCATAGAAAGGCTAGGGGGGGTGCCGGGCCATTAGATGGTTGCATCACTTTAGAAGACGTCCAAAGGGGGGGGGGGGGGGGGGGCATCCATATGGCACACGGGGGGGGCATAGAAAGAGCTGGGGCCTTAAGGGGGGGGGGGGCATAGAAAGGGGGCGGGGCCACTTCATGTAAGGGGGCTATCCATTAGAGGGGGGGCCGGGGGGGGGGCATTGGGGGGGGTGGGGCTATCCCAGGGGGGGGGAATATATTACCAAAAAATTAAAAAAAAAAAAACTATAAATAGAAAAGGGGGGGGGGGCCAGGGAGCTCTCTTGGGGGGGGGGGTGGCATGGGGGGGGGGGGTGCAGGGGGGGGTGCATCCCCATAGCAATAGAGAACCTTTCGCCCGTGTTTTTCTTCCCACAGGGCATCATACCCCATGAAATCAAATCAGCTCAAACGCGCCCATATGGGCCTTTCACTCAACTACTTACAGGGGCATTAGTCAAAGCTCTTTACTCCATCCGCAGGGCAGCCCATAGCGGCTTGTTACTCCATTCTGCAGGTGAGCAGGGGGCGCAGAAGGCCACGTGTTCCTGGTTTTCTGTTTCTTGATTAGCTTATAAATTATGTTATATATATCCATT
Organism: Phymorhynchus buccinoides; assembly: GCA_017654935.2. Taxonomy (NCBI): domain Eukaryota; kingdom Metazoa; phylum Mollusca; class Gastropoda; order Neogastropoda; family Raphitomidae; genus Phymorhynchus; species Phymorhynchus buccinoides. Next base: position 63,426,549 of record CM065688.1, on the reverse strand, counting down.
GCCATTCTAACCATTCCTGCCGGCGGCGCAGCTCTAATAGCCCCCCAAAGATCTTTTCGCTCCGCCCCCCTAATTCTCCAAAACATGCAATAACAACAGAAGTTTTGTTCAGCATGGAGTGGACCCACCCTTCCGGGTGTGACAAGTCCCTTATTTGTTTTCTTTTTGTCGGGTCCTAACTTACTCTAGGTCGCGCTTCCTTCCTCTCCCCCCCTCCCAAGTCCTCCCTGGACACCTTCATCCCTCATCCTTTTGCTCCACTGTCCCTCCGCCTTATGGAACCCTCACAAAGACACAATAACGTCTGGTCGAAACGCAACCAGATCGTATAAAACTCCAATAACTCTGGTGAAACTCAAGATAATTGCAAGGACCAATACCTCACCCCCAACTCAAGAAGGCGCACAACCCCCGGTTTAACTCTGGAATTCCACCCCGAACAACCCCCTAATCCCTGGAGAAACGCCCCATTATTGTCTAATATCTATATATCGTAGAGAATGTTCAGGGAAACACAATTCCTTTTCTGCTTTGGAGAAACTCAAGGGAAACACAAATGCCCAATCGCCCTGGAGAAACTCATTCGCTAACACATCTAACCAATAGCTTTTGGAGAACCTCAAGGGAAACCCAAATCCACCCCTTAGCTTATGGAGTACCTCCATCTGCAAGGGAGGCAAAGAACAGCAACTCTTTACCTCCCATCTGAGACAAGATCAAGAGCAAACACTTTACGAACATCCTGTCATGGATCGCAGCTCATCCTATAAATCTATCTGTTTATCTCCCATCTGCACGGTGCTTGAGCATCCCGCCCCCCTCCCCCGCCGCCCCCCCCCCGCCCCCCACCCCACCCTCCCCCCCCCCTCCCCCCCACCCTCCCACCCCCCCCCCACCCACCCCCCTCTCTCTCTCTCTCCCCCCAAAGGTCCCCCCCACAAGACGCTCCCCCACCCACTCCACCGCTCTCTCCACACACCTCCCCTCCCCCCATCACCACACACCCCCCTGTACCCCCCCCACACCACCCCAAATGGCGTGCCCCTGTTTCCCTCTCTCTTTCCCCCCCCCCCCTTTGATAAAACCCCCCGTCTCCCCCCCCCCACCTAAAAGTGTTCACGTGCCTAAATCCCCATCCCGTCTCCTATTATTTTGGCCTGAGGTGAAAGAAACCACCCACCCACCCGCCCCCCCCCCCCCCCCGCACCCCCCACCCCCGCCCCCCACCCTCCCCCCCCCGCCCCCACCCCCCCTCCCTCCCCCCCACCCCCCACCCTACGCGCCCCCCTCTTTCCCCCCTCCACCTTTTTCAGCTCTTATTAACAAAAATCACTCCATCTTAGCTTGCGTCACTCCTTTTTCCCATGGGCGGGAGATCCAAAGCGCCTCTGTCCACTTTCCCTTTCGAGCAAACTCTTCCTTTATCACTTACTCCTATTCTGCAAGGTGACAAGGGAAATCTGGAGCTCCCCTTAAAGCGCGTTTTATGTTCTTATTTTTACTCCATATGCAGGAGCTGTGGAGTGTATCAAAAGCGCTTTTCGTTTAAAACAAAAAGAATACAGACAAACCTCTATTTTAAGACTTCCAAAATGTCCGGAAAAATCGGTCGTAAATTGGAGGGGGTCGTATAATGGAGGTTTTCACTGGCAGCCGTAGAAAAGAAAAAGTTCAGCACAGTTCATACTCTCTTCTTCATGCACACATACAATGACATATTAAAACTGGATTTGGGTCTTTCCAACTCCATAGGATTGTGAAATCAATGTATTACAGTTTCACTTCGCCGACTTCTGTTAATCACCTCCACTCTCGTCCAAAGTCAGTGGTTTTCTTTTTCAAAGTCTGTGGTTTTTCTGTGCTTTTCCTACGCTTTCCGCCATCTTTTCTACAACAAGGGAAGCGACTCCGCTTTCAGGCCCTTGACCATGGTTGTTTCCCTTTGCTCGAAGTCTATGCAGATGACAACAAAGGTCGTAAAAACCAACAAAATGGCGGTCGTAAGTCGCGTTTTAGAGGAAGTCGTTTAAGAGAGGTCGTTTACATAGTAAAATGCATCTGTGCCAACAAATCCGGTCTCAAATGAGAGGTGGTCGCTTAACAGAGTGTCGTAAAATAGGGGTTTGTCTGTAGCATCATCAACACCCCTGTTCTTTCTGTATGCAAACTGAAGAGGGTCTGACAAACGGTTTAACAAAATCATGTCAATGAAAAAGCATCACTCTCTCAAACACTTTCATAACTGCAGACGTTAATGCTACAGGACGGAGGTCATTCATACATATCACAGGTGTTTTCTTTGGAATAGGTATGATTCAGGATGATTTCCAGATTGATGGAATTTTACACTGACTAAGAGACAGGTTAAAAATAGTGGTTAACCCTCTTGTGCCTGACGCTCTGTGCTCTCAGTCACTTCTGAAATCCTAACCCAAGGGACGTCACTCCGTACAAAAGGGGGGGTAGCGTCAGAAAAATAATAAAATAAAATATACCCTACCAGATTTTGTGTGTTTTTTTGTTTTGAATGTGTTGCCGAGATGTCTGTCTGATTTGCAAAATGAATTTCAAGATGTTATGGGGATGCATGGCTCCACAAAAAAAAAATCAAAATGCCAAAGTGTATTCGCAAACTGCATTCACTAGTCATTCACTGCCTACTTTTGCAGACTGTTGAATCCTAAGACGACTGAAATGGAAATGTATATCAAAATCATTCACTTACCCTTTCAACTTCACGATCTTATAATTCCTATCTTTCACAAAAAAAGGAATTTTCATCGCTATCATCACTCAGTGGATGCATGACGACTCATCATCCATGATGTAAAAGTCGGGAAAATGCTGATGTCAGTAACACGACTTCAAAAATTTGCATCGATCGAGCAAAAACAAGCTCGCTGCCGAAATAGGTCAGAATACACTCCTTACTCATCACTTCGCGATCTCATAAGTCCCATCTTTCACAAAAATAGGACTATTCATCGCTTTCCTCAGTCAATGGACGCCATAACTGTTCGTCATCCATATTGGAAAAATCGCGAAAATGCCGAAGTCAGTCACTAATTTTCAAAAATTCATATATTTCAAACCAATCGGCCTAGAAGCCATTGCAAGCGACAGGACAGAAGTGTAATTATTGCAAAAGCGAGGCTGAAGCGCTCACGTGACTACCATGTGATAGAAACAAAATGGAAGCGCCCAAACCGGCCATGTGGAATCCGTACGTTCCCGAACGTTCTAGACGTTTCCGATCCGATTTTTTTTTAAACGTTCACGACTGTTCACCGCACAAGAGAGTTAAGATCCTATACAGTTGAGCTGCACAATATTTCAGTGTGTAAGTTTGAATCCCATCCGGGCCAGGAGCTTTGTTCGTCTTCACTTTTTTTAAATGCAGCAGAACTTCATCTTCTGAAACAGTGATTGTTTCCTGATTTTCCTGTTCTCTACCTTCATTCAATAAATCAGTTAACTCACTTCGTTCTTGGCTAAAATCGTGATTATCAAAACGTGCATAAAAGTCATTCAGTTTGTTTGGTTCAAAGGATGATGATGAAGTCGTATCTGTCCTCCCACTCTTTCCCTTAAGTTATACCCCACTCATCAGTTTCATCCCCTCCCACACCCCTTTCATGTCATTGCACACTAGTGTGTTTTCTATCTTATGTTTGTACTCTTCTTTCCCATGTTCTAAAACTAACTTTACCTGTCTCTGAGCCTCCTTCATATCATCCTTCTTTCCACTACAAAAAGTCCTTTTCTTGTTATTAAGTGTACCCTTCATCTGTTTGGTGATCCACAGTTTGTTATTGGCAAAACATTTGACATTTCTAGTTGGAACCACATTACTTTCACAAAATGTAATGTTGTCCGTATCAGTATTGGCCAGCTCATTCACACCATCACATGCATCAACAAACACATTCCAGTCCGTGCACTCGAAACACCCCCTCAACGCATCAATGGATTCATCTGACCAGTCTTGCACTGACACAGTAACAGGCGGTTGACGTTTGACAACAGGTCTGTAACGGGGCAACAAACGGATACAACGGATCATGATGATGATGGCGATGATGATGGTGCTGCTGCTGGCTCTTCTCATGACGATAAAGTGATGATGCCGATGACGATGATGACAATGGTGACAGTGTGTCGGACAGTCTAGTTCTGGTTTGAACTACGTGGAAGGATGATGACAATGGTGACAGTGTGTCGGACAGTCTAGTTCTGGTTTGAACTACGTGGAACGATGATGACAATGGTGACAGTGTGTCGCACAGTCTAGTTCTGGTTTGAACTACGTGGAAGGATGATGACAATGGTGACAGTGTGTCGGACAGTCTAGTTCTGGTTTGAACTACGTGGAAGGATGATGACAATGGTGACAGTGTGTCGCACAGTCTAGTTCTGGTTTGAACTACGTGGAAGGATGATGACAATGGTGACAGTGTGTCGCACAGTCTAGTTCTGGTTTGAACTACGTGGAAGGATGATGACAATGGTGACAGTGTGTCGGACAGTCTAGTTCTGGTTTGAACTACGTGGAAGGATGATGACAATGGTGACAGTGTGTCGGACAGTCTAGTTCTGGTTTGAACTACGTGGAAGGATGATGACAATGGTGACAGTGTGTCGCACAGTCTAGTTCTGGTTTGAACTACGTGGAAGGATGATGACAATGGTGACAGTGTGTCGCACAGTCTAGTTCTGGTTTGAACTACGTGGAAGGATGATGACAATGGTGACAGTGTGTCGGACAGTCTAGTTCTGGTTTGAACTACGTGGAAGGATGATGACAATGGTGACAGTGTGTCGCACAGTCTAGTTCTGGTTTGAACTACGTGGAAGGATGATGACAATGGTGACAGTGTGTCGGACAGTCTAGTTCTGGTTTGAACTACGTGGAACGATGATGACAATGGTGACAGTGTGTCGGACAGTCTAGTTCTGGTTTGAACTACGTGGAAGGATGATGACAATGGTGACAGTGTGTCGCACAGTCTAGTTCTGGTTTGAACTACGTGGAAGGATGATGACAATGGTGACAGTGTGTCGGACAGTCTAGTTCTGGTTTGAACTACGTGGAAGGATGATGACAATGGTGACAGTGTGTCGGATAGTCTAGTTCTGGTTTGAACTACGTGGAAGGATGATGACAATGGTGACAGTGTGTCGGACAGTCTAGTTCTGGTTTGAACTACGTGGAAGGAGCCCTCGAAGGCTATGAACTCCAACTCGTTTCTCTGACCTCCAGCTATCAGAGGAGGCCACTGCTATTCAGGAATGCTGGGATGGGGGTTGACATCCACGCTCTTTTGGTCAAGAGGACTTGAGGAAAGAGGGTGTTGGGGAAGGTCCCCAAAGGCCAGCTAATCCCAGGGCTGCAGCACTTAGAGCCAGTGCAGATTCCCCCTGGTTTGACAGTCATGGTTATTGTCAAAGCACTTGGTTTGGCCCCCGGGGGGATACCGGGGGGGTCTTTCGTAAAAATAGTTCCCCCACCTCTTGGAAGTTTCTGTGCTTGTAACTTCCTCTAATCTGTCACTCTCTATGACTCTGCCTTGTCCCTTTGCTTACTGTCATCTACTATCTTTCTTCTGCCTTACTGGTCCATTCTCCTGCCTTTTTTTTTATTTTTCACGAAACAATTTCAAAAAGATTTCCTCCAGCCGAAGTCGGACTTGCTTGGGCCTAACTATTTCTTTAGTTAGGCGCATGACGGCAGCATGATGCATCTGCGCTCATAATTGACATGAAACTGTCTGAGCGATCGAAGAAGAAGAAGAAGAAGGTTGTACCACGATTTTCGTAATACGTTTTTAGAAAACTATTGATCATACACAATCTTACTCTCACTTTTGCTTTTGCGCCAAACAGGATTCAAAATGTGACGGTTGCAGCGTCATTCTGGTGTTTCACAACGAGAGTTTCTCAATGATGATGATGACGACGATGATGATGACGACGATGATGATTATGCTGACAATTGACGTCATGATTTCAGATGCAAACACTGGCACTACCCTGAAGAAGGCCTGCCTACAGCCAGTGTCATTCTGGTGTTCCACAACAAAGGGTTCTCAACGACGATGATGACGACAATGATGATTATGCTGACAATTGACGTCATGATTTCAGATGCAAACACTGGCACTACCCTGAAGAAGGCCTGCCTACAGCCAGTGTCATTCTGGTGTTCCACAACGAGGGGTTCTCAACGCTGCTTCGCACGGTTCATTCCATCATCAACACCTCTCCCCCGCATCTCTTGAAAGAGGTGGTGATGGTGGACGATTTTAGCAGTAAAGGTGAGTGAGGATGAAAGGTTGGTTAGAGGGAGGGACAGGTGACAGATCTATTTTTATTTTTATTTATTGTGTGGTAATCGGCTTAAATATTAAATCGTCCTGTGGCTGTTACCCATACTGTGCTAGGCGGTGTTGTAAATAACCTTGGTCGAGGGAGTTAATTAAGAGAGAGTTCCTTTCCCTTATTCATTTCACTGCAATCCTCTCCTAGCATCACTATTTCAATCTGATTAAAATGCTAAATAATTCAGTCATGTTACGGGTCAGTCTTTAGTGGAACACTAGGACTCTCAAACTAGGGGGCATTTGTTCTGGCTCTAGCGCTGCAGCCAAAGGGATGGGTTGGCCTTTGGGGACCTTCCCCAACACCAGCTATGTCCTCAGATCCCTTTTGGCCGAGAGAGTGGGGATGTACCCAGGGCAAATTCTAGCCCAATCATTCAGAATAGCAGCCGCCTCCTTTGCTTTCTGGTAGCCTAGTCAGAAACGGTAGACTGGCCTACATGAAAATAGTCTTTTTCTTCTGCGTTCCCAGGCCATATGGCCATAATGGATAAGGTACCTACGTGTCCGGTTTTCAGTTTTCACTGGTCTCCCCGCTGCGTACAGCCGACACATTCCGAATTTCGGAGGAGCTGATACGTAAAAAATTATTTGGAAGATTTTTTGAAAAAAAAGGCAGGAGAATGAGCCAATAGTACTTCATAGAAGAAAAAGGCAGAGTCAAAGAGAGTGGCAGATTAGATGAAGTTACAAGCACAGAACTTCCAGAAGGTGGGGGAACTATTTTTATGAAAGACCCCCCAGTATGGGGAGAGACTCGTGCAGGGGGCGGGGACGTCCAATATGGAGGCACGAGGCATCCACCCACTGCCTCGATACAAATATTCAATTGAGTTAAGTAAATATTTTTTATGCTAATGTTCAGCTCTGAGGTAACATTTTCCTGCTTAGCTGTTGTTTTTTTCTATTTATTTATTTTAATTTAATCAACTTTGTTATTTTTTACAGAATGTCAACAGATAAAAGAAGATAACGATTTGGGGGAGCCATGATGAATGCTATTTGTCATTTTGTTGTAAAGATTTAGGGCGCACACACATTAGAATAGATCCGCAATCAGCAAGTTCCGTGCGGAAATCCCACACACTTATATAAGAAATAAGCGGATGGGATTGTGCGCATGAGTTTCCACATGTAGTGTGCACACACTTTCATATTTCTTACTTCCAGATTGTTGTTGTGGATTGTGCATGGGTTTCCACATGTAATGTGCACACACTTTCATATTTCTTACTTCCAGATTGTTGTTGTGGATTGTGCAATGGTTTCCACATGTAGTGTGCACACACTTTCATATTTCTTACTTCCAGATTGTTGTTGTGGATTGTGCATGGGTTTCCACATGTAGTGTGCACACTCTTTCATATTTCTTACTTCCAGATTCTTGTTGTGGATTGTGCATGGGTCTTCCACATGTAGTGTGCACACTCTTTCATATTTCTTACTTCCAGATTCTTGTTGTGGATTGTGCATGGGTCTCCACATGTAGTGTGCACACTCTTTCATATTTCTTACTTCCAGATTCTTGTTGTGGATTGTGCATGGGTTTCCACATGTAGTGTGCACACTCTTTCATATTTCTTACTTCCAGATTCTTGTTGTGGATTGTGCATGGGTTTCCACATGTAGTGTGCACACTCTTTCATATTTCTTACTTCCAGATTCTTGTTGTGGATTGTGCATGGGTTTCCACATGTAGTGTGCACACTCTTTCATATTTCTTACTTCCAGATTCTTGTTGTGGATTGTGCATGGGTTTCCACATGTAGTGTGCACACTCTTTCATATTTCTTACTTCCAGATTCTTTGTTGTGGATTGTGCATGGGTTTCCACATGTAATGGGCACACTCTTTCATATTTCTTACTTCCAGATTTTTTTTGTGGATTGTGCATGGGTTTCCACGTGTAGTGTGCACACTCTTTCATATTTCTTACTTCCAGATTCTTGTTGTGGATTGTGCATGGGTTTCCACATGTAGTGTGCACACTCTTTCATATTTCTTACTTCCAGATTGTTGTTGTGGATTGTGCATGGGTTTCCACATGTAATGTGCACACTCTTTCATATTTCTTACTTCCAGATTCTTGTTGTGGATTGTGCATGGGTTTCCACATGTAGTGTGCACACTCTTTCATATTTCTTACTTCCAGATTCTTGTTGTTGTGGATTGCGCATGGGTTTCCACATGTAGTGTGCACACTCTTTCATATTTCTTACTTCCAGATTCTTGTTGTGGATTGTGCATGGGTTTCCACATGTAGTGTGCACACTCTTTCATATTTCTTACTTCCAAATTCTTGTTGTTGTGGATTGTGCATGGGTTTCCACATGTAGTGTGCACACTCCTTCATATTTCTTACTTCCAGATTCTTGTTGTGGATTGTGCATGGGTTTCCACATGTAGTGTGCACACTCTTTCATATTTCTTACTTCCAGATTCTTGTTGTGGATTGTGCATGGGTTTCCACATGTAGTGTGCACACTCTTTCATATTTCTTACTTCCAGATTCTTGTTGTGGATTGCGCATGGGTTTCCACATGTAGTGTGCACACTCTTTCATATTTCTTACTTCCAGATTCTTGTTGTTGTGGATTGTGCATGGGTTTCCACACATGTAATGTGCACACTCTTTCATATTTCTTACTTCCAGATTCTTGTTGTTGTGGATTGTGCATGGGTTTCCACATGTAATGTGCACACTCTTTCATATTTCTTACTTCCAAATTCTTGTTGTTGCGGATTGTGCATGGGTTTCCACATGTAGTGTGCACACTCTTTCATATTTCTTACTTCCAGATTCTTGTTGTGGATTGTGCAAGGGTTTCCGTGTGGAACTTGCGCGTATATGTGTGAGTGCCCTTACTCTGAAGAAGCATTTTTCCAGTCGAGTGTGTGTAAGAGTGAGTGAGTGAGTGAGAATGAGATTGATAGAGAGAGACAGGGAGGGGTGAAAGGAAGGGAGGGGGTGATCACCATAAAACTGCAAATGATATCTCTTAGAGTTTTAATGTAAGTTTTTTTGTTGTAATATAAATATAATAATGACATATTTCCTTGACGATTTCCATAAATGATTGATTGCTCAATTGATATGTTCATCCACTTACCGCTTTAATTTCCTATCAAATCTACCACCACCACCCCTCTCTCATTGCCCAGACAACCTGAAAGGTGAGCTTGACCTCTACCTCCAGCGGTTCAAGGGCAAGGTCAAGCTGTATCGCAACACGCAGAGAGAGGGGCTGATCCGTACACGCACGCGAGGCGCTGAGCTGTCAACGGGCGACGTGATCGTCTTTTTAGACGCCCACTGCGAGTGTAACCGCAACTGGCTGGTGCCGCTGCTGGACAGGATTCGACTGGACAGGTGAGCGTGGGCTGTGTGGAGGGTCACTGTATAGTGCAGCATTGTACACAATTGGCTGGTGCCGCTGCTGGACAGGTGAGCGTGGGCTGTGTAGAGGGTCACTGTATAGTGCAACAGTGTACATTGCCGCTGCTGGACAGGATTCGACTGGACAGGTGAGCGTGGGCTGTGTGGAGGGTCACTGTATAGTGCAACAGTGTACATTGCCGCTGCTGGACAGGATTCGACTGGACAGGTGAGCGTGGGCTGTGTAGAGGGTCACTGTATAGTGCAGCAGTGTACATTGCCGCTGCTGGACAGGATTCGACTGGACAGGTGAGCGTGGGCTGTGTGGAGGGTCACTGTATAGTGCAACAGTGTACATTGCCGCTGCTGGACAGGATTCGACTGGACAGGTGAGCGTGGGCTGTGTAGAGGGTCACTGTATAGTGCAGCAGTGTACATTGCCGCTGCTGGACAGGATTCGACTGGACAGGTGAGCGTGGGCTGTGTAGAGGGTCACTGTATAGTGCAGCAGTGTACATTGCCGCTGCTGGACAGGATTCGACTGGACAGGTGAGCGTGGGCTGTGTGGAGGGTCACTGTATAGTGCAGCATTATACATTGTTATTTTTCTTTGTCTTGTAGATGCCTACCAGCAGGCAAATATTTGTTCCAGAAAATAAGAAAATGGGCTGCGTGTAATCTTGTTTTTGTGTGTTCTTAGAGTAATAAAAATATTCAAAAAATGAAAATAAAAAAGAAGAAAACAAAAACACTATGTGTGCGTGTGTGAGCATGCACATATTTTGTGTGTGTGTGTGTGTGTGTGTGTGTGTGTGTGTGTGTGTGTGTGTGTGTGTGTGTGTGTGTGTGTGTGTGTGTGTGTGAGTGAGTGAGTGAGTACACACGTCTGTCAGTGTGTTTGTTTGTCAGGAAAACCATGGCTGTTCCTATCGTGGACGGCATAGACTGGGACAACTTCCAGTACCGACCTGTCTACTCCACCGTCCACCATCGCGGCATCTTTGAGTGGGGGTTCCTCTACAAAGAGAGTCAGGTTCCTCAGAAGGAGCTGGACACCAGGCAGCACAATTCTGAACCCTACAGGTAAACAGCAAACTTGGGTGATTGGGAGAGAGAGAGAGTGAGTGTGTGTGTGTTGATGCTTTCTTCAACTGATTGTATTGTGTTCTTGGGTGGGGTGAGTGGTGGTGATGGTAACGGTGTGTGTGTGCGTGTGTGTGTGTGGATATGTGCGTACGTGCGTGCCTGCGTGTATGTGTGGGTGGGGGGTGGTGTGTGTATGCATGCCTATTTTGCATGTGTGTGAGCGATTACTTGTTTTTTTTGAATTTCTTGCTTTTAATTTTTGTTGTTGTTAAGCGCATAGAGCTCCACATTTGGTGGAGGAGTGCGCTATATAAATGATTCACTGTTATTATTATTTTAAATTTTTTTTTAATTGTGCTGTGATTTTTTAAATAGGGTTTTCGTAATAAACTAAGTCAGGTTCTCAAAAAAGAGCAAGTCAAGTCAAAATGTTATTTCCAGATGGGAACATTGTATAAGAAAATGACATGCAAGATTGAAGGCAGCATAATTCTGAACCCTGTAAATAAAAATGAAATGATTGTGGTTCCTTTTCTCTTGTAATAGTGTGTGTTTGGGGATGTGTATGTTGTCCTTTTATGGTGTGTGTGCGCGCGCATATATGCCTGTGTTTGGGGATGTGTATGTTGTCTTTTTATGGTGTGTGTGCGCGCACATATATGCCTGTGTTTGGGGATGTGTATGTTGTCTTTTTATGGTGTGTGTGCGCGCACATATATGCCTGTGTTTGGGGATGTGTGTGTTGTCCTTTTATGGGGTGTGTGCGCGCATATATGCCTGTGTTTGGGGATGTGTGTGTTGTCCTTTTATGGGGTGTGTGCGCACATATATGCCTGTGTTTGGGGATGTGTATGTTGTCTTTTTATGGTGTGTGTGCGCGCACATATATGCCTGTGTTTGGGGATGTGTATGTTGTCTTTTTATGGGGGGTGTGCGCGCATATATGCCTGTGTTTGGGGATGTGTATGTTGTCTTTTTATGGGGTGTGTGCGCGCATATATGCCTGTGTTTGGGGATGTGTATGTTGTCTTTTTATGGGGTGTGTGCGCGCATATATGCCTGTGTTTGGGGATGTGTATGTTGTCCTTTTATGGTGTGTGCGCACACATATGCCTGTGGTTGGTGAAAAATTATAATCATTTTGTAATTGAAGGTTCATATTTTGAAGGACATCACAGTATTTTGCCAAGAAACTATGCAACTAAGAAATTAGTCTTTCATTTCTGTCCGTTTATGTCCCAACCAACGTTCCAAGTGAAAAGAGCAAAATGCACAAGATCAGGAAAAGTTGTTTGATGAAGCACTGCGGCTTAGTTTGGTCGGATTCATGTGTGTTTTGTGCTTGCGGCCACCTGTGTTCATATTTGTTCATCCTCCATGCCCCCAAGAGGGATCAAAGGATTATCATTAAATACAAATTGAAAATTAAATTGTGGATGTGTGTGTGCATGTTTGTTTGTGTGTGTGCTTGTGTGCGTGCATTAACTTTTTCACAAAACGTTGCGAGTATAGTCCCAACACCCGAGAATGATAGCAACAGCCAAATCTTCCCCGAGGACGCGTTGTGAGCATACTCGCGACCAATTTTGTAAAAACAACTGTGGCCGAGTATTTGGTAGAATTCTAAACCCATGGTGTTGGAGTATAAAATTGACCACTCCTACGTCATCTGACACATGAAGCAAGTCACTAACAGCAAATTGTATTGGTTAAATTGTACACAAAAAAGCAACTGACCCTCCTACTTTTTCAGTCACGAGGTTTGCCTGTAAGGCGTGGAATTTCTGTGACGAACAGTGACATAGCTGTTTCAATTAATTCAGTTAAACACAAAATAACGAATTGGTTTTCAAAATTTATTTCATTAAAAAGATAAAAGATACATTTACACCCCCTTACTAAAAGAAAGTCACTGTGATCTTCTCATTTTTAAAGAGAATTTATTGAAAAGGGTCAAAATCGGGTGTCCTGGGGGAATGCTCATTCTGCCTTCAGGCAGAGGGGTGGTGTTGAAAGGGTTAATAATAAGGTGTCCTGGGGGAATGTTCTGCCTTCAGTGCACACAGAGCAGGCAGAGGGGTGGTGTTGAAAGGGTTAATAATAAGGTGTCCTGGGGGAATGTTCTGCCTTCACTGCACACAGAGCAGGCAGAGGGGTGGTGTTGAAAGGGTTAATAATAAGGTGTCCTGGGGGAATGTTCTGCCTTCAGTGCACACAGAGCAGGCAGAGGGGTGGTGTTGAAAGGGTTAATAATAAGGTGTCCTGGGGGAATGTTCTGCCTTCAGTGCACACAGAGCAGGCAGAGGGGTGGTGTTGAAAGTGTTCATAATTGTATTTTCATGTCTTTATTTTTTCAGATCCCCCACTCATGCAGGCGGTCTGTTTGCCATGGACAAGAACTATTTCTTTGAACTGGGCGGCTACGACCCGGGCCTGAGGATATGGGGAGGGGAGAACTTTGAACTCTCCTTTAAGGTGATAAGAGGTTGCTGGAATGAATGGGAAGAGAGTGAACGGTGCAGATGTGCTTTGCTTTGTGAGAAGAGGTTGCTGGAATGAATGGGGAGAGAGTGAACGGTGTAGATGTGCTTTGCTTTGTGAGAAGAGGCTGCTGGAATGAATGGGAAGAGAGTGAACGGTGTAGATGTGCTTTGCTTTGTGAGAGGAGGCTGCTGGAATGAATGGGGAGAGAGTGAACGGTGTAGATGCGCTTTGCTTTGTGAGAAGAGGTTGGAATGAATGGGGAGAGAGTGAACGGTGTAGATGTGCTTTGCTTTGTGAGAAGAGGTATTGCTGGAATGAATGGGAAGAGAGTGAACAGTGCAGATGCGCTTTGCTTTGTGAGAAGAGGTTGCTGGAATGAATGGGAAGAGAGTGAACGGTGCAGATGCGCTTTGCTTTGTGAGAAGAGGTTGCTGGAATGAATGGGGAGAGAGTGAACAGTGCAGATACGCTTTGCTTTGTGAGAAGAGGTTGCTGGAATGAATGGGGAGAGAGTGAACGGTGCAGATGCGCTTTGCTTTGTGAGAGGAGGCTGCTGGAATGAATGGGGAGAGAGTGAACGGTGCAGATGCGCTTTGCTTTGTGAGAAGAGGTTGCTGGAATGAATGGGGAGAGAGTGAACAGTGCAGATACGCTTTGCTGTGTGAGAAGAGGCTGGAGTGAATGGGAAGAGAGTGAACGGTGTAGATGCGCTTTGCTTTGTGAGAAGAGGCTGGAATGAATGGGAAGAGAGTGAACGGTGCAGATGCGCTTTGCTTTGTGAGAGGAGGCTGCTGGAATGAATGGGGAGAGAATGAACGGTGTAGATGTGCTTTGCTTTGTGAGAGGAGGCTGCTGGAATGAATGGGGAGAGAGTGAACGGTGTAGATGTGCTTTGCTTTGTGAGAAGAGGTTGCTGGAATGAATGGGGAGAGAGTGAACGGTGTAGATGTGCTTTGCTTTGTGAGAGGAGGCTGCTGGAATGAATGGGTAGAGAGTGAACGGTGTAGATGTGCTTTGCTTTGTGAGAGGAGGCTGCTGGAATGAATGGGGAGAGAGTGAACGGTGTAGATGTGCTTTGCTTTGTGAGAGGAGGCTGCTGGAATGAATGGGGAGAGAGTGAACGGTGTAGATGCGCTTTGCTTTGTGAGAGGAGGCTGCTGGAATGAATGGGGAGAGAGTGAACAGTGCAGATGTGCTTTGCTTTGTGAGAAGAGGATGGAATGAATGGGGAGAGAGTGAACGGTGTAGATGTGCTTTGCTTTGTGAGAGGAGGCTGGAATGAATGGGGAGAGAGTGAACGGTGTAGATGTGCTTTGCTTTGTGAGAGGAGGCTGCTGGAATGAATGGGGAGAGAGTGAACGGTGTAGATGTGCTTTGCTTTGTGAGAGGAGGTTGGAATGAATGGGGAGAGAGTGAACGGTGTAGATGTGCTTTGCTTTGTGAGAAGAGGTTGCTGGAATGAATGGGGAGAGAGTGAACGGTGTAGATGTGCTTTGCTTTGTGAGAGGAGGTTGGAATGAATGGGGAGAGAGTGAACGGTGTAGATGTGCTTTGCTTTGTGAGAGGAGGTTGCTGGAATGAATGGGGAGAGAGTGAACGGTGTAGATGTGCTTTGCTTTGTGAGAAGAGGTTGCTGGAATGAATGGGAAGAGAGTGAACGGTGTAGATGCGCTTTGCTTTGTGAGAAGAGGAGGTTGGAATGAATGGGGAGAGAGTGAACGGTGCAGATGTGCTTTGCTTTGTGAGAAGAGGTTGCTGGAATGAATGGGGAGAGAGTGAACGGTGTAGATGCGCTTTGCTTTGTGAGAAGAGGTTGCTGGAATGAATGGGGAGAGAGTGAACGGTGTAGATGTGCTTTGCTTTGTGAGAGGAGGTTGCTGGAATGAATGGGGAGAGAGTGAACGGTGTAGATGTGCTTTGCTTTGTGAGAGGAGGCTGCTGGAATGAATGGGGAGAGAGTGAACGGTGTAGATGTGCTTTGCTTTGTGAGAAGAGGTTGCTGGAATGAATGGGGAGAGAGTGAACGGTGTAGATGCGCTTTGCTTTGTGAGAGGAGGCTGCTGGAATGAATGGGGAGAGAGTGAACGGTGTAGATGTGCTTTGCTTTGTGAGAAGAGGCTGCTGGAATGAATGGGGAGAGAGTGAACGGTGTAGATGCGCTTTGCTTTGTGAGAAGAGGTTGCTGGAATGAATGGGGAGAGAGTGAACGGTGTAGATGTGCTTTGCTTTGTGAGAAGAGGCTGCTGGAATGAATGGGGAGAGAGTGAACGGTGTAGATGTGCTTTGCTTTGTGAGAGGAGGCTGCTGGAATGAATGGGGAGAGAGTGAACGGTGTAGATGTGCTTTGCTTTGTGAGAAGAGGTTGCTGGAATGAATGGGGAGAGAGTGAACGGTGTAGATGAATGTTGCTTTGCTTTGTGAGAGGAGGTCGTTGCTGGAATGAATGGGACAAGAGAGAGTGAACGGTGTAGATGTGCTTTGCTTTGTGAGAGGCGCTGAGAGGTGCTTGCTGGAATGAATGGGTAGAGAGTGAACGGTGTAGATGTGCTTTGCTTTGTGAGAAGAGGCTGGAATGAATGGGGAGAGAGTGAACGGTGTAGATGCGCTTTGCTTTGTGAGAGGAGGCTGCTGGAATGAATGGGGAGAGAGTGAACGGTGCAGATGCGCTTTGCTTTGTGAGAGGAGGTTGGAATGAATGGGAGAGAGAGTGAACGGTGCAGATGCGCTTTGCTTTGTGAGAAGAGGTTGGAATGAATGGGGAGAGAGTGAACGGTGCAGATGCGCTTTGCTTTGTGAGAAGAGGTTGGAATGAATGGGGAGAGAGTGAACGGTAGGGCAGTAATGTGTATATCGTGCTTTGTGATAGGAAGCTGCTGGAATGAAAATGGGGAGATAAGAAGTGAACGGTGACAGAAGTGATGCTTTGGTTGTGAGAAGAGGGTTTTGAAAATGGGGAGAGAGAAGCAGATTGTGGCTTTGCATTTGTTGAGAAGAGGTTGCATGGAATGGGGAAGAAGAAGTGAGAGAATGAACGGTGTAGATGTGCTTTGCTTTGTGAGAGGAGGCTGGAATGAATGGGAAGAGAGTGAACGGTGCAGATGTGCTTTGCTTTGTGAGAAGAGGTTGGAATGAATGGGGAGAGAGTGAACGGTGAAGATGTGCTTTGCTTTGTGAGAGGAGGTTGGAATGAATGGGGAGAGAGTGAACGGTGTAGATGTGCTTTGCTTTGTGAGAGGAGGTTGGAATGAATGGGGAGAGAGTGAACAGTGCAGATGTGCTTTGCTTTGTGAGAGGAGGCTGCTGGAATGAATGGGAAGAGAGTGAACGGTGTAGATGTGCTTTGCTTTGTGAGAGGAGGCTGCTGGAATGAATGGGTAGAGAGTGAACGGTGTAGATGTGCTTTGCTTTGTGAGAAGAGGTTGCTGGAATGAATGGGAAGCAGAGAGTGAACGGTGTAGATGTGCTTTGCTTTGTGAGAGGAGGTTGGAAATGAATGGTGGGAGAGAGTGAAACAGACTAGGAGGGCAATGTGCGTTTGCTTTGTGAGAAAGGTTTGCCATGGAATAGAATGGGGAGAGAGTGAACGGTGCAGATGTGCTTTGCTTTGTGAGAGGAGGCTTGCTGGAATGAATGGGACAGAGAGTGAACGGTGTAGATGTGCTTTTGCTTTGTGAGAGGCGAGGTTGCTGGAATGAATGGGGAGAGAGTGAACGGTGCAGATGTGCTTTGCTTTGTGAGAGGAGGTTGCTGGAATGAATGGGGAGAGAGTGAACGGTGTAGATGTGCTTTGCTTTGTGAAGCAGGAGAGTTTGAACGCAATGGGAGAGAAGAGCGAACTGTGCACTAGAGGTGCATTTCGTGCTCTTGTGCGACGGATGTTGCTGGAATGAATGGTGAGAGAGTGAACGGTGCAGATGTGCTTTGCTTTGTGAGAGGAGTGTGATGGAATGAATAGGGAAGGCAGACGCTTACAAACCGTGAAGCAAAAGGTGCAGAGGTAGCTGCCTTTGCTAATTGTGAGAGAGAGGTGCTGGGGAATGCCGAATGGGGAAGAGAGTGAGATCGGATTGCAGAGAAAGGGGTGATGCTTTGCTTTGTGAACTCGGAGATAAGGTTGGAATGAATGTGAGAGAGTGGCAAGAGGTTATCAGTGGCAGACTAGACGGTGACTTTGCTTTGTGAGAGAAGTTGAGTGGGATTGAGAATGCAATGGACCTCTATGGAGAGGGTGAACGGTGTAGATGTGTTCTTTGTCGTTTGTGAGGGGAAGTGAGGTTGGGAAGATATGAAAGAATGGGTCGAGACGAGTGAGAAGGCGGTAAGCCAGATGTCTGGCTTTTCGCTTTGTCATGCGAGAGGGGAGGCTGGAATGAATGGAGAAAACAGAGATTCGTGAACGTGAAATCAGTTCACAAGTAGGATCATGCTTTGGCGCTGTATCCCAAAGGAACTTTGTGAAATGAAATGGGGGGCGCGACAGTGAACGGTGCAGATGTGCTTTGCTTTGTGAGAGGAGGTTGGAATGAATGGGGAGAGAGTGAACGGTGAAGATGTGCTTTGCTTTGTGAGAAGAGGCTGCTGGAATGAATGGGGAGAGAGTGAACAGTGTAGATGTGCTTTGCTTTGTGAGAAGAGGCTGCTGGAATGAATGGGAAGAGAGTGAACAGTGCAGATGCGCTTTGCTTTGTGAGAAGAGGCTGCTGGAATGAATGGGAAGAGAGTGAACGGTGTAGATACGCTTTGCTTTGTGAGAAGAGGTTGCTGGAATGAATGGGGAGAGAGTGAACAGTGTAGATGTGCTTTGCTTTGTGAGAGGAGGCTGCTGGAATGAATGGGTAGAGAGTGAACGGTGTAGATGTGCTTTGCTTTGTGAGAGGAGGCTGCTGGAATGAATGGGTAGAGAGTGAACGGTGTAGATGTGCTTTGCTTTGTGAGAGGAGGTTGCTGGAATGAATGGGGAGAGAGTGAACAGTGCAGATACGCTTTGCTTTGTGAGAAGAGGCTGCTGGAATGAATGGGAAGAGAGTGAACGGTGCAGATGCGCTTTGCTTTGTGAGAAGAGGTTGCTGGAATGAATGGGAAGAGAGTGAACAGTGCAGATGCGCTTTGCTTTGTGAGAAAGTAGGTTGCTGGAATGACAAAAAAAAAATAAAAAGTTGGGGGAGAGAGTGAACGGTGCAGATGCGCTTTGCTGTGTGAGAAGAGGCTGCTGGAGTGAATGGGAAGAGAGTGAACGGTGCAGATGCGCTTTGCTTTGTGAGAAGAGGTTGCTGGAATGAATGGGGAGAGAGTGAACGGTGTAGATGTGCTTTGCTTTGTGAGAGGAGGCTGCTGGAATGAATGGGTAGAGAGTGAACGGTGTAGATGTGCTTTGCTTTGTGAGAGGAGGCTGCTGGAATGAATGGGTAGAGAGTGAACGGTGCAGATGCGCTTTGCTTTGTGAGAGGAGGCTGCTGGAATGAATGGGGAGAGAATGAACGGTGTAGATGTGCTTTGCTTTGTGAGAGGAGGCTGCTGGAATGAATGGGTAGAGAGTGAACGGTGTAGATGTGCTTTGCTTTGTGAGAGGAGGCTGCTGGAATGAATGGGTAGAGAGTGAACGGTGTAGATGTGCTTTGCTTTGTGAGAGGAGGTTGCTGGAATGAATGGGTAGAGAATGAACGGTGTAGATGTGCTTTGCTTTGTGAGAGGAGGCTGCTGGAATGAATGGGGAGAGAGTGAACGGTGTAGATGTGCTTTGCTTTGTGAGAAGAGGTTGCTGGAATGAATGGGGAGAGAGTGAACAGTGTAGATGTGCTTTGCTTTGTGAGAGGAGGCTGCTGGAATGAATGGGGAGAGAGTGAACAGTGTAGATGTGCTTTGCTTTGTGAGAAGAGGATGGAATGAATGGGGAGAGAGTGAACAGTGAAGATGTGCTTTGCTTTGTGAGAAGAGGATGGAATGAATGGGGAGAGAGTGAACGGTGAAGATGTGCTTTGCTTTGTGAGAAGAGGCTGCTGGAATGAATGGGAAGAGAGTGAACAGTGCAGATGTGCTTTGCTTTGTGAGACAAGAATTGCGACTCTCACAATGCATAATGATGACTGCACGAGTGCTCGAAACGGTGTAGATGTGCTTTGCTTTGTGAGAGGAGGCTGCTGGAATGAATGGGGAGAGAGTGAACAGTGTAGATGTGCTTTGCTTTGTGAGAGGAGGCTGCTGGAATGAATGGGTAGAGAGTGAACGGTGTAGATGTGCTTTGCTTTGTGAGAGGAGGCTGCTGGAATGAATGGGGAGAGAGTGAACGGTGTAGATGTGCTTTGCTTTGTGAGAAGAGGTTGCTGGAATGAATGGGGAGAGAGTGAACGGTGTAGATGCGCTTTGCTTTGTGAGAAGAGGTTGCTGGAATGAATGGGAAGAGAGTGAACAGTGTAGATGCGCTTTGCTTTGTGAGAAGAGGCTGCTGGAATGAATGGGAAGAGAGTGAACAGTGAAGATGCGCTTTGCTTTGTGAGAAGAGGCTGATGGAATGAATGGGAAGAGAGTGAACAGTGAAGATGCGCTTTGCTTTGTGAGAAGAGGCTGCTGGAATGAATGGGAAGAGAGTGAACAGTGTAGATGCGCTTTGCTTTGTGAGAAGAGGCTGCTGGAATGAATGGGAAGAGAGTGAACAGTGTAGATGCGCTTTGCTTTGTGAGAAGAGGCTGCTGGAATGAATGGGAAGAGAGTGAACGGTGCAGATGTGCTTTGCTTTGTGAGAGGAGGCTGCTGGAATGAATGGGGAGAGAGTGAACGGTGTAGATGAGCTTTGCTTTGTGAGAGGAGGCTGCTGGAATGAATGGGTAGAGAGTGAACGGTGTAGATGTGCTTTGCTTTGTGAGAGGAGGCTGCTGGAATGAATGGGGAGAGAGTGAACGGTGTAGATGTGCTTTGCTTTGTGAGAGGAGGCTGCTGGAATGAATGGGGAGAGAGTGAACGGTGTAGATGTGCTTTGCTTTGTGAGAGGAGGCTGCTGGAGTGAATGGGTAGAGAGTGAACGGTGTAGATGTGCTTTGCTTTGTGAGAGGAGGCTGCTGGAATGAATGGGAAGAGAGTGAACGGTGTAGATGTGCTTTGCTTTGTGAGAGGAGGCTGCTGGAGTGAATGGGTAGAGAGTGAACGGTGTAGATGTGCTTTGCTTTGTGAGAGGAGGCTGCTGGAATGAATGGGGAGAGAGTGAACGGTGTAGATACGCTTTGCTTTGTGAGAGGAGGCTGCTGGAATGAATGGGAAGAGAGTGAACGGTGTAGATATAATTCGCTTTGGGCGTTGTTCTAATAGGTGTTCTGTGCCAAATTTGCTGTGCAGTGTTGCTCATGCCCATGAACAACACTATGCTCTATGATTACATCTGTGTGTGTGTTTTTGTTGCATGAGTAAAGTGTGTGTGTATTGTGAAGAGAGTGTGTCTCAGTAGTGTGTGTGCACATGATGTATGTGTGTTTGTGTGTGAACGTGTGTGTGTGTGCACGCATGTATGCATGTGAGCACATACATGCATCCGTGCTTGTGTGTCTGTGTGTCTCCCTGTCTGTGTCTGTGTTTCATTGTATGTGATGCACTCCGTGTGTGTGTGTGCGCAAATGCATACATATGTATCCTGTCTGTCTGGTTTATCTGTTCTCAGATCTGGCCAGTGTGGGGGTAACAATAGGCTGTGGTGGCCCCGTGCCTCCAAGATTGGGACACACTCTACAGGAACTTCATATGCCTTACAGTAGCTCTGGACAGCACAAGGACCGAGAAAATAAACCTCCCATCAATTACACTGGGTTGTATCATCATCATCGTCAAGCTGGCATCATCATCATCATCATCATCATCATCCAGCTACAGGAAAATTCATGCCTTACAGTAACAGGCAGGACAAGCACACTGAGAAATACCCATCATTATCATTACACTGGTCATGTCATCATCATCATCGTCATCATCATCATCCTCAATCATCATCATCATCATCTGTACAGGAACTTCATGCCTTAGCAGTACAGGACAGCACACTGAGAAAATACCCATCATTACACTGGTAATATATCATCTCCATCATCATCGTCATCATCATCGGGGGGCAGTGGGGGATTCCTCCTGCCTCCATACAAACGGGTAGCTGAAGATGAAACCCTGACCCGTACCACGAGTCTCTCCTCATAGTTTTCCCCACCTTACCTTCTGGTTCCAAGTGCTGGGTGACTTGTAACTTCCTCGAATTCTGTCACCTCGTCACTCTCTTTAACTCTGCCTTTTCCCTTTGCTTTTTCTCGTCATCTACTATCTTTCCTGCCTTATTGATCAATTCACCTGCCTTTTTTTTTTTTTTCCCCCCAAAGAAAGTCTTCCAAATATTTTTGTTCCGTTCTGGGGCTCCTCCAATACTCAGAATGTGTTGGCTTGAATTTTAATTCGGTCGCGAGACCAGTGAAAACTGGACACTGGACACATACGTACCTCACCGCATCCCAGCTATGTGGACTGGGAACGCAGAAGAACACGCACCATATCATTAATTGTTTTTCTGTACAAAAGGGGGTTTGGTTTTTTCCTAGATCTAAATGTGAGTTGTAGAGGTGTGGCTGGGAGAGGAGTACAGGGAGTATTCTACAAAGTTCTACACGCGGGAGCCCATCGGGGGGTGGGAGGAGAGGGGGTACCCCATATCCTTATCAGAATTATTATTACTATTTTCAGACTGATAAATGCGTGGTGGTAGAAGTGTGGCTGGGAGAGATGGAGTATCATGAAACATTTCTAACAACGCGGGCGGGAGCCCATCGTGAGGGGGTATCCGCTCCTTACATTATCATAATTATTATACTATTTTCAGGAACTAAACATATGCGTGTGGTAAAGTGTTGCTGGGAGTATGATATTGTGAACATTTTCTACAACGCGGGGCCCATCGTGAGGGGGTACCACCCCCATATCATTATCATAATTTTACTATTTTCAGACCTACATTGCGTACATGCGGGTGGTAAGGTGTGGCTGGGAGTACGAGTATCGTGAAGCACTTCTGACACCGGCGTAGCCCATCGGTGAGGGGTGGGTACCGCTCATCGGGGACATCAGCAACAGCTGTCAGTTCAAAAGGAGCACAAGTGCACGTAGCTTCAAGTGGTTCCTGGACAATATCAGCCGATGAATGTCTAACGCCTCTACCCCTATAAAAAAACCGCCTGCCATAAAGGCCATGGGGTGAGAGGTAGGTCCATTACCGTACCTACTACCCTATACCGCCTTGCCAATAAAGCATGGGTGAGAGGTAGGTCTTATTACACCTCTACCCTATAGAAAAAATACCGCCTGCCATAACGCATTGGTGAGAGTAGGTCATTCATTACCCTCTGCCCTATACCGTCTCCTGCCAAATAAAGCATGGGGATAGTGTAGGTCCATTATGACTTTTTTGTGGCCCTATACCACCGCCAATAAAGCAATGGGAGGAGTTAGGTTCATTATTACCTCTGCCCTATACCACCCCCACCCACACCCCCACCCACCACCTGCCAATAAAGCGTGGGAGCGTTATGGTCATTATGACCTCGTTCTCTGCTCTCCTGCTGCCCTATACAGTGTACCTCCTGCCCAATCAAGCGAGATGGGAGAGGTGTCATTATGACCTCTGCCCTGATACAGTGTTACCTCCTGCCAATAAACAGCCTTGGGGAGAAGGTAGGTCCATAGTGCTAGATCATGGTGAAGTTTTGCCTCGTTTGTCATGCTTTTGGCTTCCTATTTAGTTTGATTACCATTATTCGGTTTTAATTTGGGATTTGTTGTTGCTTGTTGTTGACGTCCTCGTGGCTGAGTGGATCCAGGGATCATCCTTCCCAACAGCGGAAGCACTTGCACATTATGGCATGTGGTAACAAATGCACCGCCCAGGATGAGAACATTACGTGTGTCACCGTTTTGGATTTTCAACTGACACGTGGGAGCCATGTACTATACTACTTAATACCCCTTCTTCGGGGGACTTTTTGGAGACTGAATGGATGTTATGCTATTAGCTTGTTTTGGCTAAAGACAATCTCCGCATAACTAGCATATCATTGTCATGGGGGGTAAGAGGGGGGTGGACAACGTTTTGATGTATGCTTGGTGTTTCTAAGCCTATATTTCAATAAATTGGTTTGACACAGCAATGTGAGTTACCTTGATTTCAGACTTGATTACCGCTTGTGATGTTGGGGACTAGGAAGGGCACCGGGGTCGATTTAGTGCCTCTCTGCCCTATTCCCGCCGGGTGCATCGCAACAAAGCACGGGGAGGGTATTGGCATGGGTTTTTCATCTTTAATAATCAATGTTCATGTTTGTTTTAGATTTATTGTCGTTGTCCAGGATTTTTCTTGTTATAGTTCTTTTCTAAAAATTGTTATTTAAAAAGCCTGCTAATTGACACAGGCCTAAGTTTTTTCTTTCTGAGTCTGGACCTGTATCCCATACCTCCCGAGCTAATGTATCCTTGTAGAGGTAAAATGATATGCTCTATAAGCAGTAAACTATGTTCTTTACTTTTTAAAAACTCCAAAATATTCATAGAAGACTTGGTATTTATTGGTAGAGGTAGAAGATGTAACAATTTTCCTTCGAAGCCCCAGCTTACGTTGTGTTCGAATCTTGTGGGGGTAGGATGTCTACTGTTTGGCTTCTGATGTTTAATGTAATTTCTTCTACCTTAGTAAATTCTATATTTTGCTTCTTAGCTCTATACATTATCAGGTATTTTTTGTGCGCAGATATATGGTTTTCAAAGACTCTGCGGCAGGGCTCTACCAACACCCACGACGTGAATGATTTGACATGTTGGTTGTTGTGGATGTGGATTGTGACTAGCGGTGCTGTATGTGCATGTGTCCCCCAGTTCAAAGGAGAGGCGAGGTGGAGGTGCTGGTACCCCATGTGGGAGGGGGAATGGGGGTGGAGTGGCATCGGAGTGTTCTATATCTACTGTCATCATGGAGGGAGCTAACCGAGTTATAATAATACAATTACAAATGTGTTTATTGAGGGTACAATGGATAAACTACAGTAGATTCTTTGCCCCATGTGTTATGGCCCTCTCTCTCACACTCTCACCGAAGACCTTGCATCAAGCTGAAAAAAACAAATTAGATAAACAAAACAAAAACAAAAAACAAACCAACAGCAACAACTCTTCAAGCAAATAAAAAGAAAAGACAAATGTTGCACAATGTAATCTGTAGAGAAACTAAAACAGACAGAGAGAGAGAGTGGGGGGATGGAGAGGTGCCATCGGGTTGCCGTTGTACTGTACTGGCTGACACCACAGGGGAAAGCAATCAGGTAGAGCAGAGAGAGATGGGGGGATGGAGGTAAGGTGCCAATCGGTGCCGTGTTGTACTGCGACCAACGGGGAAACATCAGGTAGAAACGAGAGAGAGAGTGGGGGATGGAGGAGGTGCCCTCGGTGTCCAATTGTACTAGTATTAGTCGACCACGGGAAAGCAATCATGTAGACAGATGGTAGAGAAGTTGGGGGGATGGAGGAGGGGTGCCTTCGGTGCCCTTGTATAACTGCGACCTTGACTGGGAACGCAATCAGGTTAGACAGAAGAGATTGGGGGTGCATTGGGAGGGATGTGCCAATCGGTGGCCTTGTACTTGGACCACAGGGAAAGCAATCAGGTAG
>CM065688.1:63360846-63401053 GCA_017654935.2 Phymorhynchus buccinoides | reverse complement strand
CTTTATTCTCTAGTTTTTCTTCTCATGCTAGAGGCGTTGCCAATACTACTTTGAAAAGAGCATGAAAAAAATGTGTCTATGAGAATGGGGTTAGGCTTATTTTTCTAGTTTTCCTTCTAATGATATGAGGCGTGCATTCTATTCAATAACAATTTGAGTTTAAAGTTTGTCTTGGCAACACCCGTAGTCTGAGCGCACCCAGTTTTCCCCTCTCCAGCTCTACTAGTAACCTCGTGTTTGCTCCAACCTGATCTTCGCCTGCAAAGAGGCAACGAGGGCAACGAGCGTCATGGAGTAGGGCGGCCCGGTAGGTGATCAGTGGTGGTTTGTCAACCCATGGGAGCGGATCACTGCAGGTTTGGTCCAGATAGGTGCTAACAAGGGGAGTCACAGAACATGATGATAGGGGTGAGCGTAGAAGGTGTTAATGGGGTATCTTTTGAGAGTAGAAGCGTTGTCTTATGGGGTATCTTGTGAGTAGATAGAAGCGTGTCTTATGGGGTATCTTTGAGAGTAGAAGAAAACGTGTCTTAGTGGTAATCTTGTGAGAGTTAGAAGGTGTCTTATGGGGCATCTTGTGATAGTAGAAAGCGTGTCTTATGGGGTATTCTTGTGAGAGTAGAAGCGTGTATTTTGGGTATCTTGTGAGAGTAGAAGCGTGTTATGGGGTATCTTGTGAGAGTAGAAAGCTGCTATGTTTTAGGGTATCTTTGAGAGGAGAAGCGTGTCTTATGGGGTTATCTTGTGAGAGTAGAAGCGTGTTTATGGGGTATCTTGTGAGAGTAGAAGCGTGTCTTATGGGGATCTGTGAGGAACTACTGTAGTGATGGAAACGGTTTGTGGGCGTAATGGCGTGAACCCAAATGTCTTTGTGGCGATAGAAATGGTGTTCATAGTAAGGCGGGATGTGGTGTTTGGCTCCTTAACCTTCATTTTTTCTCCTCCCCTCCTCCCCAT
Organism: Phymorhynchus buccinoides; assembly: GCA_017654935.2. Taxonomy (NCBI): domain Eukaryota; kingdom Metazoa; phylum Mollusca; class Gastropoda; order Neogastropoda; family Raphitomidae; genus Phymorhynchus; species Phymorhynchus buccinoides. The sequence continues at coordinate 63,400,096 of CM065688.1, read as the reverse complement.
CCCCTTAATCGATAATTCTAAAGGACTTTACTCCGACGCGAAAACCTCAAACACATAGACAAAAGATCTATGGTAATGAGAGTCTTCGACAATGTGGGGCACAACGTTGATGTGGATCCTGAACAGAATGGGATTGATCAAAATGCTTTTCAAGAAAGAAACAAATACTAAGCAATCAATTTTTTCAGAATCAGAAGGTTGGGAAATAACAGAAGGTTGAGGAAAAACTACACCAATGGGATTTTTGTGTGTGTGGTCACTGCAATACAAGAATGATATGGGTGTTGGCGGTTTGAATCATGGAGATGAATGTCATGGTGAAGTGTTTATGAGGTGCATATAACCATAACAAAGGTGTCATAGAAATTGTTTCATGATAAATGTGTGGGTTATGCGGATGTTGTGGGTTATGATGTGGTACAGTGTGATTGGCATACTTGATGATTGTCATCGTGATGATAGTCATCTAGTGATCATGATGCGGTCATGGTGGTGTGGGTTCAGGGTGAGGGGTCATGGTTTGTGTGTGTGTCGTGGTGATGGGGTCGCGATGATGTGTGTCATGGTGAGGGTGCCACGCGATGTGGGGTCATGGTGGTTGGTGTTTCATATGGTGAGTGGGTCATGGGATGTGTGTCGTGGTGATGTGTGTCGCGCTGAGTGTGTCTGGTGATGGGTCTCATGGTGATTGTGCCACGGTGATGCGTGTCAGGTGATGTGGGTCTGGTGGTATGTGTCATGATATGTGTCATGAAATAGATTGCCTGTGATGGGGGGTCATGGTAATATGGGTCATGGAGATATGTGTCTGGTGATGTGGGTCATGGTAAGTGGGGTCATGGGGGGGTTTTTGGGATTTGAGGGGTGATGTGAGTCATGGTGATGGGGTCGTGGTGAGTGGGTCGTGGAAAGATGTGTCATGATAATGTATGTCGTGGTGATGTGGGTTTCATGATGATGTGTTTCATGGTAATGTGTTCATGGGGATGTTGGGTCATGTGGTAGGTGTTCATGATGATATGTCCCATGATGTTGTGTGTGTTCATTATCTTTGTAATGTTATGTGATGATGATGATGTTGCGTCATGGGATGTGTGTCATGATGATTGTGTTTCAGTGTAATACGTGTCATGATGATATGGGTTCATGGTGGGTCATGATGTGGATCATAATGTTGTGTCGTGGCGATGTGGGCGTGATGATTGTAATGGTGATGTGGGTCATGGGATGTATGTCATGGTGATGTAGTCATGGTGTCGCATGTTGTGGTGATGTTGGGTCGTGTGATGTAGTCATGGCGATGTATGGCAGGCGATGGGGTCATGTGAGTAGGTCATGGTGATATATGTCAAGGTGAAGTGCGGTCATTGTAATGTGGGTCATGGTGATGATGTTGTGTTGATGTGGGTCGTGGTGATGTAGGTTATGGTGATATGGATCATGGTGGATGTGGATCATGGTGAGTATGTTTGGTGATGTGAGTCATATGATCATGTGTGTTTTGGTTGATTTGGATCAAGGTGAGATGTGTAGTGGTGATGGTGAGATCATGGTGACGTATGTTATGATGATGTGGGTAAGGATGATGTATGGTGATGGTGTGGCGTCATGGGTATAGGATCATGATGATGATATGTCGTGGTGTTGTGGGTCATGATGATGTAGAATGGTGATGTATGTCGTGGTGATGTATGTGTTGATGGATAGATGGTGTGATGAAGTGTGTCATGATGAGTATGTCTGTGGTGTGATGTCGTGATGATGCGAGGTCAGTGGTTGATGTGAGGCCGTAGGTATAGTATTCATGATGAGATTTCGTGATGATAAGGGGTCATGATTATGTATGTCGTGGCGAGTGGTCGTGGATGACTGTAGGTCGTGATGAGTACATCGTGATGAGTATGTTGCGGTGAATATGTCGTGGGATGAGGGTCATGCGGTTGTATGTCGAGATGACGGGTTCGTGATATGTATGTGTGTGATGGAGGTCATGATGTTATGTCGTGGTGATGTGGTTCGTGTGATGTATTTCTGTCGATGATGAGGTCAAAGTGATGTATGTCGTTGATTGATGTGGTTGTGATTAGCATGTTGTGGTGATGAGGGTCATGATGTGTATGTGTGAGTATGAGGTCATGATGATGGATGTCGTAGTGATGAGGGTCATGATGATGGATGTCGTGGTGATGAGGGTCATGATGATGGAGTAGTGGTGATGAGGGTCATGATGATGGAATGTCGTGTGATGTGTGGGTCATGTTTGATGTATGGTGTGGTGATGGAGGGGAAAGAGGATGTATGTCGTGGTGAGAGGGTCATGATGATGGATGTTGTAGTGATGAGGGTAATGATGAGATGTTTGGTGATGGAGGTCCATGAGGATCGTATGTCGTGGGATGAGGGTCAGATGATGGATGCATAGTAGTAGTGAGGAGGTCATGATGATGGATGTCCGTGGGAGCGGAGTCATGAGATGGAGTCGTGTGATTGAGGGTTCATGATGGGATTGTGTGGTTGATGTAGGTCTGATGAGTATGTTGGGTGATGAGGGTCATGAGAGTATGTCCGCTGGGAGAGGTTCATGATGATGGATGTCGTGGTGATGAGGGGTAATGATGATTTAGTTGTGGCGATAGGTCGACGAATGTATGTCGTTGGTGATGATGGTCATGAGATGGATGCCCGCCAGTGTATGAGGGTCATGATGATGTATGTTGTGGTGATGTGAGCATGATGGAATGGATGTCGTGGTGATGTGGGTATGATAACGTATGTTTGGTGATGGGGGTCATGAATTTGTATGTCGTGGTGATGAGGGTCATGATGATGTCTGTCGTGATGATGTTGGTTGTGATGATGTATGTGTGGTGATGAGGGTCATGATGATGGATGTTGTGGTGAGTGAAGTCATGATGATGTATTTGTGGGATGAGGGTCAGATGAGGATGTCGTGGTGATGGGCTCATGATGAGGATGTCGTGGTGAATGGGGGTCATGATGAGTATGTCGTAGTGATGAGGGTCCATGATGAGGTAGTTGTGGTGATGTGAGCATGATGATGGATGTTGTGGTGATGAGGGTCATGAGATGGATGTCGTGGTGATGTGCTATGATGATGGATGGCGTGGTGATGGGGGTCAGATCGAGTATGTCGTGGTGATGAGGGTCCATGATGAGGTATGTCGTTGGTGATGAGGTCATGATGATGTATGTCGTAGTGAATGAGGGCAGATGAGAGTATGTAGTGGTGATGAGGGTATGATGATGCATGTCGTGGTGTGAGGGTCATGAGATGTATGTTTGGTGAGTGGGTCATTGATGATGTATGTTGTGGTTGATGCGGGTCATGATGATGTATGTCGTAGGATGAGTCATGCTGATGGATGTCGTGTTGATGAGGGTCATGATGATGTATGTGTGTGATGAGGTGTCATGATGATGTAGTCGTGTGATGAGGGTCATGATGAGGGAATGTCGTAGTGATGAGTTATGGATGTTGTTGTGGTGATGTGAGTCATGTGAGGATGTCGTGTAATGTGGGCATGATGTTTTTTTATGATGTGTGGTGGACTGAGGGCGTCAGATTATGTATTGTCGTGAGGATGAGGGTCATGATAGATGTATGTCTGATGATGTGGTTGTGATGATGGCATGTTGTGGTGATGAAGTGTCATGATGATGATGTTGTTGGTGATGTGAGTCAATGATGATGGATGTTGTGGTGATGAGGGTATTGATGATGGATGTCCGTGGTCTGATGTGGATCATGATGATGGATGTAGTGGTGATGGGGGTCCTGATGATTATATCGTAGTGGATGAGGGTCATGATGAGGTATCGTGTGTGATGTGGTCATGATGATGGAGTTGGGTGATGAGGGTCTTGATGATGGATTGTCGTGGTGATGGGCTATGAGATGGATGTCGTGGTGAGGGGGTCATGATGATGTATGTCGTGGTGATGAGGGTCATGATGATGTATGCGTGGGGATGAGGGTCATGTGATGTATGCCGTAGTGATGAGGGTCATGATGTAGGTATGCTAGTGGTGATGAGGGTCATGATTATGAAGCCGTGGTGTGAGGGTCATGATGATTGGATGTGTGGTGTAGTGGGTCATGATGATGTATGTTGTGGTGATGAGGGTCATGATGAGATGTCGTAGGATGAGGGTCATGGTGATGTATGTCGTGATGATGTGGTCGTGATGATGTATGTGTGGTGATGAGGGTCATGCGTGTATGTTTGGGATGTGGGTCGATGAGATGGATGTTGTGGTGATGAGGGTTCATGATGAGTAGGTGTGGTGTGAGGGTCATAGATGAGGGAGTCGTGGCTGATGAGGGTCATGATGATCGTAGTCGTGATGATGGCTCGTGATGATTATCGTGTGGTGATGAGGGCATGATGATGTATGTTGTGGTGATGAGGTGTCATGAGGAGTATGCCGTTAGTGATGAGGGTAATGGTGATTGAGTCTTGATGATATGTTCGTGATGATGTATTGTTGTGGTGATGAGGCTCATGATGATGTATGTCGTGGTGATGAGGGTCATGATTATGATGTCGTAGTGATGGTTCAGATGAGTATGTAGTGGTGATGATGGGTCTGATGACTGAATGTCGTGGGTGGGAGGGTAATGATGGATAGGATGTTGTGGTGCTGTGCGGTCATGATGATGTCATGTTGCGGTGATGGGGCATGATGAGTAGTCGCAGGGAGTGTCTCACTGGTGATGTATGTCGTGATGATTGGGTTCGGGAGATGTATGTTGGTGATGAGGGTCATGTGATGTACGTTGTGGTGAGTAGTCATGAGATGGATGTTGGTGATGAGGGGTCATTGTGATGTAGGTGTCGAGAGGCATGATGATGGAATGGTCTGGTGATGAGGGTCCGATGATGTATGTCTGATGATGTGGCTTCGTGATGATTATGTTGTGGTGATGAGGGGTTTAGTAGGATTATGTGTGGTGAGAGGGTCATGATGATGATGCCGTAGTGATGAGGGTATGTGATGTTATGTCGTGATGATGTGGTCGTGATCGATGTATCGATTGTGGTTGATGAGGGTCATGACGATGTAGGTCGGTGGTGAGGCGGCGTCATGGTGATGTTCGTCGTGGTGATGTGGTCAAGGGGATGAATGGTCCTGGTGCTGTTCGTCGTGGTGATGGGGTTCAAGGTGATAATGGTCATGGTGATGTATGTCGCATGGTGATGTTGGTCAAGGGGATACATGGTTCATGGTGAGGTTCCGTTAGTGGTGATTGTTGGTCAAGGGGATAATGGTCATGGTGATGGAGTCGTGGTGAGTGGTCATGGTGAGTTCGTCGTGGTGATGTTGGTCAAGGGATAATGGTCATTGTTGATGTATGCCGTGGTGATGTTGGTCATGTGATGTTCGTCGTGGTGATGTGGTCAAGGGGATAATGGTCATGGTGATGTATGTCGTGAGATGTGGGGATCGTGATGGGGTATAGTCAGATGATGTGCGGCTGGGGGGCGTGGGTGCATGGGGATCTGTGGGTCACATCGGGGATGTGTGTCACGGTGATGGGGTGTCACGATGATGTTCGTCACGGTGATCGTAATGCCATGGTGACGTATTGCCATGGTGATGTGGGTCATTTGGATGTGGGTCCGCAATAGAGTATATTGGGTATGATGAGTACCGTCAGGTGATGGGTGTCACGGGGTATGTAGCCATGGTGAGTATGCATGTGATGTCGGGCATGGTGATGTGGTCAGGGGATGGGGTCATGGGGATGTCGGGTCGTGGGATGTGGGGTCGTGGGATGTGGGCGTGGGGACGTGGGTCATGGGAGGGGTCTGGGGATTGTGGAAATTGGGGGAGTGGGTTATGATGATGTGCGTCATGGTGATGTCGGTTACCGGTGATGTATGCCATGGGATGCATGTATGTGGGATTGTGGTATCATTGTGATGTATGGCAGGTGATGTGGTCATGGTGATGGGTGTCACGGTGGGGGGTGTTATGATGAGGGGATCAGATGAATATGTTCATGGTGGTGTGTGTCATGGTGATGTGTGTCATGTGATGTGTGTCGATGGTTGATGTGTGTCATGGTGAGGGGTGTTCACGGTGGGGGTGTTATGATGAGGTGGATCATGATGATATGTCTCATGGTGGTGTGTGTCATGGTGATTGTGGTCACTTGAGTATATGCATGATGTGTATGGCATGGTGATGAGTGTATGGTGATGGGTGTCACGGTGTGGTGTGTTAGGTGAGGTGGATAAATGAGTATGGTAATGGGATGTGGGTCAGGTGATGGGTGTCAGTGAGGGGGTCACGGTGGGTGCAGGCTATGGTGAGGTGGATCCTGATGATACGTTCATGTGTGTGTGATCATGGTGATGTAGGGGGCACTATGATGTAGGCGTACTGATGACGTAGTTTCTGGCGATACGGTCATGGTTGATGATGTGTTGTAGATGATGTGGGTCATGATGATAATGGTATTATAGGGATGCTGGTATGATGATGTGGATCATGGCGATGTGGGTCGGGATGATGTGGTGAAGACTGATGACATAATCATGATAATGTGATTCTGGTGTGGATGTTAGTAATGCTAATAGGGGTAAAATGTGATAGGGGTCAAACTGTGCGTGGCAAGTTGGCGAGTGCGGTGCTCAGAATGTTGACTATTGGAACTAAGTTGTTTGACAACCATCTGGATCATACAGCAAAGTTGAAAGTGAGGGTGTTATAGGCACCAAGGTACCATGGACACAGATGAGAGTAAAAAAGGGTGATAATTGGGCATAATTCTAATGGGATGGTGTAAACAGAGATGTGGGCACTGCTATTCTGGTGTGTCTCATCCAATGGTCAAATGAGGGATGACAGTTACATGCAGAAAGCTTACCAACCCGAAATTATGCCCACAGGACCTGTAAGAGTTACACAGAAGCCTTTAAGGATAGTTCTTTAAACGTTTGTGGATACTTTCTAAAATTAAGTACCCAGAATCATTGAACTAATTTCGATAAATGATATTGCTGCTGAGTGACCAAAAATGAGTGATCTGAACAGTAGAGATTAATGCTTTACTTTCCATCCCAAAACCGAAAGAAATTTAGAAGAAAACGGGAGGGGTGCATTCTTGTGAGAGAAAGTGTCACAAACAGATTAAATAACTGAACAAAAAAATCAGGAGAATTTGGTAGACCCATCTTACATAAAATTCTACAAGTTGTAGACAGTTTGTATCTGTAAAGAAGGTCTTTGCATTGAGTTTATCCGGGAATCTACAACTTTACCGTTGCATCAGTTACTGTGTGCATTGTACCTGCACCAGAGGGTTACTATTAATAATAAAGCCTTTCAAGACCTAGAAGAATTTTATGCATTAGACTTGAGAAATATGTTCTACTTGGCGATTTAAATGCCAGAACCGGTTCAGTTAGAGTACTTTAGTAGAGCTCCCATTATGTGAACAATAGGTGAATCGAATGGGATTTGTGAACATTATAATGTTATGCAAAATCGACAATCACAGGACAGGACAAAAAAACAAACCAGGCATTACGTCTCATGATTTTTGTAAAATTATGTTACTTATTGTGGAATTGGCAAGTTGGGATGATGCGGATATTGGCGAAAGACTTGCAAAGATGGTAGTTAATCGTGGATACGCTGAGCTTCACAGAAGTATTACCCCTTTTCAAAAATTCACAGCGTGGATTTTGACCCACTGTTTATCGACGCTTCAAAACCCGATCTTTATGAGATAGACTTTTGAGACATAAAATAGCAATGTATGCCCAGTGTGAACGGAAATATAGTGGACAATGAAACCCACGAAAGAAATTGTATTTGAAACCAAGGAAACTTGAAACTAAGTTGTAAATGAGCCTTAAATGACACGGAATGCACAGCTAATGATTGTAAGCCGCTTAGTTTTTTTCTGGAGTAGCGTTCACAAATCAGATCGATACGACTGAATTTAATCTGCCAATTTAATGAGAGACGCTGGTGTAAAGGATGGCATGAGTTAGAGACTGTCCAAAGCGCACAGGAAAGAGGAATGACTGTGGCCGCACGCCAAAACAAATGAAGAGTGGTTTGATTCTGATTGTAAAACGGAAAGACGGAATAACGAAAGGCTATAGCAGCATATCAACTAACTAGATCCGATCAAATAAAGAAAACGTGGTCAGCTTTTAATAAGATACCAAAAAATGATAAATAAAAGTGTAATGAATATATACAAGTTTTCACATGAAGATACGATCGCCTACGCTTCTAAAGGCACCCTAAGCAATACTGAGAACTAATTAGTGACAAGGACAAGAAATAAAATCATAGAGCAAGTTAGCCAGAAAAGTTTGTGAAACTTTGAGCAAAAGCTAACTAGTGTCCACAGACCAGTTAAAGATGTTGAAGCAAGACACTTGGGAAGGGAGTAGTACTGACAATTGAAGAAATAAACAAAAGAGATCCACGTTGATGGAACAATAACAGGCGTTTAAAACAGCTTAAACAAACAATAAAGCGGGTCTGTAGTATATTAAATGAATTTGAAAGCAGGTAGTTCAAATTCGTGCAAACAATAAAAAATGAGTTAAACGTGATACTGCGTTGGAAAAGTCCAACGGCCTGGGCTGTAGGACAATAACTCCGGTGTAATAAAGGCAAGGGACGATGCTAAAACTCCAGACAAACTACAGGGGGATTAGTGTACTTGTATGCTTTGTTAAACTGTTTACAAGTATATAAAATAAACCGCATTACAATTTCTTGAAAAGAATATTACTTGGCTTTTGAGCAGGCAGGGTTTCCGAAAAGACAATTCCAAGGGACAACATCTTTTCATTAACACTGTTTGATTGATTAATATATTAAAATAAACGAAAGAGGCTTTATTGCGCATTCGTAGATTACAGAAAGGCTTTTGACAGTGTCAAAGATCTATCCTATGGAGCAAGTTAAAAAACAGAACTATATGTGAAATGTCTTTCTATGTAACAGATAGTTGTAAAGCTAAACGTGATTAAAACCAGTAATGTTGCGCCAAAACCCGGTATTTGAATACGGCCGCGTCAGGGAGAAAAACTATCGCCAGTATAGTTTGCCTTGTTCTTAAATGATCTAAGTGATTTTTTCATCTAATGTCCAAGGCTGAGAGTTGTTGATCGTTGTGCATGGAGTCTGGAATCGCTTGATGTTGAAAGTAACCTACGAACTACTGGGCTTTCATGATGGACGATAATGTTATTCGCGAGTCCCAGAATAAATGCAAAGTCTCTGAACCGCCTGAAATGTACGTGAAGTTAACTGCCTTCATATTAACACAAGTAAGACAAAAGTAATGGTTTTTAAGGGGTAAGTCAGGAATTTACGAGGTTGCTTTACGAGGCGAACTAAGAAGTTGTTTGGGAATATAAATATTAGGTGTACTCTTCAGTCACAACAATAAATCAAAAAAGCAATGAGATGCATTCAATCAAGCAAATAGAGCTATGTTTCTTTTCTGCGCAGGTGTAGAAGTTAAATTTCCCCCTAGATATACAATGGACTTATTGATAAGTGCATAAAACCAATTTTTTGTATGGTGTGAGTTGGCTGGGGAGGACTGAAACTGTCAGAGACTACAATTGCGTTATTAAAGTTAGTTTTAGGACTCAAAAAGTCTACGCCAAACATGTATGGTTATTGGGAGGAAACAGGTGTTTTCCTGGAGATATTGAAGCTAAAACTAGAATGTCGTGTATTGGTTATAAATTATTTACATATAAGAACCACTTCAAAAAGACTCTGGCTTGATGTGTATTTGTGTTATAAAACAATATTTAAGGATGGTTGGGAGTTCTTGATGGCTCAAATTAAAACATTTTTAGACTCCCGTGGTATGACATCCTTTGGACGAACCGACTCTCTTCATTAATACAGTTTAAATACATGTGAAACAAAGATTAAAAGACCAGTTTCTACAATAATTGCATAATGAGGTTAACACCAACAGGTTTTGTTATAACACCGTTATATAAAGAAAACATTTAGTTGGAAAATTCATATTATGCTTCCTAAAAAATTAAGCAATCTATGGCTTGAAGTTTTTAAGAACAACCAACATAAACTACCGGTTCAAAGCAGCGGGTTTTAATGTGGCTAGAAATGAGCGGAAGGTTTATTTTGTAATAGAGACGAAATTGGCGACGAATTCCATAGTATGCAATTGCCATACGGACCAGTAAAAAGAAAAAAGAAAAGAATGTTTCAAAGTCGTTTATAATCACACAAATGTCACAAATTTAAATCGGACTGAGTAGTTCAAACCAGTAATAGAGACCGAAATTAGGCGACGAATTCCATAAGTATTTGCAATGCCATACGGAACAGTAAAGAAAAAAGAAAGAATTGTCTTAAAAGTATATAACTCAACACCCAAATGTCACAAATTTAAATCGGTATGAGTAGTTCAAAACAAGAGTATTGATGAAAGCTGGCAAGGTTTTAATTTTATTTTACATCCTTTTATAGTGGTGAGGCATTGGTTGTGTAGCACAGTAATCTCTTGGCATATTGTGATATCATATCAATACCTTGTGTCTAGCAGTTTAGTTTATTGAAGTTGGGACAATTGTGTGGATTGTTTGGGTTATGGGCTTGAAGCCCCTGGGAGGGAAGTTGAAATAAAAACTTGAAACTTGAAACTTGTGTCGCGGCAGACCAGTCGTGCAAGCAGCCAATCTTCTCCCTCATCCAGCTCTAAAGAAATCATTCTCCCTACCATCTTTCACTGATGTCACGCTTGGTGAAAAAGCACGTGAAGAGGAAGGAGAGGATGATAAAAGAGAGCGAGTGCGTGTGTATCCGTGTGTAGTGTGTTCGTTTTTCATTTCTTTTTCTTTAAAGAATTGATAAAATTGCAGCTTGTTCGTCTTCGTTCCTCAAATCGTTTTGTGTGTAAGGATTCGTCTCCGGCCCGATGTGAAAGAGTCAGTTTTGAGAGTGTTGTAGGACCCTTTTGGTTCTAGTTCAAATCAGTTGGTCTTGTGCACTCCTTCTGAGAGTCATCTTGTCAGGGGAAACGGGGGCGACCCCTGGGACGAGACACGACGCGTTAGACACCTTCTGCTGTCAGTCAGCCTACCAGTCGTGTCAGGTGAAGACATCAGCCTGCCGGACTCGGGAATCACCAGCTCTACAGCCGTGTCAGGTGGGAGTACATCAGCCCTGCGGCTCGGACTCACAAGTTGTTGTGGCATGGTGAACACCAGGTTGGCGATCTTCGACGAAGCTCAGGGCCTGGGAACGTAGTCTGTAGGGCATACATAGCAGCACCGGGATTTCGTGGTGAGTGTTTTTAGTTTCGGAGTTTGTTAGTTGTCTAAGAGGGATTATTCTTGGTTTCCATGCGGCTCTCAGGCTGTGGTGGAAGGTCATATTGCAAAACTCTCGCTCCTCGTCAATAATGGCAGTGTGTCAACTTCATTATGGTTTCTGTGGTTTCTTTCCTTCACTGGTGAAGTTTAGCGGTGAAAGTGTCTTTATGGTTAACGATTTTGGTTCGTTTTGACAATTTCGTTTCCAGTAGTCAGATAGTAGTTCTCTCCCATTCATTATCATCTCGATCATTTGCCAGGCTATACCTATTTTGGGTTCCTTCTGTGGGTGGCGACGTTGGGGAAGCCCTTATTTTGTTGTCTTACTTTAATGTTTTATTAGTCTACATTAAATATTATTACAATTTTAATATCTTCTAGCTCCGAGGATAAGGTTACATTCACGTGGTTGTGTAGTAGTGGTTTGAAGTCAAGTTAAATAATAGTAGCCAGACTCAGAGAGGGAACTCACGCGTTGAAGAAAAAGTATCGTCCCTTTTGACGGAAATTAAATAAGCTCTTAATTTTTTGTGATACAGTATCATTTAATGACTTGTTTAATAGTCATGATGTGTTTGTATGGTGCCCAAAGTGCGACTCTCTGGTTTTATTATTTTTAATTTTTTACACTAATTGATTTTGCAGCACTCTAGTATGTTATGAAAGTAAGGTTGGGTGCGCAGCCCTTGGAGAGTGGGGACGCACACTGTCCCCTCTACTCTTCATGATGACATGTTGTGTTTAGAACTTGCGCAAATCATCGTGATAACCATGTTGCTAACAAATATAAAAGGAAAGGTTATATTTTTTCTTTAAGCATTTGCTTCTCCGCTTGGAGCATGAGTCAAAATTGTAAAAGGCTTTATGTCTAACTTTTTGAAATTCAGTCTTCTCTTCTTGCAATTGTTCGATTAGTAAGATTAGTGGCAACAAACACGCAAGCACGAGGCGTATAGTGGAATACGATTCTGATTTCCGGGGGGTTAGTCCGCGGATTTCATATTCTATAGGGGCCGAAGCTGAGAGTCCAGGCTTCCAGTGAAGGACGCCAAAGCTTGACCAGCTCCCGGGACCTGAAGCTCATTGTTGGAGAGGGTGGGTAAGGCGCACCGAAGTGCTTGGGCAAGAGTGGTTGATCGACGACCCAGTACCTCTTTTCGTAGTCGACCCGAACCTGCGTGGATAGCCCCTGACATTGGGGACACATGGAGATTAAAAATTTCTTTTGTGTTGTTGTAATGAGATCACTTCATTAAAGTAAAAGTAGTTGTTTTTCCCTTCTCATTTTCTTATACTTAAAGGAAAAGGATGTAAGGGACTCTACGCTCATGCTATTAATAGTCTCATAGTGTTGATATTATTTTGACTACCCTAGTGGGAGCTGTATTGTAAAAGAGAACAACATAAAGTTTTCTTGTGTCAATTTATTATTGTCGGGTTGTTGTGGGTGTGTCGAGTGTTGGTTTGTGGATTCAGAACGTATACCCTTAACGTGCCCCTCCCTAGTACGTACTTATTGTGTAAAACTGCAGGATTACCGTGACAAAGTCAAACAAGTTTGCAGAGATCTAATGGAAATACATAATAAGCTCTATGACAAAAGATCTAATTTTTTAGTAAATATATACGGGCCCAAATAGGGCTGAACCTGAATTTTAAATAAGTGGGAAGATTTTCAATTTTGGGCCCAAAAAATATTGTGATAGGAGGGGATTTCAATCTGGTCCTTGAAGTAGTAGATTATCATAATTATAAAATAGAAAATTTCCTAATGAAAGAAGGCGGTTGAGCATATAATTGAGGACCTTTGATTTAAATGATATTGGAGAGGAAATGAACCCTGATTTGTCCCACTGCTTTACATGGTGACTATATCATTTCAACAGGCTAGGTAGATTTCTTTTAATCTCGGATATGGTTCGTTCTATGTAGAGGATACAGACCATTAGAACGGCTTACAGAACAGGACCACTCAACTGTCTCTTAAATAAACACTAGATGAAAGCATTAAAACGTAAAACTTACGGAAGCTAACTACATCTCTATAAAAACAAGCTTATTTGGGAGAAAAAATGAAGAAATCAGGAATATAAGGCTAGAATACTTTGTTAAATAAAAATGAGATAACAAAACGGATGATTAATTAGAACTTTCTATTTTGAAGGACCTATTCTTGATTTTTGTAATGAAAATAAGACTCAGGACTATTTCATTTGCAACCTGTGCCCCGAAAAAAGAGAAAGGTATGGAAGAAGAAGAACAGGTAGACAGGAAATCGCAATAGACAAAATATGAGAAAACTCTGATATGGAAGTTTCGAGCCAGAGATCGCAAAAACAAGGCCAACCAAAAGAATCTGGAGCAAAAGAATTGAAAGCGTTCTATAAGACACGTGCTAATGGGTAAGCAGAAGAGAGAAAGTTGGTTCCTTTTCGTATCTTGAAAAAGGAATTACGTTAGTAAAAACGGGATCAAAAAGAATTTAAAAGAAGTTCAAGATTATGATAAATTGGAAGGGTTTTAATTACACTAGAGGAAGCTTCTTAGTCTAATAAACATGAAAAATAATAAAAGCCCAGGTATGAGGCTTCAGGCTGAATTATAAGGAATGAATGAATGAAAAATGTGTTTACGTCCTCTTGTTCGCGAACAGACACAATGGACATTTGTACTACAAAGATGGTGGAAACAATACTGGAGGCAATGCCGGAGCGAGTCAACACCAGTAAAGTCCGATGTAAAACAAAACAGATAGGTGTAGCCGAACCACGCTCGTTAAAACATCATCGGCTATAGGTACCGCCACAATACGAATTTGTAGGTCTTGTGGAAACAATTGGGTGTGTTTGTGGTAAGAGCATTAAAAGCACGGTTTTAAAGGATGTGAACTGTCATGTGGCAACAGCAGGTATCATTACAGTGTTTTTTTTTTCCAAAAAAACAAAAAAAAAAAAAAAAAAAAAAAAACCAAGGGATAAACCAGAAATTTGTATAAAAAATTGGAGACCTTCTCTTTTAAAGTATTTATAAAATAGATATCACTATAGCTATGAATAAAAAAGTGTATTACCTAGCATTAAAACGAAGACCAAAACAGGATTTATAGACATACACTATCACAAACGTTAAGATCACATGAGAAACAGTGTGCGCAAGACGAAACTGCTGTTCGCCCTGTTATTTTTCTCAGTCAAAGCAAATGTATGAATTCTTGTTCAGCTGTCAGTGGGCGAGCTGGTTAGTAGGAAAACATTGCCACGTGAGTCTCTATACTGAGCTTGGCAGCAAAAGAAAAAGCGGGAAACTTGCGAAAAAGGACCTTGTTTTTGGATCGTTCTGCATGAACACATTGCACAAGCCAGATGGAAAAACCATTATGCACGTGCAAGCACTGCTGTTTATGTGAGAGATGCTGTCTCTTGCTTGGCTTTATAAGAAAACATACCACCAGTATTAGGCCTGATTTGACAAATGCCTCCACGACGAAAATTGAGCGAGTTGGATAGGGGACGAGCTGTTGCATGGTTCCAAGATGGTGTTCCCAAGCGAGAAGTGGCCAGGCGACTTCAGGTGTCCATCTCGGTCATTGTCAGACTGATTCAACGCTTCACAGCCACTGGGAGGGTCCATGAAAGACGCAGATCTGGTCGACCGAAGAAGACAACTCCACGTGAAGATCGTCTCATTGAACGACAAGCCCTGCAGACAAGAACAGCCTCTTCCAGCATCATTCGAAGGCAGCTGAGGGTGTCTACTAACATCAACATCAGCCAGCAGACCATACGGAACCGCCTTCATGGGTTTAACCTCCGTTCTCGTCGCCCAGCTGTACGGCCACGCTTAACTCCAGCCCATAGGGCAGCACGCCGCGCCTTCTGCAGACGTCACGTGAGGTGGACACGTCAGCAATGTTCCCAGGTCCTGTTCAGTGATGAATCACGCTTCACCCTGAACCACAACTACGGCCGACTGCGGGTCTGGAGGCGCCCAGGGGATCGCTTTATTGACGCCACTGTCCAAGATAAGGTGGCCTTTTGTGGAGGTTCTGTAATGGTCTGGGGGGCCTTCAGCCTTCACCACAGATCACCCTTGTATCATGTACGGGGTAACCTGACTTGCCTCCGATACCGGGATGAGATCCTTCGACCGCTTGCTGTGCCTCCACTGCAGCAGATGGGCCCGCCGGCTGTCTACCAGGATGACAACGCTCGCCCCCACAGGGCAAGGGTGGTCAACGACTTCCTGCAGCAGTCTGGAGTCACCAGAATGGAGTGTCCAGCATGCAGTCCCGATCTCAACCCTATTGATAACCTCTGGGATCAGCTGGATCGCAAAGTGAGGAGCAACAACCCCCCTCCCCGGGATGCCCAGCACCTCTACCAGATGCTGCAGGCTGAGTTGCAGGCGCTTCCACAGAGGATCTTCACCACCCTGGTCAACTCCATTAGGACTCGCTGCGTCGAGTGCCAGAACAGCCATGGCAGATACACGCATTACTGAACTTTTGGGAGCATCAGAATGCCCTGCCTTGTGATTTCAATGACTTTGGGAAATCAATTTCGATACGTACCCACTTTGATCAAATGTACAGACCACACGATTGCTCGAAATTGAAGGCAATTGTGTATCGGTATCATAACAGATTGACTTAAATGTTGGCCCAAAATTCAACGCATGGCTTCTTATTTGGAAAGTTCATGAATTAGTTTGCAAGTGATCCTTAATTTTGTGGATAGTTATTTATGAAAACATGGAAAGAAAGGTCAAAAATAAGAAACCATAGCTCAATGGTTGCAAGAACAAAACTGACATCAAGCAAAAGGATGGCTTATGAAACCCGACTGTTCCTTATAAACTGCTCTTTTGGCTATGCATGTATTGAGGCGCAAAACAAGGCCCTTATGCATTAATATAGTAAAATAATAATCTGTTATAATTGAGCTACAGATCCTGTGTCGTGGTATTGGACAAGCACAACTGATTTATTGTGACTACGTAAAGATGTTGATCAGGACATTTGTGAATGATGAAAAAAACAGCAATAAAAATTATGGGGAGGGGGTGAGGTATTTAGTATTTATATATATATATTTTTAATACAAGTATTACTACTGCATTTTTTTGCGTGTTGTGTGGCTTAAATTTTTTTTGTATATATAGTTTGAGTTAAATTAATTCTACTTATCTTCAATATGTTTGTTTTGTTTTTTTTTCTATCTTTAAGTTACTCGTCTATTATTAAGCGCTTTATTATAGTGTTTGTGTGTGTCTTAATATGAGAAAAAGAAATAAAAATGTTGGTTTTGGTTTTTTTCTCTTCTTCTTAAGCTACTAGTTATTTCTTAAAAACTCTTGATTTATAGTGTGTGCGTAATATCGAAAATGAAATAAAACGTTAAAACAATAATAAAAGATTATTTGACTGGCACCACATTACCTACTGCTATCGCAGGTGGGATTCCACACATTATTGGACTGGCACACACATTCCCATACTGCTATCTGCAGTGGTGTTCAACATTATGACTGCAACACCACATTCCTTACTGCTATCTGCAGGTGTTGTTACACATTATTGACTGGCACACACCACACCCTCTGCTATCTGCAGGGTCGCTCACACATATGACTGGCACACACACAACTCCATACTGCATCTGAGGTGGTGTAACACACATTATTGACGCACCACACACATTCCCGTTACTGCTATCTGCAGGTGTTGTTTCACACAGTTATGAAGGCACACACACATTCCATACTGCTATCTGAGGGTTGTTCACACCATTATGAATGGCCCACAACTTCCATACTGCTTATCTGCAGGTGTTTGTCACACATATTGACTGGACACACATTCCATCAAATACGCTATCTACAGGTGGTGTCCACACATCTATGGACGGCACACACACATTTCCCATACTGTCTATATACAGGTGGTGTCACAATTATTGAGTGGCACACACACATTCCCATACTGCTATCTGCAGGTGTTGTTCACACAGGATCGGCACACACACATTCCATATGCTATCGGCAGGTGGTGTTCACAAATTATTGAGTTGCACACAACATTCCATACTGCTAATCTACAGTGTTGTTCACACAATATGATGGGCACACACACATCCCATACTGCCTATGTGAAGTGGTGTAAACCACATATTGACGGCACACACACATTCCAATATGCTATCGCAGGGTGTTGTCACACATTGACTGGCACACACACTATTCCCATACTGCTATCTGAGGTGTTGTTCACAATTATTGACTGCACACACACATCAATACTCGCTATCTGCAGGTGTGGTTCACACATTGACTGGCAACACACAAATTCCATCACATACTGCTATTGGCAGGTGTTGTTCACACATTATTGACTGGGCCACACATCATCCAATTGCTATCTGCAGGTGGTGTTCACATATCATTATTGGCAACACAAAAATCCCATAGCTTCTACAGGTGGGTTCACATATATTTATGAGTGGCACACCACTAAACTCCCATACTTGCTACATAACAGTGTTGTTCACACAGCTATGAGCGCACACACACATCCCATACTGCTATTGCAGATGGTGTTCAACATTATGACTGGACACACCACACATCCCATACTGCTATCTAAAAGTGGTGTTACACATTATTGAGGCACACACACATTCCCATACTGCTATCTACAGGTGGGTGTTCACACTATGACGGGACACAAACATTCCCATACGGCTACTACAGTGGTGTTTACACATTATTGACTGGCAACACACATTCCATACGCTTATACAGGTGTTGTTCAACATATTGAGTTGCACAAACACATTCCCATACTGCTATTACAGGGGTGTTCACACAACTTGATCTGGCACTACACAATCCCATAATGCTATATTACAGGTGTGTTTTCACACATTATGTGACCGCGCACACACACAGTCCATACTGCTATCTAGTGTTGTTACACAATTATTGACTGGCACAACAATATTCCCATACTGCTATCGCAGGTGTTGTTCAACACATGACTGGCACCACACACATTCCATATGCTATCTACAGGTGTTAGTTCAACAATATGGCACACACACTTCCATACTGCTATTTCTGCAGGTGGTGTTCACACATTGACGGCACACACCATTTCCATACTGCTTATTAAGGTGGTGTCACACTTAACGTTGCACACACATATTCTCATTCAATACGCTATCTGCAAGGTGGTGTGCACACATTATGAGTGGCACACACATACATCACATACTGCATTGCAGGTGTCGTTACACACTAGACTGCAAAACACATTCCCATACTGTATCTACAGGTGTTGGTTCACACATTATGAGTGGCACACACACAATCCCATATGCTATTGCAGGTGTTGTCAAACATGAATGGCACACAACATTTCCCATACTGCTATCTGCAGGGTGTTCACACATTGACTGGCAAACACACATTCCCATTACTGCCATCTACAGGTGTTTTTCACACATTATGAGGCACAACACACACTCATAATGCATTACAGGTGGCACACATTATGAATGGCACACACACATCCATAGCTATCACAGGTGTTGTCACACATTATTGAGTGCACACACATTCCAATTCCAATCTGTATCTACAGAGTGTTGTTCACACAATGAGGCACCAACAACAATTCCTATTCAATACTGCTATCAGAGGTGGTGTCACACAGTATTGATGTGGCACACCACCAATCCCATACTGATATCTGCAAGGTGATGTTCACACTTATTGAAGGCCCACAACACCCATTCACATACTGCTATTCTGAAGGATAGGTCGGGTGTTCACACATTATTGAGGCACACACACATTCCATTCACATACAGCTATCGCAGGTGGGTTCACACATTATTGGACTGGCACACACAGTTCCCCATATGCTATCTGCAGGTGGGTGTTCACACATATGAATGGCCACACACATCCCATACTGCTATCTGCAGGTGTTGTTCACACTATGACTGGACAAACAGACTCCCATACTGCTTGTGCAGATGGCCGTTACACATTATTTGAGTGGCACACACATTCCATTCCCAATACTGCTATCTACAAGGTGTTGTTTCAAACATATTGGTGGCACACACCATTCCATTCCCAATTAGGTCATCTACAGGTGGTGTTCAACATTATTGAGTTGCACACACACATGTCCATTTCACATTACTGTATCGAGGTGGGATCACACATTATCGAGTGGTACACACACATTCCAGTCACATACGGCTATATGCAGGTGGGGTCACACATTATGAGTGGCACACACAACATCCATTCACATATGCTATCGCAGGTGTGTCCACAATTGAGTGGCCACACACACATTCCCTACTGCTATCTGCGGTGATGTCACACATTATGCCAGGCACACACACATTCCTATTTTCCACATACTGATATTCTCGCAGGTGGTGTGCACACCACATTATTGAGTGGCACACAAACTTCCATTCAATACTGCTATCTTACAGGTGGTGGCACACATTATTGAGTGTGCACACACCCCAT
Source organism: Phymorhynchus buccinoides (assembly GCA_017654935.2). Lineage (NCBI taxonomy): Eukaryota > Metazoa > Mollusca > Gastropoda > Neogastropoda > Raphitomidae > Phymorhynchus > Phymorhynchus buccinoides. Next base: position 63,380,189 of record CM065688.1, on the reverse strand, counting down.
TCAATTCACAACTTGCTATGCGCAAGGTGGGTTCAACACATATGGAATGGCACACAATCATTCATTACATACTGCTATCTGCCGCGTGGGGTTCACACATAATGGACTGCAAACACAGATACCATACTGCTATCTCGCAGGTGTTGTTACATATATGGACTGGCACCCACACATCCAGTAACATCTAACGCCTATTAAGGCTGGTGTTCACATATGATTTGAGATGACACACACAGGAGTTCCAATACGCCTATCGCAGGGGGTTCAAACATTATTGAGGGCACCAGATTCATGACTGGGTGCGCCGAGGCCCCTTAGAGTGTAGGAGCTCAGGGCCGAAACACTTGATCAAGCGGGGCTTCTTTCTCTGAAGACCCCTGTTGTCAAGCTCTACGCAGAGTTCTCCACACCTGACATATGGAAATTCCATTGACTCAGAATCGTCTGGAGGACCACCGGGAAAGACGGGGACACCGGGAAAGACTGGAACGCGCCTATTACAGAAACGATGGCTTGCTTTACCGGAAACGGACAAACGAGATTGCCTAAACGAATATGGAATCTTCTGTGGTCGTGGAAAGCAGTTGCAATCCAGCGCGGGCATGAAAATCGACAGGACGGAGGTTAGCCTGTGCAAATGCTCAAAAAGAATGAGAGACTGGCGCACGATATCAGCCATATAAGACACGGAAGTGCCAAGGCCAGGGACATTGAACCACAGTGCCAAGGAATCCCACGCATTGATTCAGATGTAGACATTTGTACCAAGTTGCGACCAAAGTCCAAATCAACTGCCGCCTGCAAACGCCAACGAGCTAGGGATAAAACTTGATGAGTGACATAACCAGAACTGAACACGCTTTATGGGAAAACCTCACTGGAACAACAAACTGGCTACATTGGAGACATCGTGTATCCACTTGCCAGGACGCTGTATGAGGTGAAAACCAAACTAAAGCAAACGGTTACCTCCTAAAAATCCAGACGACAGGAGAAATGGACAACATCCGAGCAAAAAAAAAAGAACTCAAGAAGCAAATGATAATGTGCTTCCCAGATCGAAAAGCAGGCCTCAGATGCTGTGGTGACGACCTCAAACAAGACACAAGGGCTCGAGGAAGGCAGAAGTCAAGGAAGAACGGGAGACAAAAAGAAGAAGAATCAAGACGCTTCTCAGGATCCTCCAGTACGCCAGAAAGGCTGGTTGAACAAGCCAAAATCCGGGACACTCACGTGGACAAAGAAACCTTGAGCATGGAGGAATTTCGAAAGATCAGCGACCTAATGATGATCTAGCAAGATGGGGTGACAGTACCCAAAGAGCAGAATCAACTGGACCTCAGCCTGTTCAGACCCATCTCCCTACTGAACATTGAAGGAAAAATCTTCTTCTCTGTCATGGCCAATAGACTGACTAAGTACCTGATGGAAAACAACTTCCTGGATGCGCAGTCCAAAAGGGGGCATCCAGGGTGTCCCGGATGTGTAGAACACTACAATGATCTGGAGGCGATCCAAGGCCAAAGCATAGAAAAAAGGACGTTGGTGCTGTGGGCTTGACCTGGCGACGCCTATGGATTCGGTACCACACAAGATGATTCAGCTAGCCCTTGAGATGTACCATGTACCCCAGAACATTCAGGGAAGATGCTGAAGAGATACTTCCACGGTTTGTCCATCAATTAAGTCTTGGGAGATGGTATGACGACTCTGCTAAAGGACACAACAAGGGCACGTGAGACCAAACAAATGGCTAAGGAGGGCCTGGAGACAATAGGACCCGATGCAGCCTGGCAAGGCAAATACAAAGTCTGTTGCCTGCATTTCATGCTGATAAACCAAGCTCCTCTGGCCACTCCTGATATACAACATCTGGCACCAGCAACCGTAGAAGCCATGGAAGCCAAGATCAACAAATATACAAGGAAATGGCTTGGTGCCGCCACCTGGACTCTCCGATTTTGCATTGTACTGCCGCCAAGCAAAGCTGAAGTTACCCTTCAAATCCCTTGTTGAGGAATACAAAGTGGGTAAAACAAGGCTACAAACCATGCTTTGAAGACTCGGAGGACAAGGTTGTGAAAGATAACCAGCCCCATCTGAGAACAGGCAGAAAGTGGAGCAGTCCAAGAAGCAGTGGAAGAAGCAAAAGACAGCCTGAGAATCAACGAAATAACAGGGCATACTCAGACCAACAAGCTCGGGCTTGGGCACAACTAGAAAATGAAGTGGTGGTCAAAAACCAAAGGAAAAGAAAGGAGAGACCTGGTCATTCAAGAAGTGAGAAAGGAGGAAGATTGCCAACACGAGTCCAGAAAGCCATCCAGCAAGGTCATCAAGGACAATGTACCTACATGGGAAAATGCATCTCCGAAGAAGTCTCACCTGGAATGACATATGGCACATGGCTCCCCTGAGGCTCAGCTTCATCATCAGATCTGTGTACGACCTTCTGCCCTCCGGCGCGAATCTGGTCAGGTGGGGACTTTCAGATGATCCCAAATGCCTGCTCTGGCAGGGCAGACAGACTGTGGAGTACGTCCTCAGCTCGTGCAAAGTGGCATTATCTAAAGGAAGGTACAAGTGGAGGCACAATCAAGTCCTCAAAGAGATAGCCATTGCAGTCAGTACCGCCAAAGGAAAACCAACGCCTGCACTAGCCCCACAAGCAACGTTCTACTCTGCAGGAGGCGGCAAACCATGGCCAAGAGTCACAGCACCTGCAAGGACACAAAAGCAGAGTTTGCTCGATGGTGCAGAAGACTGGGAATGCTCAGCAGATCTTCCAGAGTGGAAAACGTTCACAGAGACCATCAAAAAGAGCAACTTGAGACCCGATATTGTGCTCCAATCAAGTTCTTCAAAACAAATGATTCTGATCTAACTGACAGTGCCTTGGGAAAGCAGAATGGAGGAAGCGAACACCTACAAGATTGAAAAGTATGCCAACCTTGCCAGCAGCTGGAGGAAATGTGGCTTCAACACCAAGGTCCTTGCTGTATAAGTTGGAGCGAGGGGATTTGTAGGCACGTCCGCCTACAACCTCATGAAACAGCTCTCAATAAGCGGAAAGATGAGGACGAGAACCTTGAAAACAATGTCTGAGACAGCTAAAAAAAAAGCTCAAGCTGGATATGGGCGAGGAGGAATGAAACTGAACTTCATAAGTCTTAAATTTCCCTCTAAAGGTAGCCCAGCCCCGTAGCTAGCTCGTTGTAATAGACCACGAACACAAAATACCCAGGTTAAGCAACGTCGACCTTGGTCAGAACTTGGATGGGTGACTGGTTCAAATCCCGGCAGCTCCTGGGAGGAAAAGAAAGTGGTGACAGCAGAGGGGCACCATTCCCATACTGCTATCTGCAAGTGTTGTTCACACATTATTGACTGGCACACACACATTCCCATACTGCTATCTGCAGGTGTTGTTCACATATTATTGACTGGCACACACACATTCCCATACTGCTATATACAGGTGTTGTTCACACATTGACTGGCTGGCACACACATTCCCTTACTGCTATCTGCAGGTGTTGTTCACATATTATTGAGTGGCACACACACATTCCCATACTGCTATCTACAGGTGTTGTTCACACATTGATTGGCTGGCACACACATTCCCTTACTGCTATCTGCAAGTGTTGTTCACACATTATTGAGTTGCACACACACATTCCCATACTGCTATCTGCAAGTGTTGTTCACACATTGAGTGGCACACACACACTCCCATACTGCTATCTACAGGTGTTGTTCACACATTGAGTGGCACACACACACTCCCATACTGCTATCTGCAGGCGTTGTTCACACATTATTGACTGGCACACACACATTCCATTCACATACTGCTATCTTCAGGTGTTGTTCACACATTATTGACTGGCACACACTCATTCCATTCACATACTGCTATCTGCAGGTGTTGTTCACACATTATTGACTGGCACACAATCATATTAATCCATCTATCTGCAAGTGCTTTGTTCACACACTATTGAGTGGCACACACACACATTCACATACATCACATAATAATATCAATCCATGTAACTGCTTTTGTCAAACCAGCAATGCCACTCACACCACTCGCTCAAATCCAACTGACAAGAATTTATCTCTTACTACAAGAAATGTTTTAATATCAAGCCATAAGCATCTGCACAAATAAAAGATACAAAAAATGCTACACATAAAGGCTGCATTAATAATCTAACATAGCACACACTACACCACATCTTACATCACATCAGAACATACTAACATAACACATACAACTTTATAGATTAATGTAGAATGAACATACTATTAAGTATAATACGCCTTTATCACAACTTTATCAATCACTTTCATCATTAATTTTATCTTATGGAATTATTTACGTGTGAAGGAATGCACCAATAACAGTGAGAACAGATGAGGGAAAATAGGTTTATTGTTGATCTAAAGAGACAAGTTTTGCGTAGAATAAACTGCCCTGGTCTGAATTAAAGACAGTCTGGAGGAACAACATGCGCACTATCTAGGGTAAGGTCAACCAAAAACAAAGAAAGGCCAGTCTAACAGACAAGTGACCACATACTGCAGTCATGTCCACTCTCCCAACAGCACAGAAAGGGAACTGGGCAGACCCCGTGCCAGTGGTCCAGAAGCACTAGAAGTCTGGAAGACCTGCAACATACTGCAGTCATGTCCACTCTCCCAACAGCACAGAAAGGGAACTGGGCAGACCCCGTGCTAGTTGTCCAGAAGCACTACGGAAGTCTGGAAGACCTGCAACGTACTGCCGCCTTCATGTGGGATACTGGGCTTGTCTGAGGCGTTCGAGAAGAAGAAGAAGAAGTTCTTTAAAGCAAATCTTTACAAATAAAACACCAAATGATAAAGTCATGGTCATCTCCAAAACAGTTGCAATCTGACAAACAAAAAAGCAAAATGGTCTAAAAATTACTCTTTGCTATTTAGTTGTTCCTAAAATGGTTAAAAAAAGTGCAAATGTTTATTACAGCAACATTTTCTAAGACTATCCTATTGAACTCAAAATGTTGGACATTAAAAATTGTCCTTAGGGCCAAATCAGTTTGGGCATTATCCTCTGCAAGCAAATTCTCTCTCAAAAAGTGTGCAGAGTTCACTGAAAACAGAAATAAGACCTCAGCCTGACAACAATTAGTGCCACTGTTTTGATGTTGTTGTGTCAGTCACAAGTCACACCATTTATTGTCCAAAAAACATGGATATACATCTGTGGTGGCACGTAAAACATAAACAGTGAATAAATAAGATCACAGCTCAAATATTAAAATAGAACATTCACGCAACTGAACCCAAGCGCACACAAACCGCAACACCCCCCCCCCCCCTCACGCATAATAGAGAGAGAAAGAGAGAGAGAGAGAGAGTGAGAGAGAGAGAGATAGAAAGAGAGAGTGAGAGAGAGAGAGAGAGAGAGATAGAAAGAGAGAGAGAGAGAAAGAGAGAGTCTTAAGTGAAAATGACACACAATAGATAAAAGAAAAGCTTTTACGCAAATACGTAAAACGTAAGCAATATGGATATTTTAACAGATGAAAGCGGTCCTAAAATATCCAGTCAATGCTTTTATTGTTTAATAGGTCATATGATTCTAGATTCCAAACATCATCCTAAAAACAAACAAATCCTAGAGCAGAATTCAGGAAATAAAGTCATTATGAAATAATTTAATCAATAGTGAACAAAAAGACAAAAGTAAAGTAATTTCTTTGAATGCAAACTTTTCATTAGTAGGTTAATTTTAATGGCTCTTGTCTACAGACCGATATATGTGACCACCTCCCACAAAATGAGAGATAGGAGATGCTGATTAATATAAAAAAAAGAAGTAAGAATCAATCGGGGGTAGCAGTCACTTCAACCTTTCCTGGGCTAAAACCATTACATGAATTCTTTTAGCATCACGCCCATGATTCACGGGCAAACACATTCGCCCAGTACATCACTCTACACACCCACCAAATGCAAAGACATTCACTGCCAAGATGCCTGCCTTGTGTTTGTTTATTTTCAGAGCTTATGTCAGTGATGTTTCCGTTAAAGTAATGCATGCGCACTCAAACAAATGGTTACCTCCCTCTTGTCAGTTGAGATACAACCAAGAACGTCAAACTATACAGGGCGCTAGAAGAGTTAAACAAACAGGTGCCAATGTCCAATTCAATCTCACTGCTTGGACAGGTAGGATATTTCCTCCAATTCAATCTCACTGCTTGGACAGGTAGGATATTTCCTCCAATTCAATCTCACTGCTTGGACAGGTAGGATATTTCCTCCAATTCAATCTCACTGGTTGGACAGGTAGGATATTTCCTCCAATTCAATCTCACTGCTTGGACAGGTAGGATATTTCCTCCAATTCAATCTCACTGCTTGGACAGGTAGGATATTTCCTCCAATTCAATCTCACTGGTTGGACAGGTAGGATATTTCCTCCAATTCAATCTCACTGCTTGGACAGGTAGGATATTTCCTCAGGGCAAAAAGAGTTAAACAAACAGGTTGCCAATGTCCAATTCAATCTCACTGGTTGGACAGGTAGGATATTTCCTCCAATTCAATCTCACTGGTTGGACAGGTAGGATATTTCCTCCAATTCAATCTCACTGGTTGGACAGGTAGGATATTTCCTCCAATTCAATCTCACTGGTTGGACAGGTAGGATATTTCCTCAGGGCAAAAAGAGTTAAACAAACAGGTTGCCAATGTCCAATTCAATCTCACTGCTTGGACAGGTAGGATATTTCCTCCAGGTTTCATAGTTTTGTGTCACTTGTCTGTTTTTGCTTCATATTCAGAATTGTGCTGTACATCACAAGTGGCTGATTTGATAAATGGTCTAACTTTTCTTTACTTCATAAACACAAAAAATCTTTGCATAGCTAGAAAAGTGATTCTCTCTCTGTCTTTGATATACACATCACAACACTGACATCAGTGACTTTTGTGAGATGGTCACACAATATCTAAGACATTTTTCATAACAATAATTATTTCAATCATGGATTTCAAGATAGACAATATCTAAGACATTTTTCATAACAATAATTATTTCAATCATGGATTTCAAGATAGGGGGGGTATTACGACAATGATTTCAATCGTGGATTTCAAAATAGTGGAATCATTACAATAATGATTTTAAAATAGTGGAATTATTACGATAATGATTTCAATCGTGGATTTCAAAATAGTGGAATCATTACAATAATGATTTCAATCATGGACTTCAAGATAGGGGGGGGTATTACGACAATGATTTCAAAATAGTGGAATATTACGATAATGATTTCAATCGTGGATTCAAAATAGGGGAATTATTACAATGATTTCAATCATGGATTTCAAGATAGGGGGGGTATTATGACAATGATTTCAATCGTGGATTCAAAATAGTGGAATTATTACGATAATGATTTCAATTGTGGAATTCAAGATAGGGGGGTTATTTGAGGTATCCATTGTTGTTCCTCTGTGGTGGGTTGAATCGATCGTGGTCAGGGGAGCGCCACTGTGTCTGGGTGTTGTAACGAACAGCACCGAACGGGCCGTGCTTACTGGCCTTGATCCAGATGCTGTCGATCACCTTGCCTCCCTGAACACAACACAACACAAACATCTAGATGCTTCTAAACCTTCTTCTGGCCTTGATCCAGATGCTGTCCATCACCTTGCCTCCCTGAACACAACACAACACAAACATCTAGATGCTTCTTAACCTTCTTCTGGCCTTGATCCAGATGCTGTCCATCACCTTGCCTCCCTGAACACAACACAACACAAACATCTAGATGCTTCTTAACCTTCTTCTGGCCTTGATCCAGATGCTGTCGATCACCTTGCCTCCCTGAACACAACACAACACACAAACATCTAGATGCTTCTAAACCTTCTTCTGGCCTTGATCCAGACACTGTCCATCACCTTGCCTCCCTGAACACAACACAACACAAACATCTAGATGCTTCTAAACCTTCTTCTGGCCTTGATCCAGACACTGTCGATCACCTTGCCTCCCTGAACACAACACAACACAACACAAACATCTAGATGCTTCTTAACCTTCTTCTGGCCTTGATCCAGATGATGTCCATCACCTTGCCTCCCTGAACACAACACAACACACACAAACATCTAGATGCTTCTAAACCTTCTTCTGGCCTTGATCCAGATGCTGTCCATCACCTTGCCTCCCTGAACACAACACAACACAAACATCTAGATGCTTCTAAACCTTCTTCTGGCCTTGATCCAGATGCTGTCCATCACCTTGCCTCCCTGAACACAACACAACACAAACATCTAGATGCTTCTTAACCTTCTTCTGGCCTTGATCCAGATGCTGTCGATCACCTTGCCTCCCTGAACACAACACAACACAAACATCTAGATGCTTCTAAACCTTCTTCTGGCCTTGATCCAGACACTGTCGATCACCTTGCCTCCCTGAACACAACACAACACAAACATCTAGATGCTTCTAAACCTTCTTCTGGCCTTGATCCAGACACTGTCGATCACCTTGCCTCCCTGAACACAACACAACACAAACATCTAGATGCTTCTAAACCTTCTTCTGGCCTTGATCCAGACACTGTCGATCACCTTGCCTCCCTGAACACAACACAACACAAACATCTAGATGCTTCTAAACCTTCTTCTGGCCTTGATCCAGACACTGTCGATCACCTTGCCTCCCTGAACACAACACAACACAAACATCTAGATGCTTCTAAACCTTCTTCTGGCCTTGATCCAGACACTGTCCATCACCTTGCCTCCCTGAACACAACACAACACAACACAAACATCTAGATGCTTCTTAACCTTCTTCTGGCCTTGATCCAGATACTGTCCATCACCTTGCCTCCCTGAACACAACACAACACACACAAACATCTAGATGCTTCTAAACCTTCTTCTGGCCTTGATCCAGATGCTGTCCATCACCTTGCCTCCCTGAACACAACACAACACAAACATCTAGATGCTTCTAAACCTTCTTCTGGCCTTGATCCAGACACTGTCCATCACCTTGCCTCCCTAAAAACAAAACAAAAATGTTTGGAAAAAAAATCTGCCCCAAATGAAGAGGGCTGGTCAATATGTGAGCATTTCCTCCCTCACTTCTAACCCGTGACATGTTTCGTAATACATAAAATCATGCTCCTTAGCAACTCTCATCTTCCCCAAATCCTTCATTATCCGTGTTTATTTCTGTTCTTCCTATTCTCTAGCTTGTGTGAGTACACCAATGTGGCATTACACGCACAGTCATTCTGGTGCAGCCATAATAAAGGCGTGTCTTTTGCATAATTTGATATCTGATATCTGAAGCCGAGGCCTTTGTTGTATAGGCCTGTTCACCATTCAGACGCCTGCTTCATGCGGAACTATGTGCGTTGTGCAGTCATTCTGGTTTACCAATAATAGTAATAGTGGGGGTTAATTTAACCCACGCTAATTTTGTCAATCACCTTGTCAACAGACACCTGTTCCATATACAGGCGTGTTGCATTGTGGATGGACGTTCTAGGTTACCCATAATAATGTTATTATGTCGTTCACACTACATTTATCAGTTACCTTGTCAACAGACACCTGTTCCATATACAGGCGTGTTGCATTGTGGATGGACGTTCTGCTGTACCCATAATAATGTTATTATGTCGTTCACACTACATTTATCAGTTACCTTGTCGTTAGACACCTGTTCCATATACAGGCGTGTTGCATTGTGTGGATGGACGTTCTAGGTTACCCATAATAATGTTATTATGTCGTTCACACTACATTTATCAGTTACCTTGTCGTTAGACACCTGTTCAAAGTAGAGGTGTGTTGCATTGTGGATGGTCATTCTGCTGTACCCATAATCCTTGATGTGGAAGGCCGACCAATCCGCCACATTTTTCGTGAAGTTGGCGAGGTAGTCGTGGCAACCCTGATGGACATTTGTGTTATTATCACACTTTAATAATGGTGTCTGATATCCCATTGTGTTATTATCACACTTTAATAATGGTGTCTGGTATCCCATTGTGTTATTATCACACTTTAATAATGGTGTCTGATATCCCATTGTGTTATTATCACACTTTAATAATGGTGTCTGATATCCCATTGTGTTATTATCACACTTTAATAATGGTGTCTGGTATCCCATTGTGTTATTATCACACTTTAATAATGGTGTCTGGTATCCCATTTTGTGGCCCATGGTGTGAAACTATTCCTCCATCCACCATGCCCACCCCCCACTCACAGCCACACCCTGGATTGTCAGGTCACAGACGCCCTGAAACAAGCAGTCCATGAGGACAATCTAGGATAGGTCGTCAAGAGGCAACCAGCAGAGGAGACACAGCACTGCTGTTGAGTCACTTGTGTGGAGTTCAGTGGAGCCTGTTATGAACTAACATAAACAAAACACCATCTACTAAGCCCACAACTGACCTCTCTTCTTCACGCTCTCTCCTCCTCTCTTCTTTCTCTCTCTCTCTCTCTCTCTCTCTCTCTGTGTGTGTGTGTGTGTGTGTGTGTGTGTGTGTGTGTGTGTGTGAAGCAGCAAATGAATTCACAGGCTGAGAAGCAATAACTAACAACACACACACATATTTTCGTATTAAGACTTAGACTCAAAGTCATACATTCAGACAGACAGAGAGACAAAAGAAAGACAGACGGACAGTCAGACAGATGGACGGACGGACGGACGGACAGACGGATGGACAGATGGACGGACGGACATACGAACGGACAGACAGACTGATGGACAGACAGACAGACAGTCATATAAGACGGAGAGCCAGACTGACAGCTGATCCAGTGATGATGTGCACAGGGGCGCGGGGATTGGTGTAGGGCTGCTCCACACTGCCATTGTACACCTGAGGGAATACACACACACGTTTAGCTTTTAGAGGTGAACCTCAACGTAGTCACCGTTATATAAAAGTTGGTTCACACACATGCTTAGCTTTTAGAGGTGAACCTCAACTTAGTCACCGTTATATAAAAGTTGGTTCACACACATGCTTAGCTTTTATAAGTGAACCTCAACATAGTCACCGTTATATAAAAGTTGGTTCACACACATGCTTAGCTTTTAGAGGTGAACCTCAACGTAGTCACCGTTATATAAAAGTTGGTTCACACACACGTTTAGCTTTTAGAAGTGAACCTCAACGTAGTCACCATTATATAAAAGTTGGTTCACACACATGCTTAGCTTTTAGAGGTGAACCTCAACGTAGTCACCGTTATATAAAAGTTGGTTCACACACATGCTTAGCTTTTAGAGGTGAACCTCAACGTAGTCACCGTTATATAAAAGTTGGTTCACACACACGTTTAGCTTTTAGAAGTGAGCTTCAATATAGTCACCGTTATATAAAAGTTGGTTCACACACATGCTTAGCTTTTAGAGGTGAACCTCAACGTAGTCACCGTTATATAAAAGTTGGTTCACACACACGTTTAGCTTTTAGAGGTGAACCTCAACGTAGTCACCGTTATATAAAAGTTGGTTCACACACATGCTTAGCTTTTAGAGGTGAACCTCAACGTAGTCACCGTTATATAAAAGTTGGTTCACACACATGCTTAGCTTTTATAAGTGAACCTCAACATAGTCACCGTTATATAAAAGTTGGTTCACACACATGCTTAGCTTTTAGAAGTGAACCTCAACGTAGTCACCGTTATATAAAAGTTGGTTCACACACACGCTTAGCTTTTAGAGGTGAACCTCAACGTAGTCACCGTTATATAAAAGTTGGTTCACACACATGCTTAGCTTTTAGAAGTGAACCTCAACGTAGTCACCGTTATATAAAAGTTGGTTCACACACATGCTTAGCTTTTAGAAGTGAACCTCAACGTAGTCACCGTTATATAAAAGTTGGTTCACACACATGCTTAGCTTTTAGAAGTGAACCTCAACGTAGTCACCGTTATATAAAAGTTGGTTCACACACACGTTTAGCTTTTAGAAGTGAACCTCAACGTAGTCACCGTTATATAAAAGTTGGTTCACACACACGTTTAGCTTTTAGAAGTGAACCTCAACGTAGTCACCGTTATATAAAAGTTGGTTCACACACATGCTTAGCTTTTAGAAGTGAACCTCAACGTAGTCACCGTTATATAAAAGTTGGTTCACACACACGTTTAGCTTTTAGAGGTGAACCTCAACGTAGTCACCGTTATATAAAAGTTGGTTCACACACATGCTTAGCTTTTAGAGGTGAACCTCAACGTAGTCACCGTTATATAAAAGTTGGTTCACACACATGCTTAGCTTTTAGAAGTGAACCTCAACGTAGTCACCGTTATATAAAAGTTGGTTCACACACATGCTTAGCTTTTAGAGGTGAACCTCAACGTAGTCACCGTTATATAAAAGTTGGTTCACACACACGTTTAGCTTTTAGAAGTGAACCTCAACGTAGTCACCGTTATATAAAAGTTGGTTCACACACACGTTTAGCTTTTAGAAGTGAACCTCAACGTAGTCACCATTATATAAAAGTTGGTTCACACACATGCTTAGCTTTTAGAGGTGAACCTCAACGTAGTCACCGTTATATAAAAGTTGGTTCACACACACGTTTAGCTTTTAGAGGTGAACCTCAACGTAGTCACCGTTATATAAAAGTTGGTTCACACACATGCTTAGCTTTTAGAGGTGAACCTCAACGTAGTCACCGTTATATAAAAGTTGGTTCACACACACGTTTAGCTTTTAGAAGTGAGCTTCAATATAGTCACCGTTATATAAAAGTTGGTTCACACACATGCTTAGCTTTTAGAAGTGAACCTCAACGTAGTCACCGTTATATAAAAGTTGGTTCACACACACGTTTAGCTTTTAGAGGTGAACCTCAACGTAGTCACCGTTATATAAAAGTTGGTTCACACACATGCTTAGCTTTTAGAGGTGAACCTCAACGTAGTCACCGTTATATAAAAGTTGGTTCACACACATGCTTAGCTTTTAGAAGTGAACCTCAACGTAGTCACCGTTATATAAAAGTTGGTTCACACACATGCTTAGCTTTTAGAAGTGAACCTCAACGTAGTCACCGTTATATAAAAGTTGGTTCACACACACGTTTAGCTTTTAGAGGTGAACCTCAACGTAGTCACCGTTATATAAAAGTTGGTTCACACACATGCTTAGCTTTTAGAAGTGAACCTCAACGTAGTCACCGTTATATAAAAGTTGGTTCACACACATGCTTAGCTTTTAGAAGTGAACCTCAACATAGTCACCGTTATATAAAAGTTGGTTCACACACATGCTTAGCTTTTAGAAGTGAACCTCAACGTAGTCACCGTTATATAAAAGTTGGTTCACACACACGTTTAGCTTTTAGAGGTGAACCTCAACGTAGTCACCGTTATATAAAAGTTGGTTCACACACACGTTTAGCTTTTAGAGGTGAACCTCAACGTAGTCACCGTTATATAAAAGTTGGTTCACACACATGCTTAGCTTTTAGAAGTGAACCTCAACGTAGTCACCGTTATATAAAAGTTGGTTCACACACACGTTTAGCTTTTAGAGGTGAACCTCAACGTAGTCACCGTTATATAAAAGTTGGTTCACACACATGCTTAGCTTTTAGAAGTGAACCTCAACGTAGTCACCGTTATATAAAAGTTGGTTCACACACATGCTTAGCTTTTAGAAGTGAACCTCAACGTAGTCACCGTTATATAAAAGTTGGTTCACACACATGCTTAGCTTTTAGAAGTGAACCTCAACGTAGTCACCGTTATATAAAAGTTGGTTCACACACACGTTTAGCTTTTAGAAGTGAACCTCAACGTAGTCACCGTTATATAAAAGTTGGTTCACACACACGTTTAGCTTTTAGAGGTGAACCTCAACGTAGTCACCGTTATATAAAAGTTGGTTCACACACATGCTTAGCTTTTAGAAGTGAACCTCAACGTAGTCACCGTTATATAAAAGTTGGTTCACACACACGTTTAGCTTTTAGAGGTGAACCTCAACGTAGTCACCGTTATATAAAAGTTGGTTCACACACATGCTTAGCTTTTAGAAGTGAACCTCAACGTAGTCACCGTTATATAAAAGTTGGTTCACACACATGCTTAGCTTTTAGAGGTGAACCTCAACGTAGTCACCGTTATATAAAAGTTGGTTCACACACATGCTTAGCTTTTAGAAGTGAACCTCAACGTAGTCACCGTTATATAAAAGTTGGTTCACACACACGTTTAGCTTTTAGAAGTGAGCTTCAATATAGTCACCGTTATATAAAAGTTGGTTCACACACACGTTTAGCTTTTAGAAGTGAACCTCAACGTAGTCACCGTTATATAAAAGTTGGTTCACACACACGCTTAGCTTTTAGAGGTGAACCTCAACGTAGTCACCGTTATATAAAAGTTGGTTCACACACACGTTTAGCTTTTAGAAGTGAGCTTCAATATAGTCACCGTTATATAAAAGTTGGTTCACACACACGTTTAGCTTTTAGAAGTGAACCTCAACGTAGTCACCGTTATATAAAAGTTGGTTCACACACACGTTTAGGTTTTAGAGGTGAACCTCAACGTAGTCACTGTTATATAAAAGTTGGTTCACACACACGTTTAGCTTTTAGAAGTGAGCTTCAATATAGTCACCGTTATATAAAAGTTGGTTCACACACACGTTTAGCTTTTAGAGGTGAACCTCAACGTAGTCACCGTTATATAAAAGTTGGTTCACACACATGTTTAGCTTTTAGAGGTGAACCTCAACGTAGTCACCGTTATATAAAAGTTGGTTCACACACACGTTTAGCTTTTAGAAGTGAGCTTCAATATAGTCACCGTTATATAAAAGTTGGTTCACAGGTTCCCATCAGCTGTCAAGAAATACGCAAAAACTGTGAATATTGTGGCTGTTTTATCGATAAATAATGGTTCATAAATAAAACAAATGTTGATATTCCTCATTGAAAAAGCAAAGCATCGCAAATTATCTCTGTCTGTCATTTTAAAGAATGATTGAGAAGCCATCTGGATCTAAACCATCACTTCTCACGACAATGAGACATTTGCGGCTCATAACTTGGAGAGTTGGCCTCAACATATGTTTAAGATTGGCAGCTGTCAGTCACAGAGAGAACAGAGTCTCTCAAAGGAGTGGTTTGGGTCCACCTAGCCTATATCACATTGACTTCCATTATATGCAACACCATTTCATAGTCATCTGATTCACGTTTCCTACACCATTTCATAGTTATGTGATTCATGACGTTTCCTACACCATTTCATAGTTACCTGAGATTCAATAGTTATCTATGATTCATGACGTTTCCTACATCATTTCATAGTTGTCCTTTGCCGATCTACGATCGCAAAGGAGTCTATTTTCGTTCGTGTATGTTTCTTTTTTTTCTTTTGTGTCTGTCCCAAGGATATCTCCTGAACCGCTTGACGGAATCGCTTCAAATTTTGTGTGGTGGTGTGTCACCATAAGAGGAAGGCATGCACTGTCCTGACCTTGACCTTGGCGTAAGACCTTGAAAACCGAAAATCTTTAAGGGGCCATAACTTCCACACCAATTTGGCATGTATGTACTTTGGGTTATGGCCGTTCTGATGATGGCATACTGATCAAGGTCAAGGTCAAGGACATCGGTAGGCCTTGAAAGTGGTAGGGGTCTACAAATTGGGTTTTCAGCCATATTTTCCACATTTGTACTTGTCAAAAGCGCTTCAGATTGTGTGTGGTACTGTATGACCTAGAGTAGAAAACACCCGAGCATAAATTATCGCCATGCTGACCTTGACCTTGAAGTGTGACCTTGAAAACAGAAATTTCCTTCTTTGCGCTATATATTTCTTGTCCAAGCTGTATCTCGTGAACTAGAAGACAGAATCCCTTCACATTTTGTGTCAGGATGTGACACTAAGAGTATAACACATTCGTACATAAATTATCCCTCGGAAACACAATGTCGCCGAGCGGCAGACATGTTTTTGTTTTTCTTCACCCTCCTATATCTCGTGAAATACTGTATAGAATCACTCCAAATTTGGTGTGGGTGTGTAAAAAGAAGAGTAGAAGACATTACAGTACAAATTATGCCACGTGGGATTTTAATGTCGCCGAGTGGCAGACATGTCTCCGAGTTAAGGGTGCACACCCCATTAAGGGTGTACACCCCACTAATTAATGGTGTACATCCCGGTAAAGGAGGGGGTATAATACTAAAAGTAAAAGACATCCTAGTTCAATATGTGCCACGTGGGGCTTAAATGTCGCTGAGCGGCAGACATGTCTCAGTGTTAAGGGCGTGCACCCCACCAATTAAGGGTGTGCATCCTGGAAAACGATTTGCACCCAGTCAAGGGTGTGTAGGTGCATCAGCCAAAGGTCACAAGGACGGGGACCGAAGATGTGAGGGGGAAGGGAGGTACAGGGTGTGGCTGTACAGGGCGCAACCGGCAAAGGACATATCTGCCGCCCGGCAATGCCCTTGTTATCTATGATTCATGTTTCCCACACCATTTCATAGTTATCTGTGATTCATGTTTCCTACACCATTTCATAGTTATCTATGATTCATGTTTCCTACACCATTTCATAGTTATCTATGATTCATGTTTCCCACACCATTTCATAGTTATCTGTGATTCATGTTTCCCACACCATTTCATAGTTATCTGTGATTCATGTTTCCTACACCATTTCATAGTTATCTGTGATTCATGTTTCCTACACCATTTCATAGTTATCTGTGATTCATGTTTCCTACACCATTTCATAGTTATCTATGATTCATGTTTCCCACACCATTTCATAGTTATCTATGATTCATGTTTCCTACACCATTTCATAGTTATCTGTGATTCATGTTTCCTACACCATTTCATAGTTATCTGTGATTCATGTTTCCTACACCATTTCATAGTTATCTGTGATTCATGTTTCCTACACCATTTCATAGTTATCTGTGATTCATGTTTCCTACACCATTTCATAGTTATCTGTGATTCATGTTTCCTACACCATTTCATAGTTATCTGTGATTCATGTTTCCTACACCATTTCATAGTTATCTGTGATTCATGTTTCCTACACCATTTCATAGTTATCTGTGATTCATGTTTCCTACACCATTTCATAGTTATCTGTGATTCATGACGTTTCCTACACCATTTCATAGTTATCTGTGATTCATGTTTCCTACACCATTTCATAGTTATCTGTGATTCATGACGTTTCCTACACCATTTCATAGTTATCTGTGATTCGTGACGTTTCCTACACCATTTCATAGTTATCTGTGATTCGTGACGTTTCCTACACCATTTCATAGTTATCTGTGATTCGTGACGTTTCCTACACCATTTCATAGTTATCTGTGATTCATGACGTTTCCTACACCATTTCATAGTTATCTGTGATTCATGTTTCCTACACCATTTCATAGTTATCTGTGATTCATGTTTCCTACACCATTTCATAGTTATCTGTGATTCATGTTTCCTACACCATTTCATAGTTATCTGTGATTCATGTTTCCTACACCATTTCATAGTTATCTGTGATTCATGTTTCCTACACCATTTCATAGTTATCTGTGATTCATGTTTCCTACACCATTTCATAGTTATCTGTGATTCATGTTTCCTACACCATTTCATAGTTATCTGTGATTCATGACGTTTCCTACACCATTTCATAGTTATCTGTGATTCATGATGTTTCCTACACCATTTCATAGTTATCTGAGATTCATGACGTTTCCTACACCATTTTATAGTTATCTGAGATTCATGACGTTTCCTACACCATTTCATAGTTACCTGTCATTCATGATGTTTCCTACACCATTTCATAGTTATCTGAGATTCATGACGTTTCCTACACCATTTCATAGTTATCTGTGATTCATGACGTTTCCTACACCATTTCATAGTTATCTGTGATTCATGACGTTTCCTACACCATTTCATAGTTATCTGTGATTCATGACGTTTCCTACACCATTTCATAGTTATCTGTGATTCATGACGTTTCCTACACCATTTCATAGTTATCTGTGATTCATGTTTCCTACACCATTTCATAGTTATCTGTGATTCATGTTTCCTACACCATTTCATAGTTATCTGTGATTCATGACGTTTCCTACACCATTTCATATTTATCTGTGATTCATGACGTTTCCTACACCATTTCATAGTTATCTGTGATTCATGACGTTTCCTACACCATTTCATAGTTATCTGTGATTCATGACGTTTCCTACACCATTTCATAGTTATCTGTGATTCATGACGTTTCCTACACCATTTCATAGTTATCTGTGATTCATGACGTTTCCTACACCATTTCATAGTTATCTGTGATTCATGACGTTTCCTACACCATTTCATAGTTACCTGTGATTCATGACGTTTCCTACACCATTTCATAGTTACCTGTGATTCATGACGTTTCCTACACTATTTCATAGTTACCTGTGATTCATGACGTTTCCTACACCATTTCATAGTTACCTGTGATTCATGACGTTTCCTACACCATTTCATAGTTACCTGTGATTCATGACGTTTCCTACACCATTTCATAGTTACCTGTGATTCATGACGTTTCCTACACCATTTCATAGTTACCTGTGATTCATGACGTTTCCTACACCATTTCATAGTTACCTGTGATTCATGACGTTTCCTACACCATTTCATAGTTACCTGTGATTCATGACGTTTCCTACACCATTTCATAGTTATCTGTGATTCATGACGTTTCCTACACCATTTCATGACGTTTCCTACACCATTTCATAGTTATCTGTGATTCATGACGTTTCCTACACCATTTCATACTTATCTAATTCATGACATTTCCTACACCATTTCATAGTTACCTGAGATTCATGACGTTTCCTACAACATTTCATAGTTACCTGAGAGACGTTTCCTACACCATTTCATAGTTACCTGAAATTCATGACGTTTCCTACACCATTTCATAGTTATCTGTGATTCATGACGTTTCCTACAACATTTCATAGTTACCTGAGAGACGTTTCCTACACCATTTCATAGTTACCTGAGATTCATGACATTTCCTACACCATTTCATAGTTACCTGAGATTCATGACGTTTCCTACAACATTTCATAGTTATCTAATTCATGACGTTTCCTACACCATTTCATAGTTATCTGTGATTCATGACGTTTCCTACACGATTTCATAGTTATCTGTGATTCATGATGTTTCCTACACCATTTCATAGTTACCTGAGATTCATGACATTT
>CM065688.1:63323346-63355846 GCA_017654935.2 Phymorhynchus buccinoides | reverse complement strand
TCTCTCTCTCCCGCCTCTCTCCCCTCTCTCTCTCTCCCCCTCCCCCCAATCTCTCCTCTCCCTCTCTCTCCCTCCCCCCTCTCTCTCTCTCACACACACACACACACAGAGCTTAAACCAACACTTTGTATAAATAACTAGATGGCTTATTATTTGTCTTTAAGACAAACATGACAGGATTCTCCATTTTCATCACACCATCTCTCTCTCTCTCTCTCTCTCTCTATTTTTGTAGCGATATTGTTGTGGCCTAGCGCAATTTCATAAGCTACTATACGTCACAGCTTACCTCAAGACACCAATGACGTCAGTGTCACTTTGCGTCACTGTAACACTCTGCTACATATGACATGCATACTCTAAATAGCATTCTATGCATTTTGTGGAAGGGATTTTGAGTAAATAAATTTGAAAATGTTTGTCCCCACTTCCAGTTGGCACTTCTGGCTCAGTTTCATATTGGAAGTGTTGCAAAGATACTCCTTAATGAATACTGAAAATATGAATGCATTCCGCGAAGCTGTTTTCGAGTTATTCAAGATTGAATATTGGCCGAATTTGGTCATTTTTAGCCCATATTTCAGCCAAAATTTGGCCAATCGGCAGAATATTAGAATATTGGATTTTGAGCATGAGAATATTGTCCGTCAATTTTCCTGTAAATTTAAGCGAAATCGGTTGAAAAATTTTAAAAAAATGTTGAAAGTAACTCAACCAAATTTACATATATTATATTTGAATAACTTCCAAACTATTTAACATATCGTCAACAAACTCCTTTCCGACCTGGGCCAGAGTAAGGGCTACAAAATCAAATAGTTAGTTTTGTGACGTCACTTCTGGTTTTGGCTATTCCGTGAAACAAATGAAAGCTGCATGACCATAGCTGTGGCACTTCCGGTTCGTACTTCCAGTTGGGTTTTATGCCGGAAGTGTTGCAAATCTACTTTGTAGTAAATTATGAAAATATACCAGCTGCCGTGGTGTAGTGGTTAGTGTCGCGGACTACTGGCTGGGAGGTCTTGGGTTCGAATCCCATCAGAGGCGAGGGTTTTTTCGGTCCTGGACCGACTCCTACCCAGAGTGAGTGGCTGTGGGCTCAATGGGAAGACTGAAACCACACAGTCGAGTTTCATCCGCTTAACGGATGCGATTCTGAGAGTGTTGCTCTAATTTCAAGACCAACACTGCAGGTGTCTGTAGTTCTCGGGCCTGGTTAAACGCCGGGATATCATTATGAAAGGAAGCGTAGAATACAGCCCTGCCATGCAGTCTCAGACCGATACGGAACTCCATAGCATCATCATCATCGTTATCATCGGCCTCATTTTCCATTAATCATAAAAAAATTAAAAAATGTCTCAAATTCTGTGGCTTTGCATGCCCTGCTCTCATGGTGACCTCAGTTTCGGTTTCCAATCCAGTCTATGCCTTGGTGCGTCCGGGTCAAAGTCATGGGGCTCAGTGTGTTCTGGGGAGCTGTCGGTGGACGATCGTGGTGGCGCCCTGGGAGGAGGACCTCACTCACGCTGGCTCCGCGACTAAGAGAACAGTGTCGTCAGTAGGGGGCTCTAGTAGGTGGTGTCCTGAACAGGCTCCACTGAACTCCACCGAAGTGACTCAGCAGAAGTGCAGTGTCTCCTCGGTTGGTTGCCTCCTGACGGCCTAACATAGATTCGCTCCCCTTGGCTGCTGGTCTCGGTTTCTGCGACTTGAACAAACCCGGGGTGTAGCTGCGAATTGGGATTCGGAACGAGCGGCGTGGGAGCAACGCCACTGTACAGCCCAGAAAATGGGACAGCAAAAAAAAAAAAAAAAAATTCCAAAAAAATCTGAAACTATGAACGAAATCCGTGCAGCCGTGTTTGGGATATTCAAGATTGAAATTTCGCACGAATTCGCAGTTTTTCGGCCATATTTTGCCGACAATTCGGCGAAATGATTTAATATTTGAAATTTCATATACCCATAAGGTCCTGCAACTTTTTCTGAAAATTTCAGCCAAATCAGACGAAAAAAAGGGGAAGAAAAACCAAAAAAATAATTTTGATGAATGCAATAGTATTCTCCTTTAGGGACAATCCTAATAATGGGACAATAATGCATAAAACAAAATTAATATGAATAATATCCCAAGCAAAAAACATAATACATAAAAACAAAGTTTAGATTATAAAAACCAATACTGAATACTAGAACAATGATAAAAGGTATGCTAAAATCAACACACATGCACCCTAGTTCTCTCTCTCTCCTCCCATCTCCCTCCCTTGTCCCCCTCCCTCTCTTCTCCTCCCCTTCCCCCCACCCCCCACCACACACCAGACACCTACACACAAAGCGTAAACCAACATTTGTTGATTTAAAACTAATATAGGATAATACACATACGAAAACTAAAATGAACAATCAATATACATATAATAGCAATAGCAAAGAAACAGAGACATCATAAAATGCTAGATCATATCATAATAATGTATGCTAAAACTCAACAAAGCAACAAACACAGTTACGCTCTACCCCCCAACCCACATCTCTCTCTCTATTATATTTCCCTCTTGTAAGTCTAATATTTTCAGTTGGTGAGCATTATCTCCCTTAGTTTATTATGTTTTCCTTATATAGATGTCTCCGCCAGCTGAGTCATTTTATTTTGTTTTCTACGCCAGGGAGGTCGTTTTATTTTGTTTTCTACGCCAGGGAGGTCATTTTATTTTGTTTTCTACGCCAGGGAGGTCGTTTTATTTTGTTTTCTATGCCAGGGAGGTCGTTTTATTTTGTTTTCTACGCCAGGGAGGTCGTTTTAGTTTGTTTTCTACGCCAGGGAGGTCGTTTTATTTTGTTTTCTATGCCAGGGAGGTCGTTTTAGTTTGTTTTCTACGCCAGGGAGGTCGTTTTATTTTGTTTTCTACGCCAGGGAGGTCGTTTTAGTTTGTTTTCTACGCCAGGGAGGTCGTTTTATTTTGTTTTCTATGCCAGGGAGGTCGTTTTATTTTGGTTTTCTAGCCAGGGAGGTCGTTTATTTTGTTTTTCTACGCCAGGGAAGGGCATTTTATTTTGTTTTCTACGCCCAGGGAGGTCGTTTAGTTGGTTTACGCCAGGGAGGTGGTTCTATTTGTTTTCTATGCCAGGGAGGTCGTTTTCAATGTTTGTTTTCTACCGACAGGGCAGGTCGTTTATTTGTTTCTACGCAGGGAGGTCGTTTTATTTTGTTTCTATGCCAGGGAGGTCGTAGTTTATTTTGTTTTCTGACGCCAGGGAGGTCGTTTTAGATTGTTTTCTACGAAGGGAGGTCGTTTTATTTTGTTTCCTATCCCAGGGAGTCCGTTTTCATGGTTGTTTCTACGCCCCATAGGAGGTCGTTTTCAATGTTTGTTTTCCTGTTGAATGATGCGTTCGAGTTTTTAAGTTTTTGACTTTTATCACTTTTATGGGGGATGCTTCTTATTTGAGTTATCAAGTGAACTGTAGGTTATTAATTTTTGACAGTAAAGTTTGCAACAATGTACATTTTCGCAAACTAATAATGAATGATAAATTTATAATTTTGTATAATTTACAAGTCAACTGTAAAGTTTAATCATTTCGAGTTAATGATGTCATATTGTTCTACTATAACTGGTTAAATTTTGGTACAGTTTAAACGCTTATAACGAAATTTTCGAGTACATAGTCAAAACTGCTTCGTCATTCATTTTTGCCCATATTTTTGCGGGGAAGTTTTGTTCTGGAATAAATTGTCAAATGTGAATTTCGAAGGTAGTAGTAAAACTAACCAATGAAAATCACGTTGCATACCTGTAGGTACTTTCTCCCGCCATTTTTGGAACTGTCGATTGCTGAAGTATGCATACTCGAGGTAGTAGTAAAACTAACCATGAAATATCGTTGCATACCAAGATAGGTCTTCTCAGCCATTGAACTGCGATTGCTGAATTATGCCGTACCTAAAGTAGTAGTAAACTAACCAATGAAAATCATCGTCGCAATACCTGTAAGGTCTTCTCCAGCCATTTGACCATGTTCGATGCTCGAATTATGCGTACTCGAAAGTATAGTAAAACTCTGTGAAAAAGAGAGATGTGAGCTGGGCCAATGTTGAAGCTGAAAAAAAAAAACAAACGATTCAAGTAACTCAATGATAGATATACCCGTAGTAAGACTATGATGAATGGAGTGGCACGCAAGATTCATGGGACAAAAAAAACATTTGCAACAGACATGAAAGACCAATCGTCAAAGGTCAACCGCATTACAAGCATTAACATTTTCGCATTGTTTAGACCTTGGGCCTAATCTCCCATCATACCAAATTTGGCCATGTAAGAGAAGGTGTGAAAGATATGGGCAGGCAATGGACCGACCAGTTAGCAACATCCTGTCTGACTGTAAAGCCTAGATACCAGATTTAAGCAAAGGTCGAAACAGTAGCAACATCGGTTGACTGTAAGCCTAGTACCATTTAGCAAAGGTCCGACACAGTTAGTCAACATCCTGTCTGACTGTAAGCCTAGATACCATTAGCAAAGGCGACACAGTAGTCAACATCCTGTCTGACTGTAAGCTAGACACCATTTAGCAAAGGTCGACACAGTTAGGTCAACATCTGTCTGACTGTAAGCCTAGATCCCATTTAGCAAAGGTCGACACAGTTAGTCAACACCTGTCTGACTGTAAGCCTGGACACCATTTGCAAAGGTCGAACAGTTATCAAACCTGTCTGACTGAAGACTAGCTACCATTTAGCAAGCACGACACAGTGAGTCAACATCCTGTTGGACTGTAAGCCTGGACACCATTAGCAAAGGTCGCACGTGAGTCAACATTCCTGTCTGACTGTAAGCTAGATATCATTTAGCAAAAGGTCGACACAGTAGTCAACATACCTGTCTGACTGTAAGCCGTAGACACCATTAGCAAAGGTCGACACCAGTTAGTCAACATCCTGCGCTGGAAGCCCCTAGATACCATTTAGCAAAGGTCGACACGTTAGTCAACATCCTGTCTGACTGTAAGCCTGGACACCATAGTTAGCAAAGGTCGACACAGTTAGTCAACAGTCATGTCTGACTGTAAGCCGGACACCATTAGCAAGTCGACACAGTTAGTCACATCCTGTCGACTGTAAGACTGGACACCATTTAGCAAGGTCGACACAGTTAGTCAAAATCCTGTCTGACTGTAAGCCTTGGACACTCATTTAGCAAAGGTCGACACAGTTAGTTCAACATCCTGTCTGACTGTAAGCCTTAGATACCATTAACGAAAGGTCGACACAAGTTAGGTCAACATCCGGTTGACTGTAAGCCTGGACACCATTAGCAAAGGTCGACACAGTAGTCAAATCCTGTTGACTGTAAGCCTGGAACACCACTTTAGCAAAGGTCGACACCGTTAGTCAACATCCGTCTGACTGTAAGCCTGGCACACCATTTAGCAAAGTCGACACAGTAGTCAACATCCTGTCTGACTGTAAGCCTGGACACCATTTAGCATAAAGGTTGACACAGTTAGTCAATATCCTGTCTGACTGTATAAGCCCCCCAGACACCATTTAGAAAGGTCGACACAGTTAGGCAACATCCTTCTGACTCAAGCCTAGATCAATTTAGCAAAGGTCAACACCTGTCTGACTGTAGACATAGACACATTAGCAAAGGTCGAAACTGTACAGGCCACGACATGAAAGACATGGGTGGACCACACATTTTACTATTTTATTTACAAGGTGAAAAGTTCAAGTCAAAGGCCTATTAAAGGGGCATTCGTAAAGGGTTAGTAACGTGATGACACATGCAACCACAAGCACAACACAACGCAGCACAACGCAATACAACACAACACAACACAATACAATACAGCACGACACCACGCATACAGCCAAACACAACACACCCTGACACACACACACAACACAACACAACGCAACATAGCACAGCATGACACGTCATAATTGCAACACGCACAACACAGCACAAACGATACAATCACATGTGGCACAACAACAACAAAAACACAGCACAAACACGTCATATGCAACACGAATCACAACACAGCAAACACGATACAAACATCTGCGCACACAACAAACACAGCACAACACGTCATAATGCAACCACGACACAACACAGCACAAAACGATACAACACAAGTGGCACAACACAACACAACACGACACAACACGTCATAATGCCAAACGATACAACAACAAGTGGCACAACACAAACACAACACAGCACAAACCGTCAATAACGCAAACGCAAACAACGCATTGCAGCCACGACACGACACGACGCAACACACCATAATGAACACAGACACAAGTAGAACAGCACAACATAACACAGCACAACACAATGCAGCACAGCACAAACATAAACACAACACAATGTAGCACCGCACAACATAACACAACACAACACAATGCAGCACAGCACAACAAACACAACACAACGCAGCACAGCACCAAATAAACAACACAATATAGCACAGCACAACATGACCCACAACACAACCACCAATGCAGCACAGCACAGCATGACACAACCACAATGTAGCACAGCAAACATGGACACAGCACAAACAGCCCACAGCACAGCATGGACACACACAATGTAGCACAGCACAACATGACACAGCACAACACATGCAGCACCAGCACAGCAGACAACAACACAATGTAGACAGCAAAAAATGACACAGCACAACACAGCATCGCACACATGACACAACACCACCACAAGCCAGCACAGCACAACATGACACAACACAATGTAGACCACAGCACAACATAACAAAAGCAAGCCAGCTACAGAACAGCCGACACAACAAAATGTAGCACAGCACAACATAACCACAACGCAATGCAGTACAGTACAGCACAACACAATGCAGCACAAGCACACCACAATGTAGCACAGCACAACATAACACAACGCAATGGTACAGACAGCACAAACACAATGCAGCCAACAGACAACACAATGTAGCACAGACCCAACATAACACAACGCAATGCAGATACAGTACAGCACAACACAATGCAGCACAGACAACGCCAATGCGCAAGCACACGCCTGCAGCCACAGCACAGCACGACACAACACAATGCAGCACAGCACAACACAACAGAAAACAGCACAACGCAATGCAGCACCAGACACAGCACGACCACAAACGCAATGCAGCACAAGCACAACAAACACAACGCAATGCAGTCACAGCACAGCAAGACAAACGCAATGCAGCACAGCAAACATAACACAACGCAATGAGAACAGAACAGCACGACACAACGCAATGCAGTACAGCACAACATAACACAACATAACGCCAATGCAGACAGCACAGCACGACAACAACACAATGCAGCACCCAAACCATACACACCACAACAACAACAGAACCACAGCCACAGCCCACAGGCACAAGCAGCGACAGCATAAACACAACACACGCAGCACATCATAACACAACACAACCACAATGCAGCACAGACAACACAACAGAACACAGCACAACACAAGGCAGGCATCACAGCACACCACACACAACCAGAACACAAGCACAGCACAGCAGCAACGCAGAACAGCATAACACACACACGCAGCACAGCATAACACGACACAACACAACACACACGCAGCACAGCATAACCGACAGAACACAATGCAGCACAGTCACGACCCGACACAGCACAGCCCCAACCCAATCCAGTACAGACCCCGTAGAACATCTTGTCATTCAGCTCATCCCCAGGCATCACAACACAACACAGCACAATCACAACGTGACACAGCAACACAACATAAGTGACATAGCACAACACAGACAATGTGACACAGCACAGTGTGGACACAGCACACGTGACACTGCACAATGTGACACAGCACAACACCAATGCAACACACACGACACAACACAGAATAATGTGACACAGCACAATGTGGACACTGCACAAAACAACAGTGACACCGCACAACACAACACAAACCCAATGTGACACAGCACAACCCAACACAGTACAGAACTGTAGAAACATCTTTGTCAGTCGCTCACCCCAGCATCACAACACAACACAGCACAGACACACATGTGACACAGCACACACAACACAATTGGACAACAGCACAACACATGTGACACAGCACAACACAACGGACACAGCACAAGCACAACACAACGTGACACAGACACAGCAAAACCCACCCAATCCCAGTACCGACCTGTAGACATCTGTCAGCAGCAGCTCATCCCCATGATCACACACAACACAAACACAATGTGACACAGCACAGCACAGCACAACACAATGTGACACAGCACAACACAATGTGACACAGCCACAACACAGCACAACCCAATCCAGTACAGACCTGTAGAACATTTGTCAGTCAGCTCCATCCCCAGGCATACAAGCACGAGGTTTGTAAGTGGAGAATGGATGAAAACAAGAAAAAAAGGACAAACACACATACTTGATGCCAAAAGCTTGGATCACAAACAATTGTTTTCATTATCAGCCGTCCCCGTGTGGAACCAGGGAGTCTTCTACAAATAGTTCCCTTACTTCTGGAAGTTTCTGTGCTGGTAACTTCCTTCTAATCTGCCATTTTCCTCGCCTTTTTCTAGAAATCTTAACAAAACTTAGGTTGTTTCTTGCTATATCCATTTATGTCATCGTCGTGTTCGCTTTGTATTGCGTTTTGTTTGAATGCGCTATGAATGCTAAACATGTGTTGCGCTTGATTTGATTTATATCAAGATTTCAGCGCCGTAAAATACTGATATGTTGTTGTTGTTGTGTTGTAATGCAGGCTTGGGGGTAGTTGGCATTGGCCCTCATGCAGCTTGGGGTAAGTTGGCATTAGCTATTGGCTCATCAGGTGGGGATAGTGGCATGGGCTCATAAAGGCTGGGTATAGTGCATGGCTCATACAGTTTGGGGATAGTTGGCATCACGACTCATTACAGGTTGGGGATAGTTGGCATTGGCCATACAGGATTGGGGATAGTTGGCATGCTCATACAGGCTTGGGATAGTTGGCATTGCTCTATACATTGGCTTGGGGATAGTTGAATTGCACTTGATCATACAGGCTTGGGGTTTACTAGTTATGGCATTGTCATACAGGCATGGGATAGTGGCATTGCATGTTCATAACTCCAGGCTTGCGGATTATGTGTGCATTGGCTCATACAGGGCTTGGGATAGTTGCATTGGCATCACTAAAGGCTGGGGACAGTGGCTATTGCATTGACTTAGTTGTGTATAGGATTGGGCACAATAGTGGCCATGGCATCATGTACAGGCTGGGAATAGTTGCGCATGCCATCGACTCATACAGGCTTGAGGATAGGTGCATTGCATTGACTCATACAGGCTGCGGGGTATAGTTGGCATTGGCTCAGACAGGCTTGAGGAAGTTTGCATTGCATTGACTATACAGGCTTGGGGATAGTTGGCATTGCATGGCTCATACAGGGCTTGGGTTATAGTGGCAATGACTCATACCAGGCTTGGAGAATGTTGCATGCATGACTCACAGGCTGGGACGTGGCTTGCATTGATCGCATACAGGTTCGGCGGATAGTTCGCATTGGCATCATACAGGCTTGGGGTAGTTGGCATTGGTCTCATACAGGCTTGGGCTAGTGGCATTGGCTCATATCAGGGCTGGGGATAGTTGGCATTGCTCATACCGGCTTGGGGATAGTTGCATTGGCTCATACAGGCTTGGGGATAGTTGGCATGCATGGCTCATACAGGTTGGGGATAGTTGAATTGCATTGGCCATACAGGCTTGGGACGTAGTGGTGCATTGCATTGACTCATACGGACTTGGGCTAGTTGGCATGGCTATACTAGGCTGGGGATAGTTGGCATTGCTCATACAGGCTGCGGAATAGTTGAATTCATTGGTCATAACAGGTTGGGGACAGTTGAACATGTATGACTCATACAGGCTTGAGGGATAGTTTGGCATGGACTCATACAGGTTGGGGAATAGCTGCATTGCAGTCTGATGTTTGCCCTGTGTGGAGGCCTCACCAGATATCAGTTGTTATGAGCTGTTCAGTCTTGTGTCAGTTGGAGCCTCATCAGGACACGATGACTTTTCTAGTCTGTTGTGTCCAGTGTGGAGCCTCACCAGGGACACAGAGGACTGTTCAGTTGTTGTGTTCCAGTTGGAACCTCACCAGGACACTGATGACGTTCAGTTGTTGCGTCCAGTGTGGAGCCTAACCAGAGACACATGATGACTGTCGTCTGTTGTGCCCCAGTGTGGGAGCATCATCCAGGACACTGATGATGTCAGTCTGTTGGTCCAGTGTGGAGCCCACACGGACACTGAGACTGTTCATCCTGTTGTGTCCAGTGTGGAACAGCACCAGGACATGATGACTGTTCAGTCTGTTGTGTCACAGGTGAGCCTCACCAGGACAGATGTACTGTGCAGGTTCTGTTGTGTCCAGGTGGATGCATTTTTCTCACCTTGGACACTGATGACTTTTCAGTCTGTTTGTTGCATGTGTGGAAGCCTCAACAAGGAAAATGAAGACTGACGTCAGTCTGTTGTCTTCTCAGTGTGGAACTCACCAGACCACTGATGACTGTATCAGTCTGTTGTGTCCAGTTGTATGTTCTTTTTTTCACCAGAACACTGATGACTGTCGTCTGTTGTGTCCAGTGTGGAGCTCACCAGGACCACAGAGACTGTTAGTCTGTGTGGTCCAGTAGTGGCAGCCTCACCAGGCACAATGATGCCTGTTCAAGTCTGTTGTCCAGTGTGGAGCTCACCAGGACACTGATGACTGTTCACAGGTTGTTGTGTCCAGTTGTGGAGCCGTCACCAGGACACTGATGACTGTCAGTCTGTTGTGTCCAGTGTGGCTGGTAGCCTCATCAGGACATGATGAAGGTTCAGTCTGTTGTGGTCAGTGTGGCCTCACAGAAAAATGATGACTGTTCAGCTGTTGTGTCCAGTGTGGTTTGAGCTCTCATCAGGACACTGATGCGTTAGTCTGTTGTGTCCAGTGTGGAGCCTCACCAGGAACCTGAGACTGTTCAGTCTTTTGTGTCCAGTGTGGAGCCTCACCAGAACCACTGATGACTGTTTCAGTCTGTTGTGTCAGTGTGGTTGGAAGCCACAGGACACTGATGACTGCATCAGTCTGTTGTGTCCAGTGTGGAGCCTCACCAGAACAATGATGACTGTCAGTCTGTGTGTCCAGTGTGGAGCCTCACCAGAAAAAAACTGATGACTGTTTCAGTCTGTTGTGTCCAGTGTGCGCGGCCTCAACCAGAACACTTGATGACTGTTCAGCTGTTGTGTCCAGTGTGGAGCCCTCACCAGAACACTGATGGAAGGTTCAGTCTGTTGTGTCCAGTGTGGAGCCTCACCACAGAACACTGATGGACTGTTCAGTCTGTTGTGTCCAGTGTGGAGCCTCATCAGGACACTGATGGAAAGTTTCAGTATGTATCCGTGTCCAGGTGGATAGAGCTCCATCAGGACATTGATGACTGTTCAGTCTGTTGTGTCCAGTTTGGAGCTCTCACCAGAACACTGATGATGTTCAGTCTGTTGTGCCCAGTGTGGATGGAGCCTCCCAGGACATTGAGGACTGTTCATCGTTGTGTCCAGTGTGGAGGCCTCACTAGCGACACTGATGAATGTTCAGTCATGTTGGGTCCAGTGTGGCGCCTAACCAGGAAACTGAGATGTTCAGGTCTGTTGTGTCCAGTGTGGGTGGAGCCTCAACAGGACACATAGACTGTTCAGTCTGTTGTCGTCCAGTGGGAGCCTCACCAGGACAACTGATGACTGTTCAGCTGTTGTGTCCGAGTGTGGTGGAGGGAAAACCTCAACAGGACACTGATGACGTTCAGTCTACGTCCCTTGTGTCCAGTGTGGAGCCTCACCAGGCCACTGATGACTGTTCCAGTCTGTTGCGTCCAGTGGGTTGGAGCCTCAACAGGACACTGATGACCTGTTCAGTCTGTTGTGCCCAGTGTGTTGGACTTCAACAGGACAACGATGACTGTTCAGTCTGTTGTGTCCAGTGTGGAGCCCACCAGGACACTGATGACTGTTCAAAGTCTGTGTGTCAGTGTGGTTGGAGCCTCAACAGGACACTGCATGACTGTCCAGCTCGTTGTGCCAGTCGTGGAGCATCACCAGGGACACTGCAGACTGTTCAGTCTTTGTGTCCAGTGTGGAGCCCTCACCAGGACACTGATGACTGTTCAGTCTGTTGTGTCCAGTGTGGTTGGAGCCTCAACAGGACACTTGCTCCTCAACGCATCCTCATGGCAACAGCACACATGTAATGTACAAACACACACACACACACACACTTCAATCACA
The DNA here is from genome assembly GCA_017654935.2 of Phymorhynchus buccinoides. Lineage (NCBI taxonomy): Eukaryota > Metazoa > Mollusca > Gastropoda > Neogastropoda > Raphitomidae > Phymorhynchus > Phymorhynchus buccinoides. The sequence continues at coordinate 63,343,472 of CM065688.1, read as the reverse complement.
GGACATACACACACACAACACACAGAGTCCTCTCTCACTCCTATCTCATTTCGTGTTTCCGGGCGCGTCATGAAGGCACGTGGCAGCAATGGCTCTATCTGCCGCATGAACTCATCTCCACACGACGTGTCCTACACGACAAAACGTCGAGACTGTGAGTAGATGTGCCATATTTACACACTACACTCTCAGATCACTCCCTTAGAGTATCAAACCATGTTTGGGATTTACAATTAAAATCTCCAGTAAGTGTGAGATTACCCTTTAAACGTTTGGAGTCATGTGCTCGAGAGTCGCGCCTACCAGCTGCCAGTGGTAAGCTCTGTTACTGCAAAGGCACCACATTTCAACATGTCCTCTGTTACGGTCAAAGTTAACCACATTTCACACAGTTCCTCTGCACGCAAAGTTCACACAAGTTCAACATGTCCTATGTTACAGCAAAGTCACCACATTTCACACATGTCCTCTTTACTGCCAAAGTTTATCACATATCAACATGTTCCTCTGTTACTGCAAGTTCATCACATTCACATGTCCTCTGTACTGCAAAGTTCATCACATTTCAACATGTCCTCGTTACTGCCAAAGTTCATCACATTTCAACATGTCCTCGTTACTGCAAAGTTCATCACATTCAACATAGGTACTCGTTACTGCAACCGTTCATCACATTTCAAACATCGTCCTATGTTACTGCAACGTTCAATCACATCAACATGTCCCTGTCAACTGCAACGTTCATCACATTTCAACCTGTCCTCTGTACTTGCCAACTCATCACATATCAACAGTCCTCGTTACTGAACGTTCATCACATGCAACATGTCCTCTGTTACGGCAATGTGACATGACATTTCAACATGTCCTCTGTTACTGCACAAAGTTCACTCAACATTTCAACATGTCCTCTGTTACGCAACGTTCATCACATTTCAACATGTCCTCTGTTACTGCAAAGTTCAGTCACATTTCAACATGTCTCTGTTACGCTAAAGTTCATCCACATTCAACCTGTCATGTTACTGCAAAGTTCATCACAATTTCAAACAGACGTCCTCTGTTACTGCAAAGTTCATCACATTTCAACATTCCTCTTTACTGCAACGTCAACACATTCAACAGGTCTCTGTTACTGCAACGATTCCATCACATTTCACATGTCCTCTGTTACTCGCACCGTTCACACAAGTTTCAACAGGTCTTCGTTCACTGCAATATTCATCACATTTCAATGTCCTCCGACTGCAAGTTCATCACATTTCAACATGTCCTCTGTTACTGCAACAGTTCTCACACAAAACCTAGGCATCATTTCACATGTACTCTGTAAAACAAAACAAAGTGCATGCCAGTGGTTCCCACCCCCCCTCTCTCTATCTCTCCGCTGGTTCTCTCTCTCTGTGTGTTTTCGTCTAAGTGTATGTGTGTGTGTGTGTGTAGTGTGGTGTGTGAGTGGCGTGTGTGTTGCACGTGTGCGGGTGCGTGTGTGAGGCATATACCAACACAAAATAATGTAAAAAGGGTACTTACAAAAAGAAGTCGTAGGCAAATCCCCTGACTTGTGAAAAAAATCACTGTATTATCAAAGACTTTTCTTGAATGTAGATTTGTACACTAAGTTAACAATCCTGTATTATCTGTATTAGTCAAAATGTCCTTTCTGTGTTTGTACCCTAATGGTTAACAATCCTGTATTAGTCAAAGTTCTGAATCTGGCCACCTCTCTGGCCACTCGACAACTTATACAGCCTGTGCGTTGCGAAGAAAGAAAAAATAACCCAAACTAAAAATCAACACAAAAAAACAAAGGAACAAAAATAGAATTCCCCAGCGCTTCGTGTCTCGGTTCAGCAATCCGGCTACCGTAGCGGCCCCCCGGACGTACCGGAACGGCCAGCCCCAAACCATCATTCACTTTGCTGGGGAGGGAGTGGATACAGTTAGAAGACAGAGTGTTAAGCTCCCGCAAAAGATACCAAGAGTAAGTCTGCTGCAGATGCTGGAGCGCGTTCCAAACTGGAAACCGTCTCGGGAAGAGCTAGAATTTGAAACAGGTTTGTATTCTGGGGGAACTCGAATTGTTGAGGATTCATTTCTGTGTTGGCATGTTGGTAAGACATGGTTACATTGATGTCAACAAGGTGTTCATGATTTGAAGAATACTGTGAGGCTTGGATCTTGTCTCTAGAGTTAGTGTCCCAAACACCTGTTCACCGCATTGATGTGAAGCTGCTGTGTTGTGGTAGCGGCTTGGTTGATACCTAGATCTGCGTTGTACCATTTCGATCTTAGATCTGGTCCTGCGTGCTATGGATTCCAGACTGAGCAGCAGTAGTCAAGGTCGGGACGAACGAGGTTCTTGTATGCGTTGCGCTTTTGTTTCTGTTTTTGGTGGCTCTTCAGATTTCGATCTTAGGAAATCCTCACAATACACCATTTGCCTTTTGGACAACACAATCTATATGGTCTTCCAGATGAGGTCAGATGATAATGGACCCAGATACTGTGAGATGTTTGTTGCTCTAAGAGGTGCCCTTTAAATTTGTAGCGTAAACGCTTTGCGAGATTTGGATCTGGTGATGGGAAACGATGTTACATTACCCTGGGTGAAAATCACCATTCCCAGGTTCCGTTTCCATTATCCGATGGTAAGATTCCTGCAGGAGTAACAGTCGTCATGGAGAATTTTATCTCCGTAGACAACTGCAGTCATCCGGGCAAAGAGACGCACACAAATGCTCCCACTTAAGGACGAGCTCGAGCTGGTCTGGCACAAGTCACGGATGAAATGTAAGAGAGCACTGTGTCCGAGTATCGCGTAGCCCTGAGGACTCCAGAGATGAAGGGACCACGCTTCTGACTTCTCACCATCCACAACGGACACGCTGTGTCTCTCACTCAGCGAAGTCTTTGATCTTTGTATGTCTGTCCTGATGCCGTAATGGTCGAGTTTACGGAGCAATGTGGTGGGGGACACGGAGCGACGCTTGGAGAAGTCAAGGATGGCAAGGTCTATCTGCCATGCTCTGTCCTAGTCCGGCCAGCAAGTTCATGCACAGGTTAGGAGTGGGTGCCTCACAACTTTGTTGTGCTCGAAAACCATGTTGACAGTCAGGAGGATGTCGTGACCATTAAGGTGTTTTTCATGATGCTGCTGCGTGATGACATGTCATCTTAAGTTTGCAGCACAGACTAGGTAGAGAGACGGTCGTAGTTAGCTGCAAAGGGTTCTGGTCACCTTTCTTAAATACAGCCGGTGTACGTAGCTTGTTCCAGTCATCAGGAATGTCCCTTTTTCAGGTCTTGCTCGAAGAGTTGGGTTAGAAGTGGTGCTAGGATTCCGACACCACTCCTTCAGGATTATAGCAGGGATTATAGTCATGGCCGGCCGCTTTCCTGGTTCATGTTTTTCATTTAGTTTTTCGAGCCTGCTGGTTGATGGTGATTTATGCATGGACTGGGTAGGGTTCACCAGCTGGAGTTGAATGTCACGGTGTCCTCGTGAGTAAAGAGATTGATATTGTCCTTTCAGATGTGCTTTTGCTTGGGAGGTCAGGATGGAGGCGCCGTTTTTTTTCTTTCAAACAGTAGGTGATACTCCAGTGTATCTTTGGCGAAGCGATTGATGTCATTCCAGACACGCTTTTGAGTAGATGAGAATTGCTTTTCCTCATCAGGGGATCGATAATGGATGATGTACTTCCCGTATTCCCTGCCTCGAGAGTATTTGAGGCATCGCTTTGAGATCTCTTGAGAAAGGGAGGGGGCTTTCTATTTGGCTGTTTGTATGCCCTTCTGTAGTTTGTTTACGCCTTTTCAATCTGCGGATTCGATCTTGACGCTTAACTCGTCTGACCTATCCATGGTTGTGGGTCTTCTTCTGTCGTGTAGGACCTTTCACTCTGCGGGCGATCTGCTTAACTCTCTGTACCTAATCCATTGGTTTGTGGGTCTTCTATTGTTGGCTGTTCGGGACAGTATGTGACGGAAGGAGTCCTTTTCTTGATGTATTTGTACACTAAAGTGAACAATCCTGTATTAGTCAACAATGCCTTTCTTGATGTATTTGCTAAACTAAGTTAACACTCCGGATTAGTCAAAATGTCCTTTCTTTAGCTATTTGTACACTAAGTTAACATTCCTGGTCTTAGGCCTCAAAATGTCCTTTCTTGATGTATTTGCTACAACTAAGTTAACAATCCTGTATAGTCAAAATGCCTTTTGATGTATTGTACACTGAAGTTACAATCCTGTATTTAGTCAAAGTCCTTTCTGAGTATTTGTACACTAAGTTAACAATCCGGTATATTAGTATAAAAGTCTTTCTTGATGTATTTGTTACACTAAGTTAACAATTCTGTCACTAGTCAAATGTCCTTTTTTATGTTTTGTACACTAAGTTAACAATCCTGTATTAGTCAACATGTCACTTCTTGTTGTTTATACACTAAGTTTACACTTCTGTATTAATCCTGTATTAGTGAAAATATCCTTTCTGTTGTTCGTAAAATCTAGTTAACAATCATGTATAATCCTGTTATTAGTCCAAAATTTCCTTCTGGATGTATTGGCTACACTAAGTAAGAATCCTGCATAATCAAAATGTACCTTTCCACTGAGTTTGATAAACCAAGTAAAGGATCATATCTTCTTCTTCTTCTTGTTTCTGTGTTCCCGGGCCATAAGGCCACAATGGGTACATATGTGTCCGTTCTTCCAGTTTTCTAATGGTGTCCTCGCTGCATTCAGCCAACAAATTATGATTTCAGAGGAACTCAAAGGAGAAAACTATATGGAAGCAAAATATGGAAAAGGAGGAGAACGGGCCCCCCACAAGCCGAAAGATAGTAGTATGACCAAAGCAAGGAAAAAGGCAGCAAAGAGAGATGACAGATTAGAGGAACGACACAAGGCACAGAACTTCCAGAAGGTGGGGGGAACGATTTGTTACAGAAGAACCCCGGCATTCCCCACGGGGGATACAGGTTTGTATCAACACATGGTCAGACAGCGTCCCAGAGCGTGCACCATTGTGTTTGACGCAGCGCAAAGCCTCACCAGTGTATATACAAGTCAGACCAGTGGCACAGAGCGTGAAACCATTAGGATTTAACTGCAGCAAAGCCTCCAGGTATACAATGTCAGACTCCAGGCACAGAGCGGCACCATGTGGTTAAGCTGCAGCAAAGCCTCAGTGTATACACATGTCAGACCAGCTTCAACAGCGCTGAACCCCTTATGTTTAACCTGCAGCAAAAGCCTCCAGTGTATTACACATGTCAGACCAGCTTCACACAACGGCACCATTGTGTTTAACTGCAGCAAAGCCTCCAGTAGTATTACACATGTCAGACCAGCGTCACAGAGCATGCACACTGTGTTTAACTGCAGCAAAGCCTACCAGTGTATTACATGTCAGACCAGCTTCACACAGCGTGCACCAGTGTGGTTTAACTGCAAGCAAAGCCTCCAGTGTATTACATGGTCAGACACAGCTTCAAACAGCGTGCAACATTTGTGTTTAACTGCAGCAAAGCTCCAGTGTATTACATGTCAGACTCAGCTTCACACAGCGTGAACCATTGTGTTTAACTGCAGCAAAGCCTCCAGTGTATTACAAGCTCAGAACGGCTTCACACAGCGTGCACCATTGGTTAACGCAGCAAAGCTCCAGTGTATACACGTCAGACAGCTTCACACAGCGGCACGCATTGTGTTAACTGCAGCAAAGCCTCCAGTGTATACACGTCAGACAGCTTCACAACAACGTCCACCATTGTGTTAGCGCAGCAAAGCCATCCAGTATATTACACATCTCAGACCAGCTTCACAGAGCGTGCACCATGTGTTTAACTGCAGCAAAGCCCCAGTATATTACCACATCTCAGAACCAGCCTGCACAGAGCGTGCACCATTGTGCTAACTGCAGCAAAGCCTCCAGATATTAACATGTCAGACCAGCTGTAATAGAGGTGCACATTGTGTTAACTGCAGCAAGCTCCAGTATATACACATGTCAGATAAGCTCATAGGAGCGTGCACCATTGTGTTTAACTGCAGCAAAGCCTCCAGTGTTACATGCAGACCAGCTTCCAATAGGGGGAAGCCGTGTTTTTTTTGGGCCCCAAAAACCAATGGTTTAACTGCAGCAAAGCCTCCAGTGTATTAAATGTCAGACCAGTCATAGAGCGTGCACACTGTGTTTAACTGCAGCAAAGCATCCAGTGTATTACACATGGTCAGACCGCTACATAGAGCGTGCCACTGTGTTTAACTGCAGCAAAGCCTCCATTATTACATGTCAGACTCAGCTACATAGCAGCGTAGCACCATTGTGTGTTAACGCAGCCAAAGCCCCCAGTATATTACCATGTCAGACCAGACATTCATAGAGCGTGCACCATGTGTTAACTGCAGCACAGATACTGTGTATACGTCAGGACAAGATTAATAGAGCGTGCAACCATTGTGTTTAAACTGCAGCAAAAGCCTCCAGGTATACATGTCAGACCAGCTTCATAGAGGTGCACACTGTGTTTAAACTGCAGCAAAGCCTCCAGTATATACCACACTCAGAGCCAGCTTCACAGAGCGTGCACATGTGTTCATAACTGCAGCAAAGCTCTCAGATATTACACCTCATCAGACCAGCTTACAGAGAGTGAAACTCATTGTGTTTAACATCAGCACAGCCTCCTGTGTATACATGTCAGACCAGTCTTCATAGAGCGGCACCATTGTGTTTAACGCAGCAAAAGCCTCCAGTGTACATTACATGTCAGACACTTCATAGGCGTGCACCATTGGGTTTAACGCAGCAAAGCCTCCAGTGTATACATGTCAGACAGCTATCATAGAGCGTGCCCACCACTGTGTTAAACTGCAGCGTCAAAGCCTCAGTGTATTACATGTCAGACAAGCTCATAGAGCGTGCACCAATTGTGTTTAACTGCAGCAAAGCTCCAGTGTATTACCGTCAGACCAGCTTACAGAGCGGGCACCACTTTGGTCTTTACACTGCAGCAAAGCCTCCAGTTATTACATGTAAGACCAGTGTCACAGAGCGTGCACCATTGGTTAACTGCAGCAAAGCCTCCGTGTATTACATGTTCAGACAGCTTCATAGAGCGTGCACCATTGTGTTTAAAACTGCAGCAAAGCCTCCAGTGTATTACCCCATGCAGACCAGCTCTAGAGTAGTGCCCCACTGTGTTGACTGCAGCAAAAGCTTCAGTGTATTACATGTCAGACCAGCTTTCAAGGAGAGGGCACCATTTGTGTTCTAACTGCCAGCAAAGCTCCAGGTTATTATCAGTCAGACAGCTTCACACAGCGTGCCACCCATTGGGTTTAACTGCAGCAAGCCCTCAGTGTATTACATGTCAGACCAGTTAAACAGAGCGGCACCATTGTGTTAACTCGCAGCCAAGCCTCCGTGGTATTACATGTCAGACCAGCTTCACGAGCGTGCACCATTTTTTAACTGCCAGCAAAGCCTCCAGTGTATACATGTCAGACCACTTCACAGAGCGTGCAAACACCACTGTGTTTAACTGCAGCAAAGCCTCCAGGTAGTACTATGTCAGAAGCTTCACAGAGCGTGCACCACTGTGTTTACTGCCAGCAAAGCCTACCAGGTATTACACGTAAGACCAGCTTCATAGAGCGCACCATTGTGTTTACTGCGGCAAAGCCTACAGTGGTATTACATGTCAGACACAGCTGCACAGAGCGTGCACACTGTGTTTAAATCGGCAGCAACAGCCTCCAGTGCTTATTAATGTCAGACCAGCTTGTCACAGAGCATGCAACACTGTGTTTTAACTGCAGCAAAGCCTCCAGTGTATTACATGTCAGACCCAGCTCACAGAGCGTGCACACATTGTGTTAACTGCAGCCAAAGACTCCAGTGTATTACATGTCCAGACCGCTTCCATAGAGCGTGCACCACTGTGTTTAACTGCAAGCAAAGCCTCCAGTGTAATACACGTCAGATCAGCTTCATAGAGCGTGCCCACATTGTGTTTAACTGCACATGCAAAGCCCAAGTGTAGTACCATGTCAGACAAGCTTCACACAGCGTGCACCATGTGTTTTAAACTGCAGCAAAGCTCCAGTGTATTCTACAGTCAGACCAGGCTTAGAGAGCGTGCCACATTGTGTTAACATGATCAGCAAAGCCTCCAGTGTATTACCACGTCAGACCAGCTCATAGAGCGTGCACCATTGTGTTAACTGCAGCAAAGCCTCCCAGTGATTACATGTCAGAACCAGTTCACACAGAGGCACACTGTGTTTAATACTGCAGCAGAATCAAAACCTCCCTGATATTACATCACAACCATATGCATTCTCAAAATTAATAGAATACATTTTAATACGCAAAACCATAAGTAATGTAAGGCAATATATTTGTATAGGTCATCCAGAACATGCTCAAAATGCAACAATACATCAGACACTCTTTTATATGGTTAATTACTCTTATACTTTCCATACACAGAATGAAAGTTAATGCATGCTCATGGTCCGTTTGAAATATTATGCTTTAAACACTTTCAACACAACCCCTCTCGCTGCTCCGTGTTCCCAGGACACTGCAGTCAAGGAGTCGGACATTCCCTCAGGACACTGCAGTTCAAGGAGTAGACATTACCTCAGGACATGCACAAAGGAGTAGACATTCAGCAGGACACTGCAGTCAGGAGTAGCACATTCCACTCAGGACACTGCAGTCAGGGAGTAGACATTCCCTCAGGACACGCAAGTCAAGGAGTCAGCACATTCCTCAGGACCCACTGCAGTATCATGGAGTAGCATCCTTAGGGACAAGTGCAGTCAGGGAGTAGACATTCCCTCAGGACCAATGCAGTTCAAGGAGTAGACATTACCTGCAGGACACTGCAGTCAGGGAGTAGACATTCCCTCAGGACCACTGCAGTCGGAGTAGACATTCCCTCAGGAGCTGCAGTCAAAGGAGTAGACATCCCTCAGGGACACTGGCAGTTCAGGAGACGACAGTCCCTTAGGACACTGCAGTCAGGGAGTAGACATTCCATCAGACACTGCAGTCAAGAGTAGACATCCCTCAGGACACTGCAGCTCACGGAGTACGCACATTCCCTCAGGACACTGCATCAGGGAGTAGACATCCTCAGGACATGCAGGTCAAGGAGTAGACATCCCCAGGACACTGCAGTCAGGAGTAGAAACATTCCCTTAGGACACTGCCAGTCAGGAGTAGACATTTCCCAGGACACTGCATGTAAGGAGTAGGACATCCCTCAGACACTGCAGTCAGGAGTAGGGACATTCCTCAGGACACTGCAGTCAAGAGTAGACATTCCCCAGGACACGCAGTCAGGGAGAGATATTCCCTTAGGACACCACAACAACACCCCTGCAGGTCAGGGAGTAGACATTCCCTTAGGACACTGCAGTCAGGGAGTATAAATTCCCCAGGGACACTGCAGTCAGGGGAGTAGAAATTCCCTCAGGACACTGCAGTCAGGGAGTAGAAATTTCACTCAGGACCACTGCAGTCAGGGAGCTAGAAATTCCCTCAGGACACTGCAGTCAGGGAGTAGACAATTCCTTAGGACAGTCAGTTCAGGGAGTATGACATTCCTTCAGGATCACTGCAGTCAACGAAGTCATAAATTCCTCAGCACACTGACAGTCAGGGAGTCGAAAATTCATCAGGACACTGCAGTCAGGGAGAGACATTCCATCAGGAACTGCAGTCAGGGAGTAGAAATTCATCAGGGGACAATGCAGTAGGAGTAGACATTCATCAGGACACTGCAGTCAGGTAGAGAAATTCCCTCAGGACACTGCAGTCAGGGAGTAGAAATTCCAACCAGACACTGCAGTCAAGGAGTATAAAATTCCCTCAGGACACTGCAGGAAGAAGTAGAAATCCCTCAGGACCTGCAGTCAGGGAGTATAAATTCCATCAGGACCACTGCAGTCAGGGTAGAAATTCCTCAGGACACTGCAGCCAGGCGTAGACATTCCCTCAGGACCACTGCAGTCAGGGAGTATAAATTCCCTCCGGACCTGCAGTCAGGGAGTAGAAATTCCCACAGGACCCTGCAGTCAGGGTAGTAGAAATCCCTCGGCCCCTGCCAAGTGAAGGAGTAGAAATTCCCCAGGACCCTGCAGTGAACGGAGGTATAAATTCCCTCAGGACACTGCAGTGAAGAGTATAAATTCCCTCAGGACACTGACTCAGGGACGTAAGACAATCCTTAGGACCCGGCAGTCAGGGAGTAGAAAGTCCCTTAGGACCCTGCATCAGGGTAGAAATTCCCTTAGGACCCTGCAGTGAAGGAGTATAAATTCCCTTAGGAACCCTGCAGTCAGGAGTAGAAATCTCCTCAGCACACTGCAGTCAGGGAGTTAAATTCCTCACAGGACACTTGCAGTGAAGAGTATACAATTCCCTTAGGGACCCTGCAGTCAGGGAGTATAAAGTGCCTCAGCCACACTGCAGTCAGGGAGTAAAATTCCCTCAGGGACACTGCAGGAAGGGAGATAAATACCCTTAAGGGGGGGGGGGGGCGGGGGGGGTTTTTTGGGGGGAGGTTTTTTTTTTTTGGGTAGGACCTGCAGTCAGGGAGTATAAATTCCCTCAGCACACTGCAGTCAGGGAGTATAAATTTTCCCTCCCCCCCCCAGGTGGGGGGGGGGGGGGGGAGACACTCAGTCAGTGTATGTTTAGAATCCCTTGGAACCCTGCAGTCAGGAGTAGAAATTCCCTTAGGACCTGCAGTCAGGGAGTAGAAATTCCCTTAGGACCTGCAGTCAGGGAGTAGAAATTCCCGTAGGACCCTGCGTCAGGGAGGTAGAAATTTCCACTTAGGGACCGCAAGTCAGGGTGGAGTATAAAATTCCATCCAGCACACTGCAGTCAGGAGTAGGAATTCCCAGCACACTGCAGTCAGGGAGTAGAAATTCCCTTATGACACTGCAGGTCAGGGAGTTAGAAATTACCTTAGGACCCTGCAGTCAGGAAGTGAAATTCCTTAGGCACCCCTTGCAAGTCAGGGAGTAGACAAGTTCCCTCAGCACCACTGCAGTCAAGGAGTACGAAATTCCTTAGGACACTGCATCAGGCAGTAGAAAATTTCCCTTAGGACCACCTGCAGTCAGGAGCAGAAATTCCTCAGGACACTGCAGTCAGGGAGTAGAAATCCCTTAGGACACTGACAGTCAGGAGTAGACATTCCCTGCAGGACACTGCAGTCAAGAGTAGACATTCCCTTCAGGGCCACCAGTCATGGCAGTTAGACATTCCCTTAGGACACTGCCAGCAGGATGTAGGACATTCCTACAGGACCACGCAGTCAAGGAGTACGACATTCCTCAGGAACACTTAGCAGCAAGGAGTAGACATTCCTCAGGACACTGCAGTCAGGGCGAGACATTCCCTCAGGACACTGCAGTCAATGAGTAGACATTCCTCAGGACACTGCGCAGGGAGAGGACATTCCTAGGACACTGCCGTCAGGGAGTAGACATTCCTCAGGACAACGCAGTCAAGGAGTAGACATTTCCCTCAGGACACTGCAGGTCAGGGAGTAGACATCCCCAGGAACTGCAGTTCAAGGAGTAGAACATCCTCAGGACACGCAGCAGGAGTAGACATATCCCTTAGGACACTGCAGTCAGGGAGAGACATCCTTAGGCCACTGCAGTCAGGGAGTATAAATTCCCTCAGGACACTGCAGTCAGGGAGTAGAAATTCCCTCAGGACTATGCAGTCAGGGTAGTAGAGAAATTCCCCTCAGGACACGCAGTCAGGGAGTAGAAATTCCCTCAGGACACGCCAGTCAGGAGGAGAAAACCTTCGGACCTGCAGTCAGGGAGTAGACTACTTCAGGACACTGCAGTGTCAAACGAGTATAAATCCCTCAGCACACTGCCACAGCAGGGAGTAGAAAATCATAGGACACTCATCAGGAGAGTAGAAATCCATCAGGACCTGCAGATTCAGGGAGTAGAAATTCCATCGGGACACTGCAGTCAGGGAGTATACATCCATCAGGGACACGCAAGTCAGGGAGTAGAAATTCCCTCAGGACACTGCCAGCAGGGAGTGAAATTCCACCAGGAAAATGCAGTCAAGGAGTATAAATTTCCCGCAGGACACGTAGCCAGTGAAGAAGTAGAAATTCCCTCAGGACCCTGCAGTCAGAGTATAAACTTCCCCAGGACACTGCAGTCAGGGAGTAGAAATTCCCTCAGGACACTGCAGCCAGGGAAGTAGACATTCCTCAGGACCCGCCAGCAGGGAGTATAAAATCCATCAGGACGAGTCACGGGAGTAGAAACATTCCCTCAGCGACCCGCAGTCAGGGAGTAGAAATTAACTCAGGACCATCGCAGTGAAGGAGTAGAAATTCCATCAGGACCCTGGCAGTGAAGGAGTATAAATTCCCTCAGGACACTCAGTGAAGGAGTATAAACTTCCGCAGGACACTGCAGTCAGGGAGTAGAAATTTCCCCTTAGGGACCCTGCCAGTCAGGAGTAGAAATTCCCTTAGGACACTGCAGTCAGGGAGTAGAAATTCCCTTAGGACCCTGCAGTGAAGGAGATCAAATTCCCTTAGCGGACCTGACAGTCAGGGAGTTAGAAATTCCCTCAGCACACTGCAGTCAGGGAGTATAAATTCCTCAGGACACTGCAGGAGGGAGTCTCAATTCTTAGGACCCTGCAGTCAGGGAGTATAAATTACCCTCAGCACACTGCAGCCAGGGAGTATAATTCCCTCAGGACACTGCAAGTGCAGGCGTATAAATTCCCTCAGGACCCTGCACAGTCAGGGACGTATAACATTACCTCAGCAACTGCATTCAGGGAGTACTCAATTCCCTCAGACACTGCAGGTCAGGAGTAGAAATCCCTTAGGACCCTGCCAGTACAGAGGAGATAGAATTCCTTAGGACCCTGCCAGTCAGGGAGAGAAACCCTTAGGACCTGACAGTCAGGGAGTAGAAATTCCCTTAGGACCTGCAGTCAGGGCGTAGAATCCCCTAGGACCCTGCAGTCAGGGAGTATACCATTCCCTCAGAACTGCAGTCAGGAGAGTAGAAAATTCCTCAGCCATGCAGTCCGGGAGTAGAAATTCCCTTAAGGACCACTGCAGTCAGGGAGTAGAAATGCCACTTAGGACCCATGCAGTCATGGGAGTAGAAATTCCTTAGCGACCCTGCAGTCAGGGAGTAGAAATTCCCTCAGCACACTGCAGTCAAGGAGTAGAAATTCCCTTAGGACACTGCAGTCAGGGAGTAGAAATCCCTTAGGACCCTGCAGTCAGGAGTAGAAATTCCATCAGGACACTACAAGTCAGGATCTAGAAAATTGCCCTTAGGACACTGCAGTCAGGAGTAGAAATTCCCAGGACACTGCCAGTCAGGAGCAGTAGAAATTCCCTTAAGGACCCACCTGCATGTCAAGGGAGTAGAACTTCCCTTAGGACCTGCAGTCAGGGAGTAGTAGAAATTCCCTTAGGACCCTGCACAGTCAGGAGTAGAACTTCCCTTAGGAAACTGCCAGTCAGGGAGTAGAAAATTCCCTCAGCACATGCAGTCAGGGAGTCTAAATCACTACAGGACACTGCAGTCAGGGAGTAGAAATTCCCGTAGGACACTGCAGCAGGGAGTAGAAATGATCCTCAGTGGACTACTGCAGTCAGGAGTAGAAAATCACCCCAGCACACTGCAGTCAGGGAGTAGAAATTCCCTCAGGACACTGCAGTCAGGGGAGTAGAAATCCCTTAGGACATTGCAGGCAGGGGAGTAGAAATTCCTCAGGCGACACTGCAGTCAGGAGAGTAGAAATTCCCTGAGGCACTGCAGTCAGGGAGTCAGAAATTTCCCTAAGGACACTGCAGTCAGGGAGTAGAAATTCCCTTAGGACACATGCATCAGGGAGTAGAATTCCTTAGGGACACTGCAGTCAGGAGTAGAAATTCCTTCGGACACTGCAGTCAGGGAGTAGTGAAAATTCCCTTAGAGACATGCAGTCAGGGAGTAGACAATTCCCTCAGCAACACTGCAGTCAGGGAGACTATAAATTCCTTAGGACCACGCAGTCAGGGAGTAGAAACTCCCTTAGGACATGCAGTCAGGGAGTAGAAATTCTTAGGGAATGCAGTCAGGAGTAGAAATTCCCTCAGCACACGCAGTCAGGGAGTAGAAATTTCCGCTCAGGACACTGCAGTCAAGGAGTACGAAATTCCCTTTAGGACACTGCAGTCATGGAGTAGAAATTCCCTCAGGACACTGCAGTCAGGGAGTAGAATTCACTTAGGACATTGCAGTCAGGAGTAGAACATCCCCAGGGACACTGCAGTCAGGGAGTAGAAATTCCCTTTAGGACACTTGCAGTACAGGGGTAGAAATTCCCTTAGGACACTGCAGTCGGGCAGTAGAAATTCATCAGCACACTGCAGTCAGGGAGTATAAATTCCCTTGGACACTGCACAGTCAGGGAGTATAAAATAGCCATTAGGACACTGCAGTCAGTGGAGTAGACATTCCTTAGGACACTGCAGCTCCAGGAGTAGAAATTCCCTCAGCACGCTGCAGCGTCAGGGGAGTAGAAATTCCCTCAGGACACTGCAGCAGGGAGTAGAAAATTCCCTTAGGACACTGCAGTCAGGAGTAGAAAGTTCCCTCCGGACACTGCAGTCAGGGAAGTAGAAATTCCCGTAGGACACGCAGTCAGGGAGTAGACAATTCCCTAGGACACGCGTCAGGGAGTAGAAATCCCTCAGCACACTGCAGTCAGGGAGTAAGAAATTTACCTTAGGACACTGCACGCAGGGAGTAGAAATTCCGTTAGGACACCCGACTTTGGCCCTTTTTTAATACGTTCTCTTACACATCTTGGAGATCACAGGACTATATTTTTAATAGGTTTTAGAATTATCTTTACATGTTTAAGGTGATATTTGCCCCTAAAATAACGTCTTTTTCATTATTACTTTATGATTCATGATTTGTGTGGTGTGGCCTTTTGTGAACTGAGACATGTGTATTTTGTCAGATAGATACATTCATACACTCAACTCATTCCATCTTGAACCGCACCAATTTTCCATCTTGCTTTATCAGAACACTGTGCGCCATCTTATCCTCTCAGAATACATCACAACTACCTGATTCAGCATCTACATTTAGATAAAACTCCTGTTCACAACTTTACAGCAAGGATTTTGTGTACCTGCATCTGCCAACTTATATTCATCAAACTAAATGAAATCGAACATTCGTTAGTGTAAACGGAGCAAAAAATAAAAAATTAAATTTTCTATTGCAAAGATAACAAGAAATGCTCTGTAAGTTGTAATACAGAAGTTACGAAACTGTTTCAAAAACTTGTTTGGTGTCAACAAGGCTGTCTTAATGAATGAGCTGCAACAAAATAGGTGGTTATTTTCAAAATGGCAACCCGACCATTGGCAACCAGTGTTAATTTCATCCAAAATAGCCATGAAAAATGATTGTTTTTTACATCAACGTGACAATAACCCCAATATATTGAAGGATGTCAAAACAAAAAAGTCGAAACACCATTCGTCTAAGGTGTGTGTTCAACTGAATGAGTTGAAAGCGTCAGGGCCATTTTGCCTGTTGACAAAATACTAGAAGCGTGTCGCAATGGTAAACTCAAGGCGTTGCTAGCATTTGAGTGGCGTGTCGGCAACGGTAAACTCAGGCGTTGTAGTATTCTAGCAGCGAGTCGGTGCAACCGGGTAAACTCAGGAGTTGCTGGAATTCTAGCAGCGTGTCTGCAATGGTAAACTCAGGCGTGATAGTATTCTAGCAGCGTTTGTCGGCAACGGTAACACCTCAGGCGTTGCTAGTATTTAGCAGCGTGTCGAACGGTAAACTCAGGCGTTGCGGCATTCTAGCAGCGTGTCTGCAATGGTAAAACTCATGCTGTGTGCTAGTATCAGCGGCGTGTGGCAACGGTAAAACTCAGTGCGTGCTAGTATTATAGCGGCGTGTTGGCAACGGAAAACTCAGGCGTGCTAGTATCTCTAGCGGCGTGTTGGCAACGTAAACTCAAGCGTAGCTAGTATCTAAGCAGCGTGTCTGCAACGGTAAACTCAGGCGTCTGCTAGTATCTAGCAGCGTGTACCCCTGCCACGGTAAACTCAGGCTGCTAGTATTCTAGCAAGAGTGTCGGCAACGGTAAAACTCAGGCGTGCTAGTTATTTAGCAGCGTGTCTGCCAACCGGTAAACTCAGGCGTGCTGGATTCTAGCAGGGTCTGCAATGTAAACTACAGGCGTTGCTAGTATTCTAGCAGGTGTTGGCCAACGGTAAAACCACAAGCGTTGCTAGTCTTCTAGCAGCGTGTCTGCAACCGGACAATCAGGCGTTGCTAGTATTCTAGCAGCGTGTCTGCCAACGGTAAAAACTCAGGCGTGCTAGTTTCTAGCTAGCTGTGTCGGCAACGGTAAACTCAGGCATTGCTAGCATCTCTAGCGCGTGTCGGCAACGGTAAACTCAGGCGTTGCTAGCAGTTCATCAGTCGGCGTGTCGGCAACGGTAACTCAGGATTGCCTAGAATTCTAGCGGCGTGTTGCAATGTAAACTCAAGCGTGATAGTATTCTAGCGGCGCTGCGGGCAGAGTAACCAGACATTGCCACAGAATTCTAGCGGCGTGTTAGCAAGGTTAAATCAAAGCGTTGAGCAGTATCTAGCGGCGTGTGGCAAGTCAACTCAGCGTGTAGTATTCTAGGCGTGTTGGCAATGGTAACTCAAGCGTGAAGTATTCTAGCGGCGTGTTGGCAAACGGTAAAATCAGCATTGCTAGTATTTAGTGGCGTGTTAGCAATGGTAAACTCAAGCGTTGCTAGTATTCTAGCGGCGATGTTGGCAACGGTAAAACTAAAGCGTTGATGTATTCTAGCGGAGTGGTAGCAATGGTAAACTCAAGCGGTGATAGTATTCTCAGATGGCGTGTTGGCCACTGGTAACTCAGCGTTGATAGATTCTAGTGCGTGTTGGAATGGTAAACTCAAGGTGATTAGATTCTAGTGCGTGTTAGCAATGTAAACCTCAAGCGTGATGTATTTAGTGGCTGTGGCAATGGTAAACCAAGTCGTGCTAGTATTCTAATGGCGTTTTAGCAATGGTAAACTCAGGCGTGATCGATTCTAGTGGCGTGTTGGAAATGCATAAACTCAGGTGTTGATAGTATTCTAATGTGAGTGTTCGCAATGGTAAACATCAGGCGTGATCGTATTCTAAGGCGTGTGGCAATGGTAAACTACAGGCGTTGATAGTATTCTAGTGGCGTGTAGCAATGGAAAACACGGCGCCTCCCCCGTCCCCTGATAGTATTCTAGTGGAGTGTTGGCAATGGTAAACTCAGCGTGATAGTATGAATGGCGTGTTAGCAATGGTAAACTCAGGCGCTTGATAGTATTCTAGCGGCGTGTTGGCAATGGTAACTAAGCGTGATAGAATTCTAGTGGCGTGTTGGACAATGTAAACTCAAGGCGTGATAGTATTCTAGTGGCTGTCAGCAAGTGGTAACTCAAGCGTTGATAGTATTCTAAGCGGCGTGTTGTGAAAAAAAGTAGTGCAAGAAAAGCGCACAAGCTGTGTAAGCTGGATGAGTTTTCTTAAACATAGTTTGGATGAAGAAAAATGTGTAAAGAACTGCTTCTAGATCCAAGGATATTGATTGATTCTGAATAATGCTACAAAAAGAGGCTATGCTCAGACTCCATCCAAAAGAACAATGACTTGTACACGACCACGGCCAGCACGCATCAAAAATGTCCGTCTCGGCCTCCGTTGCAGTCTGGGCAGTGACTGGATTCTCGTTAGCCCATATCTCCGGTAAACGGCAAAACCGCGGTGGGACCATTTGTTGCCCGACCTCTGCATTGCGTGAAGGTGAACTTCTCACTCCAGCCCTCATCCACTGCACGCAACGGTACACTGGGAAAACATCGCACCGCCATTTCAATTACCTCCTAGTTAATCAACAACGAAGAAAGAAAAACTGAAACCGCGCTGTATGTGTACACTATTACAGTGGACCTCCCATGATAAGACTCCCATATACGATCCTCCCTTATAAGACTTCCCATCGTAGACTCCTCCCTATAAGACCTCCATTATCATGACTCCTCCCTTATAAGACACCTCCCATTGTAGACTCCCCTTATAAGAACTCCATTATATGACTCATCCCTTATAAGACCTTCCCATTGTAGACTCTCCATTATAAGACCTCAGCATTGTATGACTCCTCCCTTATAAGTACTCCCTATTGTAGGACTCAGTCCCCTTATAAGACCTCCCATGTATGACTCCTCCCTTATAAGACCTCCCATTATATGGACTCCCTCCCACATAAGACCTATCTCGAAACATTGCCCTTCTTGTAAGTATTAAATTACATCCTCGATAAGACCTTCTCCCTTATAAGACCTCTCCCTTATAAAGACCCTCTTCCCGAATAAGACCTCATTTTGGATGATTTTTGGTATTATAAAGGAGGTTCCCACTGGTATTATGGTTGTCATGTGGTAATCGGACCTGGGCCCCACCTCAGGGTTGTCAGGAAAATTGTGCAAGCTTTTAATGATCGATTCAAATCTGAACAATATTCAGTGTCTATAATAAAACTTTCCATCAACGGAGACATTCACGCTGGCCTTGATGTTTCGTGAATTGTCATAAATAGCGGCTTCAACGTCAGGACATAGAGGGACCATTCTGCAAGCTTCGTTTGAGACACTTAAGTAGTTAGGATCAGAGGAGTGGAATACAACAATGTTCACACACCAAAAACAGGACCACCATACTTCAATCCTGAGGCAGATGGCCACACTTCACCTGGGCGGATGTACTGTCTGCGGTGCTATAATAAAACAACAATAACAAAAAAAGTAAGTCAGCTATACCCAGTCAGACTCACCATACTTCACCCTACTGTTGCGGTGACTAAACCTAAACAAAACAATACAGTAAGTCAAGCTATACCGAAGTCAGACCACCATTACTTCACCCTACTGTTTGCGGTGCTAAAAAATAAATAATACCAGCTAAGTCAAGCTATACCCAGTCAGACTCACATACTTAACCCTATATTGGTTTGCAGGCTAAAACTAACACAACAATACAGCTAAGTCAAGCCTATACCAAGTCAGACTCAACCATACTTTCACCCACTGTTTGTGTGCCTATAACTAACACATACAGCAGTCAAGCCTATACCAAGTCCAGACCTCACATACTTCCCCTACTGTTTGCAGTGCATAACTAAAACAATACAGCTAAAGTCAAGCTTAACCCAAGTCAGACCTCACCATACTTTCACCCTATGTTTGATGTGCTATAACTAACAATCAGCTAAGTTAAGCCTACCCACAGTAGGACCACCATACTCATCCCTGGTTCAGTGGGTGCAGATTCACTCGGTGGATGTACTGTTTGAGGTGCTCCAAACCTCGTCAGTGAAGAGTCGACTGACGCCCTCTGTCTGCTTGCCATGCTTTACTCCTTGGCATTACATGAGCACCGCAGAGCGGATGGTGTTGTCCTGGTGTTCCACACTATCCAACATCTGGGAGGGGTCATCTGGAAAAAGAAACACCAACAACATTGGTGACTAGTGTTGTCAAAGGGTTCCACACTATCCACATCTGGGAAAGAACATGATGTCAGTCGATGTGCTTGTTAACATCCTGAAATTCTCATTGTTCAAGGTTTAGATACAGGTAGACATGTAGGCTCGTGACACCCCCCCCCCCCCCCCAACACTACCCAATCCGAGCACTTCTAGCACATAGGGAGAAACTGAAGTGAGTTCTTACACTATCAACCACCAGACAAGACACACACATACACATTATACACACCACCTACACAATTTATGAGACTGTCAATAACAAATATCTTCAATTGTTCTACAGATTAACACACACTACACATTATTACACAACCAATACAATTATGATACTGTCAATAACAGTAGTGTCAGTATTTGTTTCTTACAGATCAACACCACATACACATTATACACCAATCCACATTATGATACTGTCAAGATAAAAAATAGTTCAGTTTGTTTACAGATCAACACA